>OU696582.1:8984448-9521400 GCA_916048095.2 Sacculina carcini | reverse complement strand
TAGGTAACACTTAGGGCACACTTAGGTAACACTTAGGGCACACTTAGGTAACACTTAGGTAACACTTAGGTAACACTTAGGGCACACTTAGGTAACACTTAGGGCACACTTAGGTAACACTTAGGTAACACTTAGGGCACACTTAGGTAACACTTAGGGCACACTTAGGTAACAGTTAGGGCACACTTAGGGCACACTTAGGTAACACTTAGGTAACACTTGGTAACACTTAGGGTACACTTAGGTAACACTTAGGTAACACTTAGGTAACACTTAGGTAACACTTAGGGCACACTTAGGGCACACTTAGGTAACACTTAGGGCACACTTAGGTAACACTTAGGGCACACTTAGGTAACACTTAGGGCACACTTAGGTAACACTTAGGTAACACTTAGGGCACACTTAGGTAACACTTAGGGCACACTTAGGTAACACTTAGGTAACACTTAGGGCACACTTAGGTAACAGTTAGGGCACACTTAGGGTACACTTAGGTAACACTTAGTGTACACTTAGGTAACACTTAGGGTACACTTAGGTAACACTTAGGGCACACTTAGGTAACAGTTAGGGCACACTTAGGTAACACTTAGGTAACACTTAGGGCACACTTAGGTAACAGTTAGGGCACACTTAGGGTACACTTAGGTAACACTTAGTGTACACTTAGGTAACACTTAGGGCACACTTAGGGCACACTTAGGTAACACTTAGGGCACACTTAGGTAACACTTAGGGCACACTTAGGTAACACTTAGGGCACACTTAGGTAACACTTAGGGCACACTTAGGGCACACTTAGGTAACACTTAGGGCACACTTAGGTAACACTTAGGGCACACTTAGGTAACACTTAGGGCACACTTAGGTAACACTTAGGGCACACTTAGGGCACACTTAGGTAACACTTAGGGCACACTTAGGTAACACTTAGGGCACACTTAGGTAACACTTAGGGCACACATAGGTAACACTTAGGTAACACTTAGGTAACACTTAGGTAACACTTAGGGCACACTTAGGTAACACTTAGGTAACACTTAGGTAACACTTAGGTAACACTTAGGGCACACTTAGGGCACACTTAGGTAACACTTAGGTAACACTTAGGTAACACTTAGGTAACACTTAGGTAACACTTAGGTAACACTTAGGTAACACTTAGGTAACACTTAGGTAACACTTAGGTAACACTTGGTAACACTTAGGGTACACTTAGGTAACACTTAGGTAACACTTAGGTAACACTTAGGTAACACTTAGGGCACACTTAGGGCACACTTAGGTAACACTTAGGGCACACTTAGGTAACACTTAGGGCACACTTAGGTAACACTTAGGGCACACTTAGGTAACACTTAGGGCACACTTAGGTAACACTTAGAGCACACTTAGGCAACACTTAGGGCACACTTAGGTAACACTTAGGGCACACTTAGGTAACACTTAGGTAACACTTAGGGCACACTTAGGTAACACTTAGGTAACACTTAGGGCACACTTAGGTAACACTTAGGGCACACTTAGGTAACACTTAGGTAACACTTAGGTAACACTTAGGGCACACTTAGGTAACACTTAGGGCACACTTAGGTAACACTTAGGTAACACTTAGGGCACACTTAGGTAACACTTAGGGCACACTTAGGTAACACTTAGGGCACACTTAGGTAACAGTTAGGGCACACTTAGGGCACACTTAGGTAACACTTGGTAACACTTAGGGTACACTTAGGTAACACTTAGGTAACACTTAGGTAACACTTAGGTAACACTTAGGGCACACTTAGGGCACACTTAGGGCACACTTAGGTAACACTTAGGGCACACTTAGGTAACACTTAGGGCACACTTAGGTAACACTTAGGGCACACTTAGGTAACACTTAGGTAACACTTAGGGCACACTTAGGTAACACTTAGGGCACACTTAGGTAACACTTAGGTAACACTTAGGGCACACTTAGGTAACAGTTAGGGCACACTTAGGGTACACTTAGGTAACACTTAGTGTACACTTAGGTAACACTTAGGGTACACTTAGGTAACACTTAGGGCACACTTAGGTAACAGTTAGGGCACACTTAGGTAACACTTAGGTAACACTTAGGGCACACTTAGGTAACAGTTAGGGCACACTTAGGGTACACTTAGGTAACACTTAGTGTACACTTAGGTAACACTTAGGGCACACTTAGGGCACACTTAGGTAACACTTAGGGCACACTTAGGTAACACTTAGGTAACACTTAGGGCACACTTAGGTAACACTTAGGGCACACTTAGGTAACACTTAGGTAACACTTAGGGCACACTTAGGTAACAGTTAGGGCACACTTAGGGTACACTTAGGTAACACTTAGTGTACACTTAGGTAACACTTAGGGTACACTTAGGTAACACTTAGGGCACACTTAGGTAACAGTTAGGGCACACTTAGGTAACACTTAGGTAACACTTAGGGCACACTTAGGTAACAGTTAGGGCACACTTAGGGTACACTTAGGTAACACTTAGGGTACACTTAGGTAACACTTGGGGCACACTTAGGGCACACTTAGGTAACACTTAGGGCACACTTAGGTAACACTTAGGGCACACTTAGGTAACACTTAGGGCACACTTAGGTAACACTTAGGTAACACTTAGGGCACACTTAGGTAACACTTAGGGCACACTTAGGTAACACTTAGGTAACACTTAGGGCACACTTAGGTAACACTTAGGGCACACTTAGGTAACAGTTAGGGCACACTTAGGGCACACTTAGGTAACACTTAGGTAACACTTGGTAACACTTAGGGTACACTTAGGTAACACTTAGGTAACACTTAGGTAACACTTAGGTAACACTTAGGGCACACTTAGGGCACACTTAGGTAACACTTAGGGCACACTTAGGTAACACTTAGGGCACACTTAGGTAACACTTAGGGCACACTTAGGTAACACTTAGGTAACACTTAAGGCACACTTAGGTAACACTTAGGGCACACTTAGGTAACACTTAGGTAACACTTAGGGCACACTTAGGTAACAGTTAGGGCACACTTAGGGTACACTTAGGTAACACTTAGTGTACACTTAGGTAACACTTAGGGTACACTTAGGGCACACTTAGGTAACAGTTAGGGCACACTTAGGTAACACTTAGGGCACACTTAGGTAACACTTAGGGCACACTTAGGTAACACTTAGGGCACACTTAGGTAACACTTAGGGCACACTTAGGTAACAGTTAGGTAACACTTAGGTAACACTTAGGGCACACTTAGGTAACACTTAGGGCACACTTAGGTAACACTTAGGGCACACTTAGGTAACACTTGGGGCACACTTAGGTAACACTTAGGGCACACTTAGGTAACACTTAGGTAACACTTAGGTAACACTTAGGTAACACTTAGGTAACACTTAGGTAACACTTAGGTAACACTTAGGCTACACTTAGGCTACACTTAGGGCACACTTAGGTAACACTTAGGTAACACTTAGGGCACACTTAGGTAACACTTAGGTAACACTTAGGGTACACTTAGGTAACACTTAGGGTACCCTTAGGTAACACTTAGGGCACACTTAGGTAACAGTTAGGGCACACTTAGGTAACACTTAGGGCACACTTAGGGCACACTTAGGTAACACTTAGGGCACACTTAGGCAACACTTAGGGCACACTTAGGTAACACTTAGGGCACACTTAGGTAACACTTAGGGCACACTTAGGTAACACTTAGGGCACACTTAGGTAACACTTAGGTAACACTTAGGTAACACTTAGGGCACACTTAGGTAACACTTAGGTAACACTTAGGGCACACTTAGGTAACACTTAGGGCACACTTAGGTAACACTTAGGTAACACTTAGGTAACACTTAGGGCACACTTAGGTAACACTTAGGGCACACTTAGGTAACACTTAGGTAACACTTAGGGCACACTTAGGTAACACTTAGGGCACACTTAGGTAACAGTTAGGGCACACTTAGGGCACACTTAGGTAACACTTAGGTAACACTTGGTAACACTTAGGGTACACTTAGGTAACACTTAGGTAACACTTAGGTAACACTTAGGTAACACTTAGGGCACACTTAGGGCACACTTAGGTAACACTTAGGGCACACTTAGGTAACACTTAGGGCACACTTAGGTAACACTTAGGGCACACTTAGGTAACACTTAGGTAACACTTAGGGCACACTTAGGTAACACTTAGGGCACACTTAGGTAACACTTAGGTAACACTTAGGGCACACTTAGGTAACAGTTAGGGCACACTTAGGGTACACTTAGGTAACACTTAGTGTACACTTAGGTAACACTTAGGGTACACTTAGGTAACACTTAGGGCACACTTAGGTAACAGTTAGGGCACACTTAGGTAACACTTAGGTAACACTTAGGGCACACTTAGGTAACAGTTAGGGCACACTTAGGGTACACTTAGGTAACACTTAGTGTACACTTAGGTAACACTTAGGGCACACTTAGGGCACACTTAGGTAACACTTAGGGCACACTTAGGTAACACTTAGGTAACACTTAGGGCACACTTAGGTAACACTTAGGGCACACTTAGGTAACACTTAGGTAACACTTAGGGCACACTTAGGGCACACTTAGGTAACACTTAGGGCACACTTAGGTAACACTTAGGGCACACTTAGGTAACACTTAGGGCACACTTAGGTAACACTTAGGGCACACTTAGGTAACAGTTAGGGCACACTTAGGTAACACTTAGGGCACACTTAGGTAACACTTAGGGCACACTTAGGTAACACTTAGGGCACACTTAGGGCACACTTAGGTAACACTTAGGGCACACTTAGGTAACACTTAGGGCACACTTAGGTAACACTTAGGGCACACTTAGGTAACACTTAGGGCACACTTAGGGCACACTTAGGTAACACTTAGGGCACACTTAGGTAACACTTAGGGCACACTTAGGTAACACTTAGGGCACACATAGGTAACACTTAGGTAACACTTAGGGCACACTTAGGTAACAGTTAGGGCACACTTAGGGCACACTTAGGTAACACTTAGGTAACACTTAGGTAACACTTAGGTAACACTTAGGGCACACTTAGGTAACAGTTAGGGCACACTTAGGTAACACTTAGGGCACACTTAGGTAACACTTAGGTAACACTTAGGTAACACTTAGGTAACACTTAGGTAACACTTAGGTAACACTTAGGGCACACTTAGGTAACACTTAGGGCACACTTAGGTAACACTTAGGGCACACTTAGGTAACACTTAGGGCACACTTAGGTAACACTTAGGTAACACTTAGGGCACACTTAGGTAACACTTAGGGCACACTTAGGTAACAGTTAGGGCACACTTAGGTAACACTTAGGTAACACTTAGGGCACACTTAGGTAACACTTAGGGCACACTTAGGTAACACTTAGGTAACACTTAGGTAACACTTAGGGCACACTTAGGTAACACTTAGGGCACACTTAGGTAACACTTAGGTAACACTTAGGGCACACTTAGGTAACACTTAGGGCACACTTAGGTAACAGTTAGGGCACACTTAGGGCACACTTAGGTAACACTTAGGTAACACTTGGTAACACTTAGGGTACACTTAGGTAACACTTAGGTAACACTTAGGTAACACTTAGGTAACACTTAGGGCACACTTAGGGCACACTTAGGTAACACTTAGGGCACACTTAGGTAACACTTAGGGCACACTTAGGTAACACTTAGGGCACACTTAGGTAACACTTAGGTAACACTTAGGGCACACTTAGGTAACACTTAGGGCACACTTAGGTAACACTTAGGTAACACTTAGGGCACACTTAGGTAACAGTTAGGGCACACTTAGGGTACACTTAGGTAACACTTAGTGTACACTTAGGTAACACTTAGGGTACACTTAGGTAACACTTAGGGCACACTTAGGTAACAGTTAGGGCACACTTAGGTAACACTTAGGTAACACTTAGGGCACACTTAGGTAACAGTTAGGGCACACTTAGGGTACACTTAGGTAACACTTAGTGTACACTTAGGTAACACTTAGGGCACACTTAGGGCACACTTAGGTAACACTTAGGGCACACTTAGGTAACACTTAGGGCACACTTAGGTAACACTTAGGGCACACTTAGGTAACACTTAGGTAACACTTAGGGCACACTTAGGTAACACTTAGGGCACACTTAGGTAACACTTAGGTAACACTTAGGGCACACTTAGGTAACACTTAGGGCACACTTAGGTAACAGTTAGGGCACACTTAGGGCACACTTAGGTAACACTTAGGTAACACTTGGTAACACTTAGGGTACACTTAGGTAACACTTAGGTAACACTTAGGTAACACTTAGGTAACACTTAGGGCACACTTAGGGCACACTTAGGTAACACTTAGGGCACACTTAGGTAACACTTAGGGCACACTTAGGTAACACTTAGGGCACACTTAGGTAACACTTAGGTAACACTTAGGGCACACTTAGGTAACACTTAGGGCACACTTAGGTAACACTTAGGTAACACTTAGGGCACACTTAGGTAACAGTTAGGGCACACTTAGGGTACACTTAGGTAACACTTAGTGTACACTTAGGTAACACTTAGGGTACACTTAGGTAACACTTAGGTAACACTTGGTAACACTTAGGGTACACTTAGGTAACACTTAGGTAACACTTAGGTAACACTTAGGTAACACTTAGGGCACACTTAGGGCACACTTAGGTAACACTTAGGGCACACTTAGGTAACACTTAGGGCACACTTAGGTAACACTTAGGGCACACTTAGGTAACACTTAGGGCACACTTAGGTAACACTTAGAGCACACTTAGGCAACACTTAGGGCACACTTAGGTAACACTTAGGGCACACTTAGGTAACACTTAGGTAACACTTAGGGCACACTTAGGTAACACTTAGGTAACACTTAGGGCACACTTAGGTAACACTTAGGGCACACTTAGGTAACACTTAGGTAACACTTAGGTAACACTTAGGGCACACTTAGGTAACACTTAGGGCACACTTAGGTAACACTTAGGTAACACTTAGGGCACACTTAGGTAACACTTAGGGCACACTTAGGTAACACTTAGGGCACACTTAGGTAACAGTTAGGGCACACTTAGGGCACACTTAGGTAACACTTGGTAACACTTAGGGTACACTTAGGTAACACTTAGGTAACACTTAGGTAACACTTAGGTAACACTTAGGGCACACTTAGGGCACACTTAGGGCACACTTAGGTAACACTTAGGGCACACTTAGGTAACACTTAGGGCACACTTAGGTAACACTTAGGGCACACTTAGGTAACACTTAGGTAACACTTAGGGCACACTTAGGTAACACTTAGGGCACACTTAGGTAACACTTAGGTAACACTTAGGGCACACTTAGGTAACAGTTAGGGCACACTTAGGGTACACTTAGGTAACACTTAGTGTACACTTAGGTAACACTTAGGGTACACTTAGGTAACACTTAGGGCACACTTAGGTAACAGTTAGGGCACACTTAGGTAACACTTAGGTAACACTTAGGGCACACTTAGGTAACAGTTAGGGCACACTTAGGGTACACTTAGGTAACACTTAGTGTACACTTAGGTAACACTTAGGGTACACTTAGGTAACACTTAGGGCACACTTAGGTAACAGTTAGGGCACACTTAGGTAACACTTAGGTAACACTTAGGGCACACTTAGGTAACAGTTAGGGCACACTTAGGGTACACTTAGGTAACACTTAGTGTACACTTAGGTAACACTTAGGGCACACTTAGGGCACACTTAGGTAACACTTAGGGCACACTTAGGTAACACTTAGGTAACACTTAGGGCACACTTAGGTAACACTTAGGGCACACTTAGGTAACACTTAGGTAACACTTAGGGCACACTTAGGTAACAGTTAGGGCACACTTAGGGTACACTTAGGTAACACTTAGTGTACACTTAGGTAACACTTAGGGTACACTTAGGTAACACTTAGGGCACACTTAGGTAACAGTTAGGGCACACTTAGGTAACACTTAGGTAACACTTAGGGCACACTTAGGTAACAGTTAGGGCACACTTAGGGTACACTTAGGTAACACTTAGGGTACACTTAGGTAACACTTGGGGCACACTTAGGGCACACTTAGGTAACACTTAGGGCACACTTAGGTAACACTTAGGGCACACTTAGGTAACACTTAGGGCACACTTAGGTAACACTTAGGTAACACTTAGGGCACACTTAGGTAACACTTAGGGCACACTTAGGTAACACTTAGGTAACACTTAGGGCACACTTAGGTAACACTTAGGGCACACTTAGGTAACAGTTAGGGCACACTTAGGGCACACTTAGGTAACACTTAGGTAACACTTGGTAACACTTAGGGTACACTTAGGTAACACTTAGGTAACACTTAGGTAACACTTAGGTAACACTTAGGGCACACTTAGGGCACACTTAGGTAACACTTAGGGCACACTTAGGTAACACTTAGGGCACACTTAGGTAACACTTAGGGCACACTTAGGTAACACTTAGGTAACACTTAAGGCACACTTAGGTAACACTTAGGGCACACTTAGGTAACACTTAGGTAACACTTAGGGCACACTTAGGTAACAGTTAGGGCACACTTAGGGTACACTTAGGTAACACTTAGTGTACACTTAGGTAACACTTAGGGTACACTTAGGGCACACTTAGGTAACAGTTAGGGCACACTTAGGTAACACTTAGGGCACACTTAGGTAACACTTAGGGCACACTTAGGTAACACTTAGGGCACACTTAGGTAACACTTAGGGCACACTTAGGTAACAGTTAGGTAACACTTAGGTAACACTTAGGGCACACTTAGGTAACACTTAGGGCACACTTAGGTAACACTTAGGGCACACTTAGGTAACACTTGGGGCACACTTAGGTAACACTTAGGGCACACTTAGGTAACACTTAGGTAACACTTAGGTAACACTTAGGTAACACTTAGGTAACACTTAGGTAACACTTAGGTAACACTTAGGCTACACTTAGGCTACACTTAGGGCACACTTAGGTAACACTTAGGTAACACTTAGGGCACACTTAGGTAACACTTAGGTAACACTTAGGGTACACTTAGGTAACACTTAGGGTACACTTAGGTAACACTTAGGGCACACTTAGGTAACAGTTAGGGCACACTTAGGTAACACTTAGGGCACACTTAGGGCACACTTAGGTAACACTTAGGGCACACTTAGGCAACACTTAGGGCACACTTAGGTAACACTTAGGGCACACTTAGGTAACACTTAGGGCACACTTAGGTAACACTTAGGGCACACTTAGGTAACACTTAGGTAACACTTAGGTAACACTTAGGGCACACTTAGGTAACACTTAGGTAACACTTAGGGCACACTTAGGTAACACTTAGGGCACACTTAGGTAACACTTAGGTAACACTTAGGTAACACTTAGGGCACACTTAGGTAACACTTAGGGCACACTTAGGTAACACTTAGGTAACACTTAGGGCACACTTAGGTAACACTTAGGGCACACTTAGGTAACAGTTAGGGCACACTTAGGGCACACTTAGGTAACACTTAGGTAACACTTGGTAACACTTAGGGTACACTTAGGTAACACTTAGGTAACACTTAGGTAACACTTAGGTAACACTTAGGGCACACTTAGGGCACACT
The DNA here is from genome assembly GCA_916048095.2 of Sacculina carcini. Lineage (NCBI taxonomy): Eukaryota > Metazoa > Arthropoda > Thecostraca > Sacculinidae > Sacculina > Sacculina carcini. The sequence goes on along the minus strand of OU696582.1, from coordinate 9,511,687 downwards.
TAGGTAACACTTAGGGCACACTTAGGTAACACTTAGGGCACACTTAGGTAACACTTAGGGCACACTTAGGTAACACTTAGGTAACACTTAGGGCACACTTAGGTAACACTTAGGGCACACTTAGGTAACACTTAGGTAACACTTAGGGCACACTTAGGTAACAGTTAGGGCACACTTAGGGTACACTTAGGTAACACTTAGTGTACACTTAGGTAACACTTAGGGTACACTTAGGTAACACTTAGGGCACACTTAGGTAACAGTTAGGGCACACTTAGGTAACACTTAGGTAACACTTAGGGCACACTTAGGTAACAGTTAGGGCACACTTAGGGTACACTTAGGTAACACTTAGTGTACACTTAGGTAACACTTAGGGCACACTTAGGGCACACTTAGGTAACACTTAGGGCACACTTAGGTAACACTTAGGTAACACTTAGGGCACACTTAGGTAACACTTAGGGCACACTTAGGTAACACTTAGGTAACACTTAGGGCACACTTAGGGCACACTTAGGTAACACTTAGGGCACACTTAGGTAACACTTAGGGCACACTTAGGTAACACTTAGGGCACACTTAGGTAACACTTAGGGCACACTTAGGTAACAGTTAGGGCACACTTAGGTAACACTTAGGGCACACTTAGGTAACACTTAGGGCACACTTAGGTAACACTTAGGGCACACTTAGGGCACACTTAGGTAACACTTAGGGCACACTTAGGTAACACTTAGGGCACACTTAGGTAACACTTAGGGCACACTTAGGTAACACTTAGGGCACACTTAGGGCACACTTAGGTAACACTTAGGGCACACTTAGGTAACACTTAGGGCACACTTAGGTAACACTTAGGGCACACATAGGTAACACTTAGGTAACACTTAGGGCACACTTAGGTAACAGTTAGGGCACACTTAGGGCACACTTAGGTAACACTTAGGTAACACTTAGGTAACACTTAGGTAACACTTAGGGCACACTTAGGTAACAGTTAGGGCACACTTAGGTAACACTTAGGGCACACTTAGGTAACACTTAGGTAACACTTAGGTAACACTTAGGTAACACTTAGGTAACACTTAGGTAACACTTAGGGCACACTTAGGTAACACTTAGGGCACACTTAGGTAACACTTAGGGCACACTTAGGTAACACTTAGGGCACACTTAGGTAACACTTAGGTAACACTTAGGGCACACTTAGGTAACACTTAGGGCACACTTAGGTAACAGTTAGGGCACACTTAGGTAACACTTAGGTAACACTTAGGGCACACTTAGGTAACACTTAGGGCACACTTAGGTAACACTTAGGTAACACTTAGGTAACACTTAGGGCACACTTAGGTAACACTTAGGGCACACTTAGGTAACACTTAGGTAACACTTAGGGCACACTTAGGTAACACTTAGGGCACACTTAGGTAACAGTTAGGGCACACTTAGGGCACACTTAGGTAACACTTAGGTAACACTTGGTAACACTTAGGGTACACTTAGGTAACACTTAGGTAACACTTAGGTAACACTTAGGTAACACTTAGGGCACACTTAGGGCACACTTAGGTAACACTTAGGGCACACTTAGGTAACACTTAGGGCACACTTAGGTAACACTTAGGGCACACTTAGGTAACACTTAGGTAACACTTAGGGCACACTTAGGTAACACTTAGGGCACACTTAGGTAACACTTAGGTAACACTTAGGGCACACTTAGGTAACAGTTAGGGCACACTTAGGGTACACTTAGGTAACACTTAGTGTACACTTAGGTAACACTTAGGGTACACTTAGGTAACACTTAGGGCACACTTAGGTAACAGTTAGGGCACACTTAGGTAACACTTAGGTAACACTTAGGGCACACTTAGGTAACAGTTAGGGCACACTTAGGGTACACTTAGGTAACACTTAGTGTACACTTAGGTAACACTTAGGGCACACTTAGGGCACACTTAGGTAACACTTAGGGCACACTTAGGTAACACTTAGGGCACACTTAGGTAACACTTAGGGCACACTTAGGTAACACTTAGGTAACACTTAGGGCACACTTAGGTAACACTTAGGGCACACTTAGGTAACACTTAGGTAACACTTAGGGCACACTTAGGTAACACTTAGGGCACACTTAGGTAACAGTTAGGGCACACTTAGGGCACACTTAGGTAACACTTAGGTAACACTTGGTAACACTTAGGGTACACTTAGGTAACACTTAGGTAACACTTAGGTAACACTTAGGTAACACTTAGGGCACACTTAGGGCACACTTAGGTAACACTTAGGGCACACTTAGGTAACACTTAGGGCACACTTAGGTAACACTTAGGGCACACTTAGGTAACACTTAGGTAACACTTAGGGCACACTTAGGTAACACTTAGGGCACACTTAGGTAACACTTAGGTAACACTTAGGGCACACTTAGGTAACAGTTAGGGCACACTTAGGGTACACTTAGGTAACACTTAGTGTACACTTAGGTAACACTTAGGGTACACTTAGGTAACACTTAGGTAACACTTGGTAACACTTAGGGTACACTTAGGTAACACTTAGGTAACACTTAGGTAACACTTAGGTAACACTTAGGGCACACTTAGGGCACACTTAGGTAACACTTAGGGCACACTTAGGTAACACTTAGGGCACACTTAGGTAACACTTAGGGCACACTTAGGTAACACTTAGGGCACACTTAGGTAACACTTAGAGCACACTTAGGCAACACTTAGGGCACACTTAGGTAACACTTAGGGCACACTTAGGTAACACTTAGGTAACACTTAGGGCACACTTAGGTAACACTTAGGTAACACTTAGGGCACACTTAGGTAACACTTAGGGCACACTTAGGTAACACTTAGGTAACACTTAGGTAACACTTAGGGCACACTTAGGTAACACTTAGGGCACACTTAGGTAACACTTAGGTAACACTTAGGGCACACTTAGGTAACACTTAGGGCACACTTAGGTAACACTTAGGGCACACTTAGGTAACAGTTAGGGCACACTTAGGGCACACTTAGGTAACACTTGGTAACACTTAGGGTACACTTAGGTAACACTTAGGTAACACTTAGGTAACACTTAGGTAACACTTAGGGCACACTTAGGGCACACTTAGGGCACACTTAGGTAACACTTAGGGCACACTTAGGTAACACTTAGGGCACACTTAGGTAACACTTAGGGCACACTTAGGTAACACTTAGGTAACACTTAGGGCACACTTAGGTAACACTTAGGGCACACTTAGGTAACACTTAGGTAACACTTAGGGCACACTTAGGTAACAGTTAGGGCACACTTAGGGTACACTTAGGTAACACTTAGTGTACACTTAGGTAACACTTAGGGTACACTTAGGTAACACTTAGGGCACACTTAGGTAACAGTTAGGGCACACTTAGGTAACACTTAGGTAACACTTAGGGCACACTTAGGTAACAGTTAGGGCACACTTAGGGTACACTTAGGTAACACTTAGTGTACACTTAGGTAACACTTAGGGCACACTTAGGGCACACTTAGGTAACACTTAGGGCACACTTAGGTAACACTTAGGTAACACTTAGGGCACACTTAGGTAACACTTAGGGCACACTTAGGTAACACTTAGGTAACACTTAGGGCACACTTAGGTAACAGTTAGGGCACACTTAGGGTACACTTAGGTAACACTTAGTGTACACTTAGGTAACACTTAGGGTACACTTAGGTAACACTTAGGGCACACTTAGGTAACAGTTAGGGCACACTTAGGTAACACTTAGGTAACACTTAGGGCACACTTAGGTAACAGTTAGGGCACACTTAGGGTACACTTAGGTAACACTTAGTGTACACTTAGGTAACACTTGGGGCACACTTAGGGCACACTTAGGTAACACTTAGGGCACACTTAGGTAACACTTAGGGCACACTTAGGTAACACTTAGGGCACACTTAGGTAACACTTAGGTAACACTTAGGGCACACTTAGGTAACACTTAGGGCACACTTAGGTAACACTTAGGTAACACTTAGGGCACACTTAGGTAACACTTAGGGCACACTTAGGTAACAGTTAGGGCACACTTAGGGCACACTTAGGTAACACTTAGGTAACACTTGGTAACACTTAGGGTACACTTAGGTAACACTTAGGTAACACTTAGGTAACACTTAGGTAACACTTAGGGCACACTTAGGGCACACTTAGGTAACACTTAGGGCACACTTAGGTAACACTTAGGGCACACTTAGGTAACACTTAGGGCACACTTAGGTAACACTTAGGTAACACTTAAGGCACACTTAGGTAACACTTAGGGCACACTTAGGTAACACTTAGGTAACACTTAGGGCACACTTAGGTAACAGTTAGGGCACACTTAGGGTACACTTAGGTAACACTTAGGGTACACTTAGGTAACACTTAGGGTACACTTAGGGCACACTTAGGTAACAGTTAGGGCACACTTAGGTAACACTTAGGGCACACTTAGGTAACACTTAGGGCACACTTAGGTAACACTTAGGGCACACTTAGGTAACACTTAGGGCACACTTAGGTAACAGTTAGGTAACACTTAGGTAACACTTAGGGCACACTTAGGTAACACTTAGGGCACACTTAGGTAACACTTAGGGCACACTTAGGTAACACTTGGGGCACACTTAGGTAACACTTAGGGCACACTTAGGTAACACTTAGGTAACACTTAGGTAACACTTAGGTAACACTTAGGTAACACTTAGGTAACACTTAGGTAACACTTAGGCTACACTTAGGCTACACTTAGGGCACACTTAGGTAACACTTAGGTAACACTTAGGGCACACTTAGGTAACACTTAGGTAACACTTAGGGTACACTTAGGTAACACTTAGGGTACCCTTAGGTAACACTTAGGGCACACTTAGGTAACAGTTAGGGCACACTTAGGTAACACTTAGGGCACACTTAGGGCACACTTAGGTAACACTTAGGGCACACTTAGGCAACACTTAGGGCACACTTAGGTAACACTTAGGGCACACTTAGGTAACACTTAGGTAACACTTAGGTAACACTTAGGTAACACTTAGGGCACACTTAGGTAACACTTAGGTAACACTTAGGGCACACTTAGGTAACACTTAGGGCACACTTAGGTAACACTTAGGTAACACTTAGGTAACACTTAGGGCACACTTAGGTAACACTTAGGGCACACTTAGGTAACACTTAGGTAACACTTAGGGCACACTTAGGTAACACTTAGGGCACACTTAGGTAACAGTTAGGGCACACTTAGGGCACACTTAGGTAACACTTAGGTAACACTTGGTAACACTTAGGGTACACTTAGGTAACACTTAGGTAACACTTAGGTAACACTTAGGTAACACTTAGGGCACACTTAGGGCACACTTAGGTAACACTTAGGGCACACTTAGGTAACACTTAGGGCACACTTAGGTAACACTTAGGGCACACTTAGGTAACACTTAGGTAACACTTAGGGCACACTTAGGTAACACTTAGGGCACACTTAGGTAACACTTAGGTAACACTTAGGGCACACTTAGGTAACAGTTAGGGCACACTTAGGGTACACTTAGGTAACACTTAGTGTACACTTAGGTAACACTTAGGGTACACTTAGGTAACACTTAGGGCACACTTAGGTAACAGTTAGGGCACACTTAGGTAACACTTAGGTAACACTTAGGGCACACTTAGGTAACAGTTAGGGCACACTTAGGGTACACTTAGGTAACACTTAGTGTACACTTAGGTAACACTTAGGGCACACTTAGGGCACACTTAGGTAACACTTAGGGCACACTTAGGTAACACTTAGGTAACACTTAGGGCACACTTAGGTAACACTTAGGGCACACTTAGGTAACACTTAGGTAACACTTAGGGCACACTTAGGGCACACTTAGGTAACACTTAGGTAACACTTAGGTAACACTTAGGTAACACTTAGGTAACACTTAGGTAACACTTAGGGCACACTTAGGTAACACTTAGGGCACACTTAGGTAACACTTAGGGCACACTTAGGTAACACTTAGGGCACACTTAGGTAACACTTAGGTAACACTTAGGGCACACTTAGGTAACACTTAGGGCACACTTAGGTAACAGTTAGGGCACACTTAGGTAACACTTAGGTAACACTTAGGGCACACTTAGGTAACACTTAGGGCACACTTAGGTAACACTTAGGTAACACTTAGGTAACACTTAGGGCACACTTAGGTAACACTTAGGGCACACTTAGGTAACACTTAGGTAACACTTAGGGCACACTTAGGTAACACTTAGGGCACACTTAGGTAACAGTTAGGGCACACTTAGGGCACACTTAGGTAACACTTAGGTAACACTTGGTAACACTTAGGGTACACTTAGGTAACACTTAGGTAACACTTAGGTAACACTTAGGTAACACTTAGGGCACACTTAGGGCACACTTAGGTAACACTTAGGGCACACTTAGGTAACACTTAGGGCACACTTAGGTAACACTTAGGGCACACTTAGGTAACACTTAGGTAACACTTAGGGCACACTTAGGTAACACTTAGGGCACACTTAGGTAACACTTAGGTAACACTTAGGGCACACTTAGGTAACAGTTAGGGCACACTTAGGGTACACTTAGGTAACACTTAGTGTACACTTAGGTAACACTTAGGGTACACTTAGGTAACACTTAGGGCACACTTAGGTAACAGTTAGGGCACACTTAGGTAACACTTAGGTAACACTTAGGGCACACTTAGGTAACAGTTAGGGCACACTTAGGGTACACTTAGGTAACACTTAGTGTACACTTAGGTAACACTTAGGGCACACTTAGGGCACACTTAGGTAACACTTAGGGCACACTTAGGTAACACTTAGGGCACACTTAGGTAACACTTAGGGCACACTTAGGTAACACTTAGGTAACACTTAGGGCACACTTAGGTAACACTTAGGGCACACTTAGGTAACACTTAGGTAACACTTAGGGCACACTTAGGTAACACTTAGGGCACACTTAGGTAACAGTTAGGGCACACTTAGGGCACACTTAGGTAACACTTAGGTAACACTTGGTAACACTTAGGGTACACTTAGGTAACACTTAGGTAACACTTAGGTAACACTTAGGTAACACTTAGGGCACACTTAGGGCACACTTAGGTAACACTTAGGGCACACTTAGGTAACACTTAGGGCACACTTAGGTAACACTTAGGGCACACTTAGGTAACACTTAGGTAACACTTAAGGCACACTTAGGTAACACTTAGGGCACACTTAGGTAACACTTAGGTTACACTTAGGGCACACTTAGGTAACAGTTAGGGCACACTTAGGGTACACTTAGGTAACACTTAGTGTACACTTAGGTAACACTTAGGGTACACTTAGGTAACACTTAGGGCACACTTAGGTAACAGTTAGGGCACACTTAGGTAACAGTTAGGGCACACTTAGGTAACACTTAGGGCACACTTAGGGCACACTTAGGTAACACTTAGGTAACACTTAGGGCACACTTAGGTAACACTTAGGTAACACTTAGGTAACACTTAGGTAACACTTGGTAACACTTAGGGTACACTTAGGTAACACTTAGGTAACACTTAGGGCACACTTAGGTAACACTTAGGGCACACTTAGGTAACACTTAGGGCACACTTAGGTAACACTTAGGGCACACTTAGGTAACACTTAGGGCACACTTAGGTAACACTTAGGGCACACTTAGGTAACACTTAGGTAACACTTAGGTAACACTTAGGTAACACTTAGGGCACACTTAGGTAACAGTTAGGGCACACTTAGGTAACACTTAGGGCACACTTAGGTAACACTTAGGGCACACTTAGGTAACACTTAGGGCACACTTAGGTAACACTTAGGGCACACTTAGGTAACACTTAGGGCACACTTAGGTAACAGTTAGGTAACACTTAGGTAAAACTTAGGGCACACTTAGGTAACACTTAGGGCACACTTAGGGTACACTTAGGTAACACTTAGTGTACACTTAGGTAACACTTAGGGTACACTTAGGTAACACTTAGGGCACACTTAGGTAACAGTTATGGCACACTTAGGTAACAGTTAGGGCACACTTAGGTAACACTTAGGGCACACTTAGGGCACACTTAGGTAACACTTAGGTAACACTTAGGGCACACTTAGGTAACACTTAGGTAACACTTAGGTAACACTTAGGTAACACTTAGGGCACACTTAGGGCACACTTAGGTAACACTTAGGTAACACTTAGGTAACACTTAGGTAGCACTTAGGTAACACTTAGGTAACACTTAGGTAACACTTAGGTAACACTTGGTAACACTTAGGGTACACTTCGGTAACACTTAGGTAACACTTAGGTAACACTTAGGTAACACTTAGGTAACACTTAGGGCACACTTAGGGAACACTTAGGTAACACTTAGGGCACACTTAGGTAACAGTTAGGTAACACTTAGGTGAAACTTAGGGCACACTTAGGTAACACTTAGGGCACACTTAGGTAACACTTAGGGCACACTTAGGTAACACTTAGGGCACACTTAGGTAACACTTAGGTAACACTTAGGGCACACTTAGGTAACACTTAGGGCACACTTAGGTAACACTTAGGGCACACTTAGGTAACACTTAGGGCACACTTAGGGCACACTTAGGGCACATTTAGGTAACACTTAGGTAACACTTAGGTAACACTTAGGGCACACTTAGGTAACACTTAGGTAACACTTAGGGCACACTTAGGTAACACTTAGGGCACACTTAGGTAACAGTTAGGGCACACTTAGGGCACACTTAGGTAACAGTTAGGGCACACTTAGGTAACACTTAGGGCACACTTAGGTAACACTTAGGGCACACTTAGGTAACACTTAGGGCACACTTAGGTAACACTTAGGGCACAGTTAGGTAACACTTAGGTAACACTTAGGTAACACTTAGGGCACACTTAGGTAACACTTAGGGCACACTTAGGTAACACTTAGGGCACACTTAGGTAACACTTAGGGCACACTTAGGTAACACTTAGGGCACACTTAGGTAACACTTAGGGCACACTTAGGTAACACTTAGGGCACACTTAGGTAACACTTAGGGCACACTTAGGTAACACTTAGGGCACACTTAGGGCACACTTAGGGCACATTTAGGTAACACTTAGGTAACACTTAGGTAACACTTAGGTAACACTTAGGTAACACTTAGGTAACACTTAGGTAACACTTAGGTAACACTTAGGTAACACTTAGGTAACACTTAGGTAACACTTAGGTAACACTTAGGCTACACTTAGGCTACACTTAGGGCACACTTAGGTAACACTTAGGTAACACTTAGGGCACACTTAGGTAACACTTAGGTAACACTTAGGGTACACTTAGGTAACACTTAGGGTACCCTTAGGTAACACTTAGGGCACACTTAGGTAACAGTTAGGGCACACTTAGGTAACAGTTAGGGCACACTTAGGTAACACTTAGGTAACACTTAGGGCACACTTAGGTAACAGTTAGGGCACACTTAGGTAACACTTAGGGTACACTTAGGTAACACTTAGGGCACACTTAGGGCACACTTAGGTAACACTTAGGGCACACTTAGGTAACACTTAGGTAACACTTAGGTAACACTTAGGCTACACTTAGGCTACACTTAGGTAACACTTAGGTAACACTTAGGTAACACTTAGGGCACACTTAGGTAACACTTAGGTAACACTTAGGGTACACTTAGTTAACACTTAGGGTACACTTAGGTAACACTTAGGGTACACTTAGGTAACACTTAGGGCACACTTAGGTAACAGTTAGGGCACACTTAGGTAACAGTTAGGGCGCACTTAGGTAACACTTAGGGCACACTTAGGGCACACTTAGGTAACACTTAGGTAACACTTAGGTAACACTTAGGTAGCACTTAGGTAACACTTAGGTAACACTTAGGTAACACTTAGGTAACACTTGGTAACACTTAGGGTACACTTCGGTAACACTTAGGTAACACTTAGGTAACACTTAGGTAACACTTAGGTAACACTTAGGGCACACTTAGGGAACACTTAGGTAACACTTAGGGCACACTTAGGTAACAGTTAGGTAACACTTAGGTGAAACTTAGGGCACACTTAGGTAACACTTAGGGCACACTTAGGTAACACTTAGGGCACACTTAGGTAACACTTAGGGCACACTTAGGTAACACTTAGGTAACACTTAGGGCACACTTAGGTAACACTTAGGGCACACTTAGGTAACACTTAGGGCACAGTTAGGTAACACTTAGGTAACACTTAGGTAACACTTAGGGCACACTTAGGTAACACTTAGGGCACACTTAGGTAACACTTAGGGCACACTTAGGTAACACTTAGGGCACACTTAGGTAACACTTAGGGCACAGTTAGGTAACACTTAGGTAACACTTAGGTAACACTTAGGGCACACTTAGGTAACACTTAGGGCACACTTAGGTAACACTTAGGGCACACTTAGGTAACACTTAGGGCACACTTAGGTAACACTTAGGGCACACTTAGGTAACACTTAGGGCACACTTAGGTAACACTTAGGGCACACTTAGGTAACACTTAGGGCACACTTAGGTAACACTTAGGGCACACTTAGGGCACACTTAGGGCACATTTAGGTAACACTTAGGTAACACTTAGGTAACACTTAGGGCACACTTAGGTAACACTTAGGTAACACTTAGGGCACACTTAGGTAACACTTAGGGCACACTTAGGTAACAGTTAGGGCACACTTAGGGCACACTTAGGTAACAGTTAGGGCACACTTAGGTAACACTTAGGGCACACTTAGGTAACACTTAGGGCACACTTAGGTAACACTTAGGGCACACTTAGGTAACACTTAGGGCACAGTTAGGTAACACTTAGGTAACACTTAGGTAACACTTAGGGCACACTTAGGTAACACTTAGGGCACACTTAGGTAACACTTAGGGCACACTTAGGTAACACTTAGGGCACACTTAGGTAACACTTAGGGCACACTTAGGTAACACTTAGGGCACACTTAGGTAACACTTAGGGCACACTTAGGTAACACTTAGGGCACACTTAGGTAACACTTAGGGCACACTTAGGGCACACTTAGGGCACATTTAGGTAACACTTAGGTAACACTTAGGTAACACTTAGGTAACACTTAGGTAACACTTAGGTAACACTTAGGTAACACTTAGGTAACACTTAGGTAACACTTAGGTAACACTTAGGTAACACTTAGGTAACACTTAGGCTACACTTAGGCTACACTTAGGGCACACTTAGGTAACACTTAGGTAACACTTAGGGCACACTTAGGTAACACTTAGGTAACACTTAGGGTACACTTAGGTAACACTTAGGGTACCCTTAGGTAACACTTAGGGCACACTTAGGTAACAGTTAGGGCACACTTAGGTAACAGTTAGGGCACACTTAGGTAACACTTAGGTAACACTTAGGGCACACTTAGGTAACAGTTAGGGCACACTTAGGTAACACTTAGGGTACACTTAGGTAACACTTAGGGCACACTTAGGGCACACTTAGGTAACACTTAGGGCACACTTAGGTAACACTTAGGTAACACTTAGGTAACACTTAGGCTACACTTAGGCTACACTTAGGTAACACTTAGGTAACACTTAGGTAACACTTAGGGCACACTTAGGTAACACTTAGGTAACACTTAGGGTACACTTAGTTAACACTTAGGGTACACTTAGGTAACACTTAGGGTACACTTAGGTAACACTTAGTGCACACTTAGGTAACAGTTAGGGCACACTTAGGTAACAGTTAGGGCGCACTTAGGTAACACTTAGGGCACACTTAGGGCACACTTAGGTAACACTTAGGTAACACTTAGGTAACACTTAGGTAGCACTTAGGTAACACTTAGGTAACACTTAGGTAACACTTAGGTAACACTTGGTAACACTTAGGGTACACTTCGGTAACACTTAGGTAACACTTAGGTAACACTTAGGTAACACTTAGGTAACACTTAGGGCACACTTAGGGAACACTTAGGTAACACTTAGGTAACACTTAGGTAACACTTAGGGCACACTTAGGGCACACTTAGGTAACACTTAGGGCACACTTAGGTAACACTTAGGGCACACTTAGGTAACACTTAGGGCACACTTAGGTAACACTTAGGTAACACTTAGGGCACACTTAGGGCACACTTAGGTAACACTTAGGTAACACTTAGGTAACACTTAGGTAACACTTAGGGCACACTTAGGTAACACTTAGGGCACACTTAGGTAACACTTAGGGCACACTTAGGTAACACTTAGGGCACACTTAGGTAACACTTAGGGCACACTTAGGTAACACTTAGGGCACACTTAGGTAACACTTAGGTAACACTTAGGGCACACTTAGGTAACAGTTAGGGCACACTTAGGTAACACTTAGGGCACACTTAGGTAACACTTAGGGCACACTTAGGTAACACTTAGGGCACACTTAGGGCACACTTAGGTAACACTTAGGGCACACTTAGGTAACACTTAGGGCACACTTAGGTAACACTTAGGGCACACTTAGGTAACACTTAGGGCACACTTAGGTAACACTTAGGGCACACTTAGGTAACACTTAGGGCACACTTGGGTAACACTTAGGTAACACTTAGGACACACTTAGGTAACAGTTAGGGCACACTTAGGTAACACTTAGGGCACACTTAGGTAACACTTAGGGCACACTTAGGTAACACTTAGGGCACACTTAGGTAACACTTAGGGCACACTTAGGTAACAGTTAGGTAACACTTAGGTAAAACTTAGGGCACACTTAGGTAACACTTAGGGCACACTTAGGTAACACTTAGGGCACACTTAGGTAACACTTAGGTAACACTTAGGGCACACTTAGGTAACACTTAGGGCACACTTAGGTAACAGTTAGGGCACACTTAGGGCACACTTAGGTAACAGTTAGGGCACACTTAGGTAACACTTAGGGCACACTTAGGTAACACTTAGGGCACACTTAGGTAACACTTAGGGCACACTTAGGTAACACTTAGGGCACACTTAGGTAACACTTAGGTAACACTTAGGTAACACTTAGGCTACACTTAGGCTACACTTAGGGCACACTTAGGTAACACTTAGGTAACACTTAGGGCACACTTAGGTAACACTTAGGTAACACTTAGGGTACACTTAGTTAACACTTAGGGTACACTTAGGTAACACTTAGGGTACACTTAGGTAACACTTAGGGCACACTTAGGTAACAGTTAGGGCACACTTAGGTAACAGTTAGGGCGCACTTAGGTAACACTTAGGGCACACTTAGGGCACACTTAGGTAACACTTAGGTAACACTTAGGGCACACTTAGGGCACACTTAGGGCACACTTAGGTAACACTTAGGTAACACTTAGGTAACACTTAGGTAACACTTAGGTAACACTTAGGTAGCACTTAGGTAACACTTAGGTAACACTTAGGTAACACTTAGGTAACACTTGGTAACACTTAGGGTACACTTAGGTAACACTTAGGTAACACTTAGGTAACACTTAGGTAACACTTAGGTAACACTTAGGGCACACTTAGGGAACACTTAGGTAACACTTAGGTAACACTTAGGTAACACTTAGGGCACACTTAGGGCACACTTAGGTAACACTTAGGGCACACTTAGGTAACACTTAGGGCACACTTAGGTAACACTTAGGGCACACTTAGGTAACACTTAGGTAACACTTAGGGCACACTTAGGGCACACTTAGGTAACACTTAGGTAACACTTAGGTAACACTTAGGTAACACTTAGGGCACACTTAGGTAACACTTAGGGCACACTTAGGTAACACTTAGGGCACACTTAGGTAACACTTAGGGCACACTTAGGTAACACTTAGGGCACACTTAGGTAACACTTAGGGCACACTTAGGTAACACTTAGGTAACACTTAGGGCACACTTAGGTAACAGTTAGGGCACACTTAGGTAACACTTAGGGCACACTTAGGTAACACTTAGGGCACACTTAGGTAACACTTAGGGCACACTTAGGGCACACTTAGGTAACACTTAGGGCACACTTAGGTAACACTTAGGGCACACTTAGGTAACACTTAGGGCACACTTAGGTAACACTTAGGGCACACTTAGGTAACACTTAGGGCACACTTGGGTAACACTTAGGTAACACTTAGGGCACACTTAGGTAACAGTTAGGGCACACTTAGGTAACACTTAGGGCACACTTAGGTAACACTTAGGGCACACTTAGGTAACACTTAGGGCACACTTAGGTAACACTTAGGGCACACTTAGGTAACAGTTAGGTAACACTTAGGTAAAACTTAGGGCACACTTAGGTAACACTTAGGGCACACTTAGGTAACACTTAGGGCACACTTAGGTAACACTTAGGGCACACTTAGGTAACACTTAGGTAACACTTAGGGCACACTTAGGTAACACTTAGGGCACACTTAGGTAACAGTTAGGGCACACTTAGGGCACACTTAGGTAACAGTTAGGGCACACTTAGGTAACACTTAGGGCACACTTAGGTAACACTTAGGGCACACTTAGGTAACACTTAGGGCACACTTAGGTAACACTTAGGGCACACTTAGGTAACAGTTAGGTAACACTTAGGTAACACTTAGGGCACACTTAGGTAACACTTAGGGCACACTTAGGTAACACTTAGGGCACACTTAGGTAACACTTAGGGCACACTTAGGTAACACTTAGGGCACACTTAGGTAACACTTAGGGCACACTTAGGTAACACTTAGGGCACACTTAGGTAACACTTAGGGCACACTTAGGTAACACTTAGGGCACACTTAGGTAACACTTAGGGCACACTTAGGTAACACTTAGGGCACACTTAGGGCACACTTAGGGCACATTTAGGTAACACTTAGGTAACACTTAGGTAACACTTAGGTAACACTTAGGTAACACTTAGGTAACACTTAGGTAACACTTAGGTAACACTTAGGTAACACTTAGGCTACACTTAGGCTACACTTAGGGCACACTTAGGTAACACTTAGGTAACACTTAGGGCACACTTAGGTAACACTTAGGTAACACTTAGGTAACACTTAGGTAACACTTAGGCTACACTTAGGCTACACTTAGGGCACACTTAGGTAACACTTAGGTAACACTTAGGGTACACTTAGGTAACACTTAGGGTACACTTAGGTAACACTTAGGGTACACTTAGGTAACACTTAGGGCACACTTAGGTAACAGTTAGGGCACACTTAGGGCACACTTAGGTAACACTTAGGGCACACTTAGGTAACACTTAGGGCACACTTAGGTAACACTTAGGGCACACTTAGGTAACACTTAGGTAACACTTAGGGTACACTTAGGTAACACTTAGGGTACCCTTAGGTAACACTTAGGGCACACTTAGGTAACAGTTAGGGCACACTTAGGTAACACTTAGGGCACACTTAGGGCACACTTAGGTAACACTTAGGGCACACTTAGGTAACACTTAGGTAACACTTAGGTAACACTTAGGCTACACTTAGGCTACACTTAGGGCACACTTAGGTAACACTTAGGTAACACTTAGGGCACACTTAGGTAACACTTAGGTAACACTTAGGGTACACTTAGGTAACACTTAGGGTACACTTAGGTAACACTTAGGGTACACTTAGGTAACACTTAGGGTACACTTAGGTAACAGTTAGGGCACACTTAGGTAACAGTTAGGGCACACTTAGGTAACACTTAGGGCACACTTAGGGCACACTTAGGTAACACTTAGGTAACACTTAGGGCACACTTAGGGCACACTTAGGGCACACTTAGGTAACACTTAGGTAACACTTAGGTAACACTTAGGTAACACTTAGGTAACACTTAGGTAACACTTAGGTAACACTTGGTAACACTTAGGGTACACTTAGGTAACACTTAGGTAACACTTAGGCTACACTTAGGCTACACTTAGGGCACACTTAGGTAACACTTAGGTAACACTTAGGGTACACTTAGGTAACACTTAGGGTACACTTAGGTAACACTTAGGGTACACTTAGGTAACACTTAGGTAACACTTAGGGCACACTTAGGTAACACTTAGGGCACACTTAGGTAACACTTAGGGCACACTTAGGTAACACTTAGGTAACACTTAGGGCACACTTAGGTAACACTTAGGGCACACTTAGGTAACACTTAGGTAACACTTAGGGCACACTTAGGAAACACTTAGGGCACACTTAGGTAACAGTTAGGGCACACTTAGGGCACACTTAGGTAACACTTAGGTAACACTTGGTAACACTTAGGGTACACTTAGGTAACACTTAGGTAACACTTAGGTAACACTTAGGTAACACTTAGGGCACACTTAGGGCACACTTAGGTAACACTTAGGGCACACTTAGGTAACACTTAGGGCACACTTAGGTAACACTTAGGGCACACTTAGGTAACACTTAGGTAACACTTAGGGCACACTTAGGTAACACTTAGGGCACACTTAGGTAACACTTAGGTAACACTTAGGGCACACGTAGGTAACAGTTAGGGCACACTTAGGGTACACTTAGGTAACACTTAGTGTACACTTAGGTAACACTTAGGGTACACTTAGGTAACACTTAGGGCACACTTAGGTAACAGTTAGGGCACACTTAGGTAACACTTAGGGCACACTTAGGTAACACTTAGGGCACACTTAGGGCACACTTAGGGCACACTTAGGTAACACTTAGGTAACACTTAGGGCACACTTAGGGCACACTTAGGTAACACTTAGGTAACACTTAGGTAACACTTAGGTAACACTTAGGTAACACTTAGGTAACACTTAGGTAACACTTAGGTAACACTTAGGTAACACTTAGGTAACACTTAGGTAACACTTAGGTAACACTTAGGGCACACTTAGGTAACACTTAGGGCACACTTACGGCACACTTAGGTAACACTTAGGGCACACTTAGGTAACACTTAGGGCACACTTAGGTAACACTTAGGGCACACTTAGGTAACACTTAGGGCACACTTAGGTAACACTTAGGGCACACTTAGGTAACACTTAGGGCACACTTAGGTAACACTTAGGTAACACTTAGGGCACACTTAGGTAACAGTTAGGGCACACTTAGGTAACACTTAGGGCACACTTAGGTAACACTTAGGGCACACTTAGGTAACACTTAGGGCACACTTAGGTAACACTTAGGGCACACTTAGGTAACAGTTAGGTAACACTTAGGTGAAACTTAGGGCACACTTAGGTAACACTTAGGGCACACTTAGGTAACACTTAGGGCACACTTAGGTAACACTTAGGGCACACTTAGGTAACACTTAGGTAACACTTAGGGCACACTTAGGTAACACTTAGGGCACACTTAGGTAACAGTTAGGGCACACTTAGGGCACACTTAGGTAACAGTTAGGGCACACTTAGGTAACACTTAGGGCACACTTAGGTAACACTTAGGGCACACTTAGGTAACACTTAGGGCACACTTAGGTAACACTTAGGGCACAGTTAGGTAACACTTAGGTAACACTTAGGTAACACTTAGGGCACACTTAGGTAACACTTAGGGCACACTTAGGTAACACTTAGGGCACACTTAGGTAACACTTAGGGCACACTTAGGTAACACTTAGGGCACACTTAGGTAACACTTAGGGCACACTTAGGGCACACTTAGGGCACATTTAGGTAACACTTAGGTAACACTTAGGTAACACTTAGGTAACACTTAGGTAACACTTAGGTAACACTTAGGTAACACTTAGGTAACACTTAGGTAACACTTAGGTAACACTTAGGTAACACTTAGGCTACACTTAGGCTACACTTAGGGCACACTTAGGTAACACTTAGGTAACACTTAGGGCACACTTAGGTAACACTTAGGGCACACTTAGGTAACACTTAGGTAACACTTAGGGCACACTTAGGTAACAGTTAGGGCACACTTAGGGTACACTTAGGTAACACTTAGTGTACACTTAGGTAACACTTAGGGTACACTTAGGTAACACTTAGGGCACACTTAGGTAACAGTTAGGGCACACTTAGGGTACACTTAGGTAACACTTAGTGTACACTTAGGTAACACTTAGGGCACACTTAGGGCACACTTAGGTAACACTTAGGGCACACTTAGGTAACACTTAGGGCACACTTAGGTAACACTTAGGGCACACTTAGGTAACACTTAGGTAACACTTAGGGCACACTTAGGTAACACTTAGGGCACACTTAGGTAACACTTAGGTAACACTTAGGGCACACTTAGGTAACACTTAGGGCACTCTAAGGTAACAGTTAGGGCACACTTAGGGCACACTTAGGTAACACTTAGGTAACACTTGGTAACACTTAGGGTACACTTAGGTAACACTTAGGTAACACTTAGGTAACACTTAGGTAACACTTAGGGCACACTTAGGGCACACTTAGGTAACACTTAGGGCACACTTAGGTAACACTTAGGTAACACTTAAGGCACACTTAGGTAACACTTAGGGCACACTTAGGTAACACTTAGGTAACACTTAGGGCACACTTAGGTAACAGTTAGGGCACACTTAGGGTACACTTAGGTAACACTTAGTGTACACTTAGGTAACACTTAGGGTACACTTAGGTAACACTTAGGGCACACTTAGGTAACAGTTAGGGCACACTTAGGTAACAGTTAGGGCACACTTAGGTAACACTTAGGGCACACTTAGGTAACACTTAGGTAACACTTAGGGCACACTTAGGTAACACTTAGGTAACACTTAGGTAACACTTAGGTAACACTTGGTAACACTTAGGGTACACTTAGGTAACACTTAGGTAACACTTAGGGCACACTTAGGTAACACTTAGGGCACACTTAGGTAACACTTAGGGCACACTTAGGTAACACTTAGGGCACACTTAGGTAACACTTAGGGCACACTTAGGTAACACTTAGGGCACACTTAGGTAACACTTAGGTAACACTTAGGGCACACTTAGGTAACAGTTAGGGCACACTTAGGTAACACTTAGGTAACACTTAGGCTACACTTAGGCTACACTTAGGGCACACTTAGGTAACACTTAGGTAACACTTAGGGCACACTTAGGTAACAGTTAGGGCACACTTAGGTAACACTTAGGGCACACTTAGGTAACAGTTAGGGCACACTTAGGGCACACTTAGGTAACAGTTAGGGCACACTTAGGTAACACTTAGGGCACACTTAGGTAACACTTAGGGCACACTTAGGTAACACTTCGGGCACACTTAGGTAACACTTAGGGCACACTTAGGTAACAGTTAGGTAACACTTAGGTAACACTTAGGGCACACTTAGGTAACACTTAGGGCACACTTAGGTAACACTTAGGGCACACTTAGGTAACACTTAGGTAACACTTAGGGCACACTTAGGTAACACTTAGGTAACACTTAGGGCACACTTAGGTAACAGTTAGGGCACACTTAGGTAACACTTAGGGCACACTTAGGTAACACTTAGGGCACACTTAGGTAACACTTAGGGCACACTTAGGTAACACTTAGGTAACACTTAGGGCACACTTAGGTAACAGTTAGGGCACACTTAGGGTACACTTAGGTAACACTTAGTGTACACTTAGGTAACACTTAGGGTACACTTAGGTAACACTTAGGGCACACTTAGGTAACAGTTAGGGCACACTTAGGTAACAGTTAGGGCACACTTAGGTAACACTTAGGGCACACTTAGGGCACACTTAGGTAACACTTAGGTAACACTTAGGGCACACTTAGGTAACACTTAGGTAACACTTAGGTAACACTTAGGTAACACTTGGTAACACTTAGGGTACACTTAGGTAACACTTAGGTAACACTTAGGGCACACTTAGGTAACACTTAGGGCACACTTAGGTAACACTTAGGGCACACTTAGGTAACACTTAGGGCACACTTAGGTAACACTTAGGGCACACTTAGGTAACACTTAGGGCACACTTAGGTAACACTTAGGGCACACTTAGGTAACAGTTAGGGCACACTTAGGTAACACTTAGGGCACACTTAGGTAACACTTAGGGCACACTTAGGTAACACTTAGGGCACACTTAGGTAACACTTAGGGCACACTTAGGTAACAGTTAGGTAACACTTAGGTAAAACTTAGGGCACACTTAGGTAACACTTAGGGCACACTTAGGTAACACTTAGGGCACACTTAGGTAACACTTAGGGCACACTTAGGTAACACTTAGGTAACACTTAGGGCACACTTAGGTAACACTTAGGGCACACTTGGGTAACAGTTAGGGCACACTTAGGGCACACTTAGGTAACAGTTAGGGCACACTTAGGTAACACTTAGGGCACACTTAGGTAACACTTAGGGCACACTTAGGTAACACTTAGGGCACACTTAGGTAACACTTAGGGCACACTTAGGTAACACTTAGGGTACACTTAGGTAACACTTAGGGCACACTTAGGTAACACTTAGGGCACACTTAGGTAACACTTAGGGCACACTTAGGTAACACTTAGGTAACACTTAGGGCACACATAGGTAACACTTAGGTAACACTTAGGGCACACTTAGGTAACAGTTAGGGCACACTTAGGTAACACTTAGGTAACACTTAGGTAACACTTAGGGCACACTTAGGTAACACTTAGGGCACACTTAGGTAACAGTTAGGGCACACTTAGGTAACAGTTAGGGCACACTTAGGTAACACTTAGGGCACACTTAGGGCACACTTAGGTAACACTTAGGTAACACTTAGGGCACACTTAGGGCACACTTAGGGCACACTTAGGTAACACTTAGGTAACACTTAGGTAACACTTAGGTAACACTTAGGTAACACTTAGGTAACACTTAGGTAACACTTGGTAACACTTAGGGTACACTTAGGTAACACTTAGGTAACACTTAGGCTACACTTAGGCTACACTTAGGGCACACTTAGGTAACACTTAGGTAACACTTAGGGTACACTTAGGTAACACTTAGGGTACACTTAGGTAACACTTAGGGTACACTTAGGTAACACTTAGGTAACACTTAGGGCACACTTAGGTAACACTTAGGGCACACTTAGGTAACACTTAGGGCACACTTAGGTAACACTTAGGTAACACTTAGGGCACACTTAGGTAACACTTAGGGCACACTTAGGTAACACTTAGGTAACACTTAGGGCACACTTAGGAAACACTTAGGGCACACTTAGGTAACAGTTAGGGCACACTTAGGGCACACTTAGGTAACACTTAGGTAACACTTGGTAACACTTAGGGTACACTTAGGTAACACTTAGGTAACACTTAGGTAACACTTAGGTAACACTTAGGGCACACTTAGGGCACACTTAGGTAACACTTAGGGCACACTTAGGTAACACTTAGGGCACACTTAGGTAACACTTAGGGCACACTTAGGTAACACTTAGGTAACACTTAGGGCACACTTAGGTAACACTTAGGGCACACTTAGGTAACACTTAGGTAACACTTAGGGCACACGTAGGTAACAGTTAGGGCACACTTAGGGTACACTTAGGTAACACTTAGTGTACACTTAGGTAACACTTAGGGTACACTTAGGTAACACTTAGGGCACACTTAGGTAACAGTTAGGGCACACTTAGGTAACACTTAGGGCACACTTAGGTAACACTTAGGGCACACTTAGGGCACACTTAGGGCACACTTAGGTAACACTTAGGTAACACTTAGGGCACACTTAGGGCACACTTAGGTAACACTTAGGTAACACTTAGGTAACACTTAGGTAACACTTAGGTAACACTTAGGTAACACTTAGGTAACACTTAGGTAACACTTAGGTAACACTTAGGTAACACTTAGGTAACACTTAGGTAACACTTAGGGCACACTTAGGTAACACTTAGGGCACACTTACGGCACACTTAGGTAACACTTAGGGCACACTTAGGTAACACTTAGGGCACACTTAGGTAACACTTAGGGCACACTTAGGTAACACTTAGGGCACACTTAGGTAACACTTAGGGCACACTTAGGTAACACTTAGGGCACACTTAGGTAACACTTAGGTAACACTTAGGGCACACTTAGGTAACAGTTAGGGCACACTTAGGTAACACTTAGGGCACACTTAGGTAACACTTAGGGCACACTTAGGTAACACTTAGGGCACACTTAGGTAACACTTAGGGCACACTTAGGTAACAGTTAGGTAACACTTAGGTGAAACTTAGGGCACACTTAGGTAACACTTAGGGCACACTTAGGTAACACTTAGGGCACACTTAGGTAACACTTAGGGCACACTTAGGTAACACTTAGGTAACACTTAGGGCACACTTAGGTAACACTTAGGGCACACTTAGGTAACAGTTAGGGCACACTTAGGGCACACTTAGGTAACAGTTAGGGCACACTTAGGTAACACTTAGGGCACACTTAGGTAACACTTAGGGCACACTTAGGTAACACTTAGGGCACACTTAGGTAACACTTAGGGCACAGTTAGGTAACACTTAGGTAACACTTAGGTAACACTTAGGGCACACTTAGGTAACACTTAGGGCACACTTAGGTAACACTTAGGGCACACTTAGGTAACACTTAGGGCACACTTAGGTAACACTTAGGGCACACTTAGGTAACACTTAGGGCACACTTAGGGCACACTTAGGGCACATTTAGGTAACACTTAGGTAACACTTAGGTAACACTTAGGTAACACTTAGGTAACACTTAGGTAACACTTAGGTAACACTTAGGTAACACTTAGGTAACACTTAGGTAACACTTAGGTAACACTTAGGCTACACTTAGGCTACACTTAGGGCACACTTAGGTAACACTTAGGTAACACTTAGGGCACACTTAGGTAACACTTAGGGCACACTTAGGTAACACTTAGGTAACACTTAGGGCACACTTAGGTAACAGTTAGGGCACACTTAGGGTACACTTAGGTAACACTTAGTGTACACTTAGGTAACACTTAGGGTACACTTAGGTAACACTTAGGGCACACTTAGGTAACAGTTAGGGCACACTTAGGGTACACTTAGGTAACACTTAGTGTACACTTAGGTAACACTTAGGGCACACTTAGGGCACACTTAGGTAACACTTAGGGCACACTTAGGTAACACTTAGGGCACACTTAGGTAACACTTAGGGCACACTTAGGTAACACTTAGGTAACACTTAGGGCACACTTAGGTAACACTTAGGGCACACTTAGGTAACACTTAGGTAACACTTAGGGCACACTTAGGTAACACTTAGGGCACTCTAAGGTAACAGTTAGGGCACACTTAGGGCACACTTAGGTAACACTTAGGTAACACTTGGTAACACTTAGGGTACACTTAGGTAACACTTAGGTAACACTTAGGTAACACTTAGGTAACACTTAGGTAACACTTAGGGCACACTTAGGGCACACTTAGGTAACACTTAGGGCACACTTAGGTAACACTTAGGTAACACTTAAGGCACACTTAGGTAACACTTAGGGCACACTTAGGTAACACTTAGGTAACACTTAGGGCACACTTAGGTAACAGTTAGGGCACACTTAGGGTACACTTAGGTAACACTTAGTGTACACTTAGGTAACACTTAGGGTACACTTAGGTAACACTTAGGGCACACTTAGGTAACAGTTAGGGCACACTTAGGTAACAGTTAGGGCACACTTAGGTAACACTTAGGGCACACTTAGGTAACACTTAGGTAACACTTAGGGCACACTTAGGTAACACTTAGGTAACACTTAGGTAACACTTAGGTAACACTTGGTAACACTTAGGGTACACTTAGGTAACACTTAGGTAACACTTAGGGCACACTTAGGTAACACTTAGGGCACACTTAGGTAACACTTAGGGCACACTTAGGTAACACTTAGGGCACACTTAGGTAACACTTAGGGCACACTTAGGTAACACTTAGGGCACACTTAGGTAACACTTAGGTAACACTTAGGGCACACTTAGGTAACAGTTAGGGCACACTTAGGTAACACTTAGGTAACACTTAGGCTACACTTAGGCTACACTTAGGGCACACTTAGGTAACACTTAGGTAACACTTAGGGCACACTTAGGTAACAGTTAGGGCACACTTAGGTAACACTTAGGGCACACTTAGGTAACAGTTAGGGCACACTTAGGGCACACTTAGGTAACAGTTAGGGCACACTTAGGTAACACTTAGGGCACACTTAGGTAACACTTAGGGCACACTTAGGTAACACTTCGGGCACACTTAGGTAACACTTAGGGCACACTTAGGTAACAGTTAGGTAACACTTAGGTAACACTTAGGGCACACTTAGGTAACACTTAGGGCACACTTAGGTAACACTTAGGGCACACTTAGGTAACACTTAGGTAACACTTAGGGCACACTTAGGTAACACTTAGGTAACACTTAGGGCACACTTAGGTAACAGTTAGGGCACACTTAGGTAACACTTAGGGCACACTTAGGTAACACTTAGGGCACACTTAGGTAACACTTAGGGCACACTTAGGTAACACTTAGGTAACACTTAGGGCACACTTAGGTAACAGTTAGGGCACACTTAGGGTACACTTAGGTAACACTTAGTGTACACTTAGGTAACACTTAGGGTACACTTAGGTAACACTTAGGGCACACTTAGGTAACAGTTAGGGCACACTTAGGTAACAGTTAGGGCACACTTAGGTAACACTTAGGGCACACTTAGGGCACACTTAGGTAACACTTAGGTAACACTTAGGGCACACTTAGGTAACACTTAGGTAACACTTAGGTAACACTTAGGTAACACTTGGTAACACTTAGGGTACACTTAGGTAACACTTAGGTAACACTTAGGGCACACTTAGGTAACACTTAGGGCACACTTAGGTAACACTTAGGGCACACTTAGGTAACACTTAGGGCACACTTAGGTAACACTTAGGGCACACTTAGGTAACACTTAGGGCACACTTAGGTAACACTTAGGGCACACTTAGGTAACAGTTAGGGCACACTTAGGTAACACTTAGGGCACACTTAGGTAACACTTAGGGCACACTTAGGTAACACTTAGGGCACACTTAGGTAACACTTAGGGCACACTTAGGTAACAGTTAGGTAACACTTAGGTAAAACTTAGGGCACACTTAGGTAACACTTAGGGCACACTTAGGTAACACTTAGGGCACACTTAGGTAACACTTAGGGCACACTTAGGTAACACTTAGGTAACACTTAGGGCACACTTAGGTAACACTTAGGGCACACTTGGGTAACAGTTAGGGCACACTTAGGGCACACTTAGGTAACAGTTAGGGCACACTTAGGTAACACTTAGGGCACACTTAGGTAACACTTAGGGCACACTTAGGTAACACTTAGGGCACACTTAGGTAACACTTAGGGCACACTTAGGTAACACTTAGGGTACACTTAGGTAACACTTAGGGCACACTTAGGTAACACTTAGGGCACACTTAGGTAACACTTAGGGCACACTTAGGTAACACTTAGGTAACACTTAGGGCACACATAGGTAACACTTAGGTAACACTTAGGGCACACTTAGGTAACAGTTAGGGCACACTTAGGTAACACTTAGGTAACACTTAGGTAACACTTAGGGCACACTTAGGTAACACTTAGGGCACACTTAGGTAACAGTTAGGGCACACTTAGGTAACACTTAGGGCACACTTAGGTAACACTTAGGTAACACTTGGGTAACACTTAGGTAACACTTAGGGCACACTTAGGTAACACTTAGGGCACACTTAGGTAACACTTAGGGCACACTTAGGTAACACTTAGAGCACACTTAGGTAACACTTAGGGCACACTTAGGTAACACTTAGGTAACACTTAGGTAACACTTAGGTAACACTTAGGTAACACTTAGGTAACACTTAGGCTACACTTAGGCTACACTTAGGGCACACTTAGGTAACACTTAGGGCACACTTAGGTAACACTTAGGTAACACTTAGGGCACACTTAGGTAACAGTTAGGGCACACTTAGGTAACACTTAGGGTACACTTAGGTAACACTTAGGGCACACTTAGGGCACACTTAGGTAACACTTAGGTAACACTTAGGTAACACTTAGGCTACACTTAGGCTACACTTAGGGCACACTTAGGTAACACTTAGGTAACACTTAGGGCACACTTAGGTAACACTTAGGTAACACTTAGGGTACACTTAGTTAACACTTAGGGTACACTTAGGTAACACTTAGGGTACACTTAGGTAACACTTAGGGCACACTTAGGTAACAGTTAGGGCACACTTAGGTAACAGTTAGGGCGCACTTAGGTAACACTTAGGGCACACTTAGGTAACACTTAGGTAACACTTAGGGCACACTTAGGGCACACTTAGGGCACACTTAGGTAACACTTAGGTAACACTTAGGTAACACTTAGGTAACACTTAGGTAACACTTAGGTAACACTTAGGTAACACTTGGTAACACTTAGGGTACACTTAGGTAACACTTAGGTAACACTTAGGCTACACTTAGGCTACACTTAGGGCACACTTAGGTAACACTTAGGTAACACTTAGGGTACACTTAGGTAACACTTAGGGTACACTTAGGTAACACTTAGGGTACACTTAGGTAACACTTAGGTAACACTTAGGTAACACTTAGGGCACACTTAGGTAACACTTAGGGCACACTTAGGTAACACTTAGGGCACACTTAGGTAACACTTAGGTAACACTTAGGGCACACTTAGGTAACACTTAGGGCACACTTAGGTAACACTTAGGTAACACTTAGGGCACACTTAGGAAACACTTAGGGCACACTTAGGTAACAGTTAGGGCACACTTAGGGCACACTTAGGTAACACTTAGGTAACACTTGGTAACACTTAGGGTACACTTAGGTAACACTTAGGTAACACTTAGGTAACACTTAGGTAACACTTAGGGCACACTTAGGGCACACTTAGGTAACACTTAGGGCACACTTAGGTAACACTTAGGGCACACTTAGGTAACACTTAGGGCACACTTAGGTAACACTTAGGTAACACTTAGGGCACACTTAGGTAACACTTAGGGCACACTTAGGTAACACTTAGGTAACACTTAGGGCACACGTAGGTAACAGTTAGGGCACACTTAGGGTACACTTAGGTAACACTTAGTGTACACTTAGGTAACACTTAGGGTACACTTAGGTAACACTTAGGGCACACTTAGGTAACAGTTAGGGCACACTTAGGTAACACTTAGGGCACACTTAGGTAACACTTAGGGCACACTTAGGGCACACTTAGGGCACACTTAGGTAACACTTAGGTAACACTTAGGGCACACTTAGGGCACACTTAGGTAACACTTAGGTAACACTTAGGTAACACTTAGGTAACACTTAGGTAACACTTAGGTAACACTTAGGTAACACTTAGGTAACACTTAGGTAACACTTAGGTAACACTTAGGTAACACTTAGGTAACACTTAGGGCACACTTAGGTAACACTTAGGGCACACTTACGGCACACTTAGGTAACACTTAGGGCACACTTAGGTAACACTTAGGGCACACTTAGGTAACACTTAGGGCACACTTAGGTAACACTTAGGGCACACTTAGGTAACACTTAGGGCACACTTAGGTAACACTTAGGGCACACTTAGGTAACACTTAGGTAACACTTAGGGCACACTTAGGTAACAGTTAGGGCACACTTAGGTAACACTTAGGGCACACTTAGGTAACACTTAGGGCACACTTAGGTAACACTTAGGGCACACTTAGGTAACACTTAGGGCACACTTAGGTAACAGTTAGGTAACACTTAGGTGAAACTTAGGGCACACTTAGGTAACACTTAGGGCACACTTAGGTAACACTTAGGGCACACTTAGGTAACACTTAGGGCACACTTAGGTAACACTTAGGGCACACTTAGGTAACACTTAGGTAACACTTAGGGCACACTTAGGTAACACTTAGGGCACACTTAGGTAACAGTTAGGGCACACTTAGGGCACACTTAGGTAACAGTTAGGGCACACTTAGGTAACACTTAGGGCACACTTAGGTAACACTTAGGGCACACTTAGGTAACACTTAGGGCACACTTAGGTAACACTTAGGGCACAGTTAGGTAACACTTAGGTAACACTTAGGTAACACTTAGGGCACACTTAGGTAACACTTAGGGCACACTTAGGTAACACTTAGGGCACACTTAGGTAACACTTAGGGCACACTTAGGTAACACTTAGGGCACACTTAGGTAACACTTAGGGCACACTTGGGTAACAGTTAGGGCACACTTAGGGCACACTTAGGTAACAGTTAGGTAACACTTAGGTAAAACTTAGGGCACACTTAGGTAACACTTAGGGCACACTTAGGTAACACTTAGGGCACACTTAGGTAACACTTAGGGCACACTTAGGTAACACTTAGGTAACACTTAGGGCACACTTAGGTAACACTTAGGGCACACTTGGGTAACAGTTAGGGCACACTTAGGGCACACTTAGGTAACAGTTAGGGCACACTTAGGTAACACTTAGGGCACACTTAGGTAACACTTAGGGCACACTTAGGTAACACTTAGGGCACACTTAGGTAACACTTAGGGCACACTTAGGTAACAGTTAGGTAACACTTAGGTAAAACTTAGGGCACACTTAGGTAACACTTAGGGCACACTTAGGTAACACTTAGGGCACACTTAGGTAACACTTAGGGCACACTTAGGTAACACTTAGGTAACACTTAGGGCACACTTAGGTAACACTTAGGGCACACTTGGGTAACAGTTAGGGCACACTTAGGGCACACTTAGGTAACAGTTAGGGCACACTTAGGTAACACTTAGGGCACACTTAGGTAACACTTAGGGCACACTTAGGTAACACTTAGGGCACACTTAGGTAACACTTAGGGCACACTTAGGTAACACTTAGGGTACACTTAGGTAACACTTAGGGCACACTTAGGTAACACTTAGGGCACACTTAGGTAACACTTAGGGCACACTTAGGTAACACTTAGGTAACACTTAGGGCACACATAGGTAACACTTAGGTAACACTTAGGGCACACTTAGGTAACAGTTAGGGCACACTTAGGTAACACTTAGGTAACACTTAGGTAACACTTAGGGCACACTTAGGTAACACTTAGGGCACACTTAGGTAACAGTTAGGGCACACTTAGGTAACACTTAGGGCACACTTAGGTAACACTTAGGTAACACTTGGGTAACACTTAGGTAACACTTAGGGCACACTTAGGTAACACTTAGGGCACACTTAGGTAACACTTAGGGCACACTTAGGTAACACTTAGGGCACACTTAGGTAACACTTAGGTAACACTTAGGGCACACTTAGGTAACACTTAGGGCACACTTAGGTAACACTTAGGGCACACTTAGGTAACACTTAGGTAACACTTAGGGCACACTTAGGTAACAGTTAGGGCACACTTAGGTAACACTTAGGTAACACTTAGGCTACACTTAGGCTACACTTAGGGCACACTTAGGTAACACTTAGGTAACACTTAGGGCACACTTAGGTAACAGTTAGGGCACACTTAGGTAACAGTTAGGGCACACTTAGGGTACACTTAGGTAACACTTAGGGCACACTTAGGTAACACTTAGGGCACACTTAGGTAACACTTAGGTAACACTTAGGGCACACTTAGGTAACACTTAGGGCACACTTAGGTAACACTTAGGTAACACTTAGGGCACACTTAGGTAACACTTAGGGCACTCTAAGGTAACAGTTAGGGCACACTTAGGGCACACTTAGGTAACACTTAGGTAACACTTGGTAACACTTAGGGTACACTTAGGTAACACTTAGGTAACACTTAGGTAACACTTAGGTAACACTTAGGGCACACTTAGGGCACACTTAGGTAACACTTAGGGCACACTTAGGTAACACTTAGGTAACACTTAGGCTACACTTAGGCTACACTTAGGGCACACTTAGGTAACACTTAGGTAACACTTAGGGCACACTTAGGTAACAGTTAGGGCACACTTAGGTAACAGTTAGGGCACACTTAGGGTACACTTAGGTAACACTTAGTGTACACTTAGGTAACACTTAGGGCACACTTAGGGCACACTTAGGTAACACTTAGGGCACACTTAGGTAACACTTAGGGCACACTTAGGTAACACTTAGGGCACACTTAGGTAACACTTAGGTAACACTTAGGGCACACTTAGGTAACACTTAGGGCACACTTAGGTAACACTTAGGTAACACTTAGGGCACACTTAGGTAACACTTAGGGCACTCTAAGGTAACAGTTAGGGCACACTTAGGGCACACTTAGGTAACACTTAGGTAACACTTGGTAACACTTAGGGTACACTTAGGTAACACTTAGGTAACACTTAGGTAACACTTAGGTAACACTTAGGGCACACTTAGGGCACACTTAGGTAACACTTAGGGCACACTTAGGTAACACTTAGGTAACACTTAAGGCACACTTAGGTAACACTTAGGGCACACTTAGGGCACACTTAGGTAACAGTTAGGGCACACTTAGGTAACACTTAGGGCACACTTAGGTAACACTTAGGGCACACTTAGGTAACACTTAGGGCACACTTAGGTAACACTTAGGGCACAGTTAGGTAACACTTAGGTAACACTTAGGTAACACTTAGGGCACACTTAGGTAACACTTAGGGCACACTTAGGTAACACTTAGGGCACACTTAGGTAACACTTAGGGCACACTTAGGTAACACTTAGGGCACACTTAGGTAACACTTAGGGCACACTTGGGTAACAGTTAGGGCACACTTAGGGCACACTTAGGTAACAGTTAGGTAACACTTAGGTAAAACTTAGGGCACACTTAGGTAACACTTAGGGCACACTTAGGTAACACTTAGGGCACACTTAGGTAACACTTAGGGCACACTTAGGTAACACTTAGGTAACACTTAGGGCACACTTAGGTAACACTTAGGGCACACTTGGGTAACAGTTAGGGCACACTTAGGGCACACTTAGGTAACAGTTAGGGCACACTTAGGTAACACTTAGGGCACACTTAGGTAACACTTAGGGCACACTTAGGTAACACTTAGGGCACACTTAGGTAACACTTAGGGCACACTTAGGTAACAGTTAGGTAACACTTAGGTAAAACTTAGGGCACACTTAGGTAACACTTAGGGCACACTTAGGTAACACTTAGGGCACACTTAGGTAACACTTAGGGCACACTTAGGTAACACTTAGGTAACACTTAGGGCACACTTAGGTAACACTTAGGGCACACTTGGGTAACAGTTAGGGCACACTTAGGGCACACTTAGGTAACAGTTAGGGCACACTTAGGTAACACTTAGGGCACACTTAGGTAACACTTAGGGCACACTTAGGTAACACTTAGGGCACACTTAGGTAACACTTAGGGCACACTTAGGTAACACTTAGGGTACACTTAGGTAACACTTAGGGCACACTTAGGTAACACTTAGGGCACACTTAGGTAACACTTAGGGCACACTTAGGTAACACTTAGGTAACACTTAGGGCACACATAGGTAACACTTAGGTAACACTTAGGGCACACTTAGGTAACAGTTAGGGCACACTTAGGTAACACTTAGGTAACACTTAGGTAACACTTAGGGCACACTTAGGTAACACTTAGGGCACACTTAGGTAACAGTTAGGGCACACTTAGGTAACACTTAGGGCACACTTAGGTAACACTTAGGTAACACTTGGGTAACACTTAGGTAACACTTAGGGCACACTTAGGTAACACTTAGGGCACACTTAGGTAACACTTAGGGCACACTTAGGTAACACTTAGGGCACACTTAGGTAACACTTAGGTAACACTTAGGGCACACTTAGGTAACACTTAGGGCACACTTAGGTAACACTTAGGGCACACTTAGGTAACACTTAGGTAACACTTAGGGCACACTTAGGTAACAGTTAGGGCACACTTAGGTAACACTTAGGTAACACTTAGGCTACACTTAGGCTACACTTAGGGCACACTTAGGTAACACTTAGGTAACACTTAGGGCACACTTAGGTAACAGTTAGGGCACACTTAGGTAACAGTTAGGGCACACTTAGGGTACACTTAGGTAACACTTAGGGCACACTTAGGTAACACTTAGGGCACACTTAGGTAACACTTAGGTAACACTTAGGGCACACTTAGGTAACACTTAGGGCACACTTAGGTAACACTTAGGTAACACTTGGTAACACTTAGGGTACACTTAGGTAACACTTAGGTAACACTTAGGTAACACTTAGGTAACACTTAGGGCACACTTAGGGCACACTTAGGTAACACTTAGGGCACACTTAGGTAACACTTAGGTAACACTTAGGCTACACTTAGGCTACACTTAGGGCACACTTAGGTAACACTTAGGTAACACTTAGGGCACACTTAGGTAACAGTTAGGGCACACTTAGGTAACAGTTAGGGCACACTTAGGGTACACTTAGGTAACACTTAGTGTACACTTAGGTAACACTTAGGGCACACTTAGGGCACACTTAGGTAACACTTAGGGCACACTTAGGTAACACTTAGGGCACACTTAGGTAACACTTAGGGCACACTTAGGTAACACTTAGGTAACACTTAGGGCACACTTAGGTAACACTTAGGGCACACTTAGGTAACACTTAGGTAACACTTAGGGCACACTTAGGTAACACTTAGGGCACTCTAAGGTAACAGTTAGGGCACACTTAGGGCACACTTAGGTAACACTTAGGTAACACTTGGTAACACTTAGGGTACACTTAGGTAACACTTAGGTAACACTTAGGTAACACTTAGGTAACACTTAGGGCACACTTAGGGCACACTTAGGTAACACTTAGGGCACACTTAGGTAACACTTAGGTAACACTTAAGGCACACTTAGGTAACACTTAGGGCACACTTAGGTAACACTTAGGTAACACTTAGGGCACACTTAGGTAACAGTTAGGGCACACTTAGGGTACACTTAGGTAACACTTAGTGTACACTTAGGTAACACTTAGGGTACACTTAGGTAACACTTAGGGCACACTTAGGTAACAGTTAGGGCACACTTAGGTAACAGTTAGGGCACACTTAGGTAACACTTAGGGCACACTTAGGTAACACTTAGGTAACACTTAGGGCACACTTAGGTAACACTTAGGTAACACTTAGGTAACACTTAGGTAACACTTGGTAACACTTAGGGTACACTTAGGTAACACTTAGGTAACACTTAGGGCACACTTAGGTAACACTTAGGGCACACTTAGGTAACACTTAGGGCACACTTAGGTAACACTTAGGGCACACTTAGGTAACACTTAGGGCACACTTAGGTAACACTTAGGGCACACTTAGGTAACACTTAGGTAACACTTAGGGCACACTTAGGTAACAGTTAGGGCACACTTAGGTAACACTTAGGTAACACTTAGGCTACACTTAGGCTACACTTAGGGCACACTTAGGTAACACTTAGGTAACACTTAGGGCACACTTAGGTAACAGTTAGGGCACACTTAGGTAACACTTAGGGCACACTTAGGTAACAGTTAGGGCACACTTAGGGCACACTTAGGTAACAGTTAGGGCACACTTAGGTAACACTTAGGGCACACTTAGGTAACACTTAGGGCACACTTAGGTAACACTTCGGGCACACTTAGGTAACACTTAGGGCACACTTAGGTAACAGTTAGGTAACACTTAGGTAACACTTAGGGCACACTTAGGTAACACTTAGGGCACACTTAGGTAACACTTAGGGCACACTTAGGTAACACTTAGGTAACACTTAGGGCACACTTAGGTAACACTTAGGTAACACTTAGGGCACACTTAGGTAACAGTTAGGGCACACTTAGGTAACACTTAGGGCACACTTAGGTAACACTTAGGGCACACTTAGGTAACACTTAGGGCACACTTAGGTAACACTTAGGTAACACTTAGGGCACACTTAGGTAACAGTTAGGGCACACTTAGGGTACACTTAGGTAACACTTAGTGTACACTTAGGTAACACTTAGGGTACACTTAGGTAACACTTAGGGCACACTTAGGTAACAGTTCGGGCACACTTAGGTAACAGTTAGGGCACACTTAGGTAACACTTAGGGCACACTTAGGGCACACTTAGGTAACACTTAGGTAACACTTAGGGCACACTTAGGTAACACTTAGGTAACACTTAGGTAACACTTAGGTAACACTTGGTAACACTTAGGGTACACTTAGGTAACACTTAGGTAACACTTAGGGCACACTTAGGTAACACTTAGGGCACACTTAGGTAACACTTAGGGCACACTTAGGTAACACTTAGGGCACACTTAGGTAACACTTAGGGCACACTTAGGTAACACTTAGGGCACACTTAGGTAACACTTAGGGCACACTTAGGTAACAGTTAGGGCACACTTAGGTAACACTTAGGGCACACTTAGGTAACACTTAGGGCACACTTAGGTAACACTTAGGGCACACTTAGGTAACACTTAGGGCACACTTAGGTAACAGTTAGGTAACACTTAGGTAAAACTTAGGGCACACTTAGGTAACACTTAGGGCACACTTAGGTAACACTTAGGGCACACTTAGGTAACACTTAGGGCACACTTAGGTAACACTTAGGTAACACTTAGGGCACACTTAGGTAACACTTAGGGCACACTTGGGTAACAGTTAGGGCACACTTAGGGCACACTTAGGTAACAGTTAGGGCACACTTAGGTAACACTTAGGGCACACTTAGGTAACACTTAGGGCACACTTAGGTAACACTTAGGGCACACTTAGGTAACACTTAGGGCACACTTAGGTAACACTTAGGGTACACTTAGGTAACACTTAGGGCACACTTAGGTAACACTTAGGGCACACTTAGGTAACACTTAGGGCACACTTAGGTAACACTTAGGTAACACTTAGGGCACACATAGGTAACACTTAGGTAACACTTAGGGCACACTTAGGTAACAGTTAGGGCACACTTAGGTAACACTTAGGTAACACTTAGGTAACACTTAGGGCACACTTAGGTAACACTTAGGGCACACTTAGGTAACAGTTAGGGCACACTTAGGTAACACTTAGGGCACACTTAGGTAACACTTAGGTAACACTTGGGTAACACTTAGGTAACACTTAGGGCACACTTAGGTAACACTTAGGGCACACTTAGGTAACACTTAGGGCACACTTAGGTAACACTTAGAGCACACTTAGGTAACACTTAGGGCACACTTAGGTAACACTTAGGTAACACTTAGGTAACACTTAGGTAACACTTAGGTAACACTTAGGTAACACTTAGGCTACACTTAGGCTACACTTAGGGCACACTTAGGTAACACTTAGGGCACACTTAGGTAACACTTAGGTAACACTTAGGGCACACTTAGGTAACAGTTAGGGCACACTTAGGTAACACTTAGGGTACACTTAGGTAACACTTAGGGCACACTTAGGGCACACTTAGGTAACACTTAGGTAACACTTAGGTAACACTTAGGCTACACTTAGGCTACACTTAGGGCACACTTAGGTAACACTTAGGTAACACTTAGGGCACACTTAGGTAACACTTAGGTAACACTTAGGGTACACTTAGTTAACACTTAGGGTACACTTAGGTAACACTTAGGGTACACTTAGGTAACACTTAGGGCACACTTAGGTAACAGTTAGGGCACACTTAGGTAACAGTTAGGGCGCACTTAGGTAACACTTAGGGCACACTTAGGTAACACTTAGGTAACACTTAGGGCACACTTAGGGCACACTTAGGTAACACTTAGGTAACACTTAGGTAACACTTAGGTAACACTTAGGTAACACTTAGGTAGCACTTAGGTAACACTTAGGTAACACTTAGGTAACACTTAGGTAACACTTGGTAACACTTAGGGTACACTTAGGTAACACTTAGGTAACACTTAGGTAACACTTAGGTAACACTTAGGGCACACTTAGGGCACACTTAGGTAACACTTAGGGCACACTTAGGTAACACTTAGGGCACACTTAGGTAACACTTAGGGCACACTTAGGTAACACTTAGGTAACACTTAGGGCACACTTAGGGCACACTTAGGTAACACTTAGGTAACACTTAGGGCACACTTAGGTAACACTTAGGTAACACTTAGGTAACACTTAGGTAACACTTGGTAACACTTAGGGTACACTTAGGTAACACTTAGGTAACACTTAGGGCACACTTAGGTAACACTTAGGGCACACTTAGGTAACACTTAGGGCACACTTAGGTAACACTTAGGGCACACTTAGGTAACACTTAGGGCACACTTAGGTAACACTTAGGGCACACTTAGGTAACACTTAGGGCACACTTAGGTAACAGTTAGGGCACACTTAGGTAACACTTAGGGCACACTTAGGTAACACTTAGGGCACACTTAGGTAACACTTAGGGCACACTTAGGTAACACTTAGGGCACACTTAGGTAACAGTTAGGTAACACTTAGGTAAAACTTAGGGCACACTTAGGTAACACTTAGGGCACACTTAGGTAACACTTAGGGCACACTTAGGTAACACTTAGGGCACACTTAGGTAACACTTAGGTAACACTTAGGGCACACTTAGGTAACACTTAGGGCACACTTGGGTAACAGTTAGGGCACACTTAGGGCACACTTAGGTAACAGTTAGGGCACACTTAGGTAACACTTAGGGCACACTTAGGCACACTTAGGTAACACTTAGGGCACACTTAGGTAACACTTAGGGCACACTTAGGTAACACTTAGGGTACACTTAGGTAACACTTAGGGCACACTTAGGTAACACTTAGGGCACACTTAGGTAACACTTAGGGCACACTTAGGTAACACTTAGGTAACACTTAGGGCACACATATGTAACACTTAGGTAACACTTAGGGCACACTTAGGTAACAGTTAGGGCACACTTAGGTAACACTTAGGTAACACTTAGGTAACACTTAGGGCACACTTAGGTAACACTTAGGGCACACTTAGGTAACAGTTAGGGCACACTTAGGTAACACTTAGGGCACACTTAGGTAACACTTAGGTAACACTTGGGTAACACTTAGGTAACACTTAGGGCACACTTAGGTAACACTTAGGGCACACTTAGGTAACACTTAGGGCACACTTAGGTAACACTTAGAGCACACTTAGGTAACACTTAGGGCACACTTAGGTAACACTTAGGTAACACTTAGGTAACACTTAGGTAACACTTAGGTAACACTTAGGTAACACTTAGGCTACACTTAGGCTACACTTAGGGCACACTTAGGTAACACTTAGGTAACACTTAGGGCACACTTAGGTAACAGTTAGGGCACACTTAGGTAACACTTAGGGTACACTTAGGTAACACTTAGGGCACACTTAGGGCACACTTAGGTAACACTTAGGGCACACTTAGGTAACACTTAGGTAACACTTAGGTAACACTTAGGCTACACTTAGGCTACACTTAGGGCACACTTAGGTAACACTTAGGTAACACTTAGGGCACACTTAGGTAACACTTAGGTAACACTTAGGGTACACTTAGTTAACACTTAGGGTACACTTAGGTAACACTTAGGGTACACTTAGGTAACACTTAGGGCACACTTAGGTAACAGTTAGGGCACACTTAGGTAACAGTTAGGGCGCACTTAGGTAACACTTAGGGCACACTTAGGTAACACTTAGGTAACACTTAGGGCACACTTAGGGCACACTTAGGGCACACTTAGGTAACACTTAGGTAACACTTAGGTAACACTTAGGTAACACTTAGGTAACACTTAGGTAGCACTTAGGTAACACTTAGGTAACACTTAGGTAACACTTAGGTAACACTTGGTAACACTTAGGGTACACTTAGGTAACACTTAGGTAACACTTAGGTAACACTTAGGTAACACTTAGGGCACACTTAGGGCACACTTAGGTAACACTTAGGGCACACTTAGGTAACACTTAGGGCACACTTAGGTAACACTTAGGGCACACTTAGGTAACACTTAGGTAACACTTAGGGCACACTTAGGGCACACTTAGGTAACACTTAGGTAACACTTAGGTAACACTTAGGTAACACTTAGGGCACACTTAGGTAACACTTAGGGCACACTTAGGTAACACTTAGGGCACACTTAGGTAACACTTAGGGCACACTTAGGTAACACTTAGGGCACACTTAGGTAACACTTAGGGCACACTTAGGTAACACTTAGGTAACACTTAGGGCACACTTAGGTAACAGTTAGGGCACACTTAGGTAACACTTAGGGCACACTTAGGTAACACTTAGGGCACACTTAGGGCACACTTAGGTAACACTTAGGGCACACTTAGGTAACACTTAGGGCACACTTAGGTAACACTTAGGGCACACTTAGGTAACACTTAGGGCACACTTAGGTAACACTTAGGGCACACTTAGGTAACACTTAGGGCACACTTAGGTAACAGTTAGGGCACACTTAGGTAACACTTAGGGCACACTTAGGTAACACTTAGGGCACACTTAGGTAACACTTAGGGCACACTTAGGTAACACTTAGGGCACACTTAGGTAACAGTTAGGTAACACTTAGGTGAAACTTAGGGCACACTTAGGTAACACTTAGGGCACACTTAGGTAACACTTAGGGCACACTTAGGTAACACTTAGGGCACACTTAGGTAACACTTAGGTAACACTTAGGGCACACTTAGGTAACACTTAGGGCACACTTAGGTAACACTTAGGGCACACTTAGGTAACACTTAGGGCACACTTAGGTAACACTTAGGGCACACTTAGGTAACACTTAGGGCACACTTAGGTAACACTTAGGTAACACTTAGGGCACACTTAGGTAACAGTTAGGGCACACTTAGGTAACACTTAGGGCACACTTAGGTAACACTTAGGGCACACTTAGGTAACACTTAGGGCACACTTAGGTAACACTTAGGGCACACTTAGGTAACAGTTAGGTAACACTTAGGTGAAACTTAGGGCACACTTAGGTAACACTTAGGGCACACTTAGGTAACACTTAGGGCACACTTAGGTAACACTTAGGGCACACTTAGGTAACACTTAGGTAACACTTAGGGCACACTTAGGTAACACTTAGGGCACACTTAGGTAACAGTTAGGGCACACTTAGGGCACACTTAGGTAACAGTTAGGGCACACTTAGGTAACACTTAGGGCACACTTAGGTAACACTTAGGGCACACTTAGGTAACACTTAGGGCACACTTAGGTAACACTTAGGGCACAGTTAGGTAACACTTAGGTAACACTTAGGTAACACTTAGGGCACACTTAGGTAACACTTAGGGCACACTTAGGTAACACTTAGGTAACACTTAGGGCACACTTAGGTAACAGTTAGGGCACACTTAGGTAACACTTAGGGCACACTTAGGTAACACTTAGGTAACACTTAGGGCACACTTAGGTAACACTTAGGGCACACTTAGGTAACACTTAGGGCACACTTAGGTAACACTTAGGGCACACTTAGGTAACAGTTAGGTAACACTTAGGTGAAACTTAGGGCACACTTAGGTAACACTTAGGGCACACTTAGGTAACACTTAGGGTACACTTAGGTAACACTTAGGGCACACTTAGGTAACACTTAGGGCACACTTAGGTAACACTTAGGGCACACTTAGGTAACACTTAGGTAACACTTAGGGCACACATAGGTAACACTTAGGTAACACTTAGGGCACACTTAGGTAACAGTTAGGGCACACTTAGGTAACACTTAGGTAACACTTAGGTAACACTTAGGGCACACTTAGGTAACACTTAGGGCACACTTAGGTAACAGTTAGGGCACACTTAGGTAACACTTAGGGCACACTTAGGTAACACTTAGGTAACACTTGGGTAACACTTAGGTAACACTTAGGGCACACTTAGGTAACACTTAGGGCACACTTAGGTAACACTTAGGGCACACTTAGGTAACACTTAGAGCACACTTAGGTAACACTTAGGTAACACTTAGGTAACACTTAGGTAACACTTAGGTAACACTTAGGGCACACTTAGGTAACACTTAGGGCACACTTAGGTAACACTTAGGGCACAGTTAGGTAACACTTAGGTAACACTTAGGTAACACTTAGGGCACACTTAGGTAACACTTAGGGCACACTTAGGTAACACTTAGGGCACACTTAGGTAAAACTTAGGGCACACTTAGGTAACACTTAGGGCACACTTAGGTAACACTTAGGGCACACTTAGGTAACACTTAGGGCACACTTAGGTAACACTTAGGGCACACTTAGGTAACACTTAGGGCACACTTAGGTAACAGTTAGGTAACACTTAGGTGAAACTTAGGTAACACTTAGGTAACACTTAGGTAACACTTAGGCTACACTTAGGCTACACTTAGGGCACACTTAGGTAACACTTAGGTAACACTTAGGGCACACTTAGGTAACACTTAGGTAACACTTAGGGTACACTTAGGTAACACTTAGGGTACCCTTAGGTAACACTTAGGGCACACTTAGGTAACAGTTAGGGCACACTTAGGTAACAGTTAGGGCACACTTAGGTAACACTTAGGTAACACTTAGGGCACACTTAGGTAACAGTTAGGGCACACTTAGGT
Organism: Sacculina carcini; assembly: GCA_916048095.2. Lineage (NCBI taxonomy): Eukaryota > Metazoa > Arthropoda > Thecostraca > Sacculinidae > Sacculina > Sacculina carcini. The sequence continues at coordinate 9,470,973 of OU696582.1, read as the reverse complement.
AACACTTAGGGTACACTTAGGTAACACTTAGGGCACACTTAGGGCACACTTAGGTAACACTTAGGTAACACTTAGGTAACACTTAGGTAACACTTAGGTAACACTTAGGTAACACTTAGGCTACACTTAGGCTACACTTAGGGCACACTTAGGTAACAGTTAGGTAACACTTAGGTGAAACTTAGGGCACACTTAGGTAACACTTAGGTAACACTTAGGTAACACTTAGGTAACACTTAGGGCACACTTAGGTAACACTTAGGGCACACTTAGGTAACACTTAGGGCACACTTAGGTAACACTTAGGGCACACTTAGGTAACACTTAGGGCACACTTAGGTAACAGTTAGGGCACACTTAGGTAACAGTTAGGGCACACTTAGGTAACACTTAGGGCACACTTAGGTAACACTTAGGTAACACTTGGGTAACACTTAGGTAACACTTAGGGCACACTTAGGTAACACTTAGGGCACACTTAGGTAACACTTAGGGCACACTTAGGTAAAACTTAGGGCACACTTAGGTAACACTTAGGTAACACTTAGGTAACACTTAGGGCACACTTAGGTAACACTTAGGGCACACTTAGGTAACACTTAGGGCACACTTAGGTAACACTTAGGGCACACTTAGGTAACAGTTAGGTAACACTTAGGTGAAACTTAGGGCACACTTAGGTAACACTTAGGGCACACTTAGGTAACACTTAGGGCACACTTAGGTAACACTTAGGGCACACTTAGGTAACACTTAGGGCACACTTAGGTAACACTTAGGGCACAGTTAGGTAACACTTAGGTAACACTTAGGTAACACTTAGGGCACACTTAGGTAACACTTAGGGCACACTTAGGTAACACTTAGGGCACACTTAGGTAACACTTAGGGCACACTTAGGTAACACTTAGGGCACACTTAGGTAACACTTAGGGCACACTTAGGTAACACTTAGGGCACACTTAGGTAACACTTAGGGCACACTTAGGTAACACTTAGGGCACACTTAGGGCACACTTAGGGCACATTTAGGTAACACTTAGGTAACACTTAGGTAACACTTAGGGCACACTTAGGTAACACTTAGGTAACACTTAGGGCACACTTAGGTAACACTTAGGGCACACTTAGGTAACAGTTAGGGCACACTTAGGGCACACTTAGGTAACAGTTAGGGCACACTTAGGTAACACTTAGGGCACACTTAGGTAACACTTAGGGCACACTTAGGTAACACTTAGGGCACACTTAGGTAACACTTAGGGCACAGTTAGGTAACACTTAGGTAACACTTAGGTAACACTTAGGGCACACTTAGGTAACACTTAGGGCACACTTAGGTAACACTTAGGGCACACTTAGGTAACACTTAGGGCACACTTAGGTAACACTTAGGGCACACTTAGGTAACACTTAGGGCACACTTAGGTAACACTTAGGGCACACTTAGGTAACACTTAGGGCACACTTAGGTAACACTTAGGGCACACTTAGGTAACACTTAGGGCACACTTAGGGCACACTTAGGGCACATTTAGGTAACACTTAGGTAACACTTAGGTAACACTTAGGTAACACTTAGGTAACACTTAGGTAACACTTAGGTAACACTTAGGTAACACTTAGGTAACACTTAGGTAACACTTAGGTAACACTTAGGTAACACTTAGGCTACACTTAGGCTACACTTAGGGCACACTTAGGTAACACTTAGGTAACACTTAGGGCACACTTAGGTAACACTTAGGTAACACTTAGGGTACACTTAGGTAACACTTAGGGTACCCTTAGGTAACACTTAGGGCACACTTAGGTAACAGTTAGGGCACACTTAGGTAACAGTTAGGGCACACTTAGGTAACACTTAGGTAACACTTAGGGCACACTTAGGTAACAGTTAGGGCACACTTAGGTAACACTTAGGGTACACTTAGGTAACACTTAGGGCACACTTAGGGCACACTTAGGTAACACTTAGGGCACACTTAGGTAACACTTAGGTAACACTTAGGTAACACTTAGGCTACACTTAGGCTACACTTAGGTAACACTTAGGTAACACTTAGGTAACACTTAGGGCACACTTAGGTAACAGTTAGGGCACACTTAGGTAACAGTTAGGGCACACTTAGGTAACACTTAGGTAACACTTAGGGCACACTTAGGTAACAGTTAGGGCACACTTAGGTAACACTTAGGGTACACTTAGGTAACACTTAGGGCACACTTAGGGCACACTTAGGTAACACTTAGGTAACACTTAGGTAACACTTAGGTAACACTTAGGTAACACTTAGGTAACACTTAGGCTACACTTAGGCTACACTTAGGGCACACTTAGGTAACAGTTAGGTAACACTTAGGTGAAACTTAGGGCACACTTAGGTAACACTTAGGTAACACTTAGGTAACACTTAGGTAACACTTAGGGCACACTTAGGTAACACTTAGGGCACACTTAGGTAACACTTAGGGCACACTTAGGTAACACTTAGGGCACACTTAGGTAACACTTAGGGCACACTTAGGTAACAGTTAGGGCACACTTAGGTAACAGTTAGGGCACACTTAGGTAACACTTAGGGCACACTTAGGTAACACTTAGGGCACACTTAGGTAACACTTAGGTAACACTTAGGGCACACTTAGGGCACACTTAGGTAACACTTAGGTAACAGTTAGGGCACACTTAGGTAACACTTAGGGCACACTTAGGTAACACTTAGGGCACACTTAGGTAACACTTAGGGCACACTTAGGTAACACTTAGGGCACACTTAGGTAACACTTAGGGTACACTTAGGTAACACTTAGGGCACACTTAGGTAACACTTAGGGCACACTTAGGTAACACTTAGGGCACACTTAGGTAACACTTAGGTAACACTTAGGCTACACTTAGGCTACACTTAGGGCACACTTAGGTAACACTTAGGTAACACTTAGGGCACACTTAGGTAACACTTAGGTAACACTTAGGGTACACTTAGGTAACACTTAGGGTACCCTTAGGTAACACTTAGGGCACACTTAGGTAACAGTTAGGGCACACTTAGGTAACAGTTAGGGCACACTTAGGTAACACTTAGGTAACACTTAGGGCACACTTAGGTAACAGTTAGGGCACACTTAGGAAACACTTAGGGTACACTTAGGTAACACTTAGGGCACACTTAGGGCACACTTAGGTAACACTTAGGTAACACTTAGGTAACACTTAGGTAACACTTAGGTAACACTTAGGTAACACTTAGGCTACACTTAGGCTACACTTAGGGCACACTTAGGTAACAGTTAGGTAACACTTAGGTGAAACTTAGGGCACACTTAGGTAACACTTAGGTAACACTTAGGTAACACTTAGGTAACACTTAGGGCACACTTAGGTAACACTTAGGGCACACTTAGGTAACACTTAGGGCACACTTAGGTAACACTTAGGGCACACTTAGGTAACACTTAGGGCACACTTAGGTAACAGTTAGGGCACACTTAGGTAACAGTTAGGGCACACTTAGGTAACACTTAGGGCACACTTAGGTAACACTTAGGTAACACTTGGGTAACACTTAGGTAACACTTAGGGCACACTTAGGTAACACTTAGGGCACACTTAGGTAACACTTAGGGCACACTTAGGTAAAACTTAGGGCACACTTAGGTAACACTTAGGTAACACTTAGGTAACACTTAGGGCACACTTAGGTAACACTTAGGGCACACTTAGGTAACACTTAGGGCACACTTAGGTAACACTTAGGGCACACTTAGGTAACAGTTAGGTAACACTTAGGTGAAACTTAGGGCACACTTAGGTAACACTTAGGGCACACTTAGGTAACACTTAGGGCACACTTAGGTAACACTTAGGGCACACTTAGGTAACACTTAGGGCACACTTAGGTAACACTTAGGGCACAGTTAGGTAACACTTAGGTAACACTTAGGTAACACTTAGGGCACACTTAGGTAACACTTAGGGCACACTTAGGTAACACTTAGGGCACACTTAGGTAACACTTAGGGCACACTTAGGTAACACTTAGGGCACACTTAGGTAACACTTAGGGCACACTTAGGTAACACTTAGGGCACACTTAGGTAACACTTAGGGCACACTTAGGTAACACTTAGGGCACACTTAGGGCACACTTAGGGCACATTTAGGTAACACTTAGGTAACACTTAGGTAACACTTAGGGCACACTTAGGTAACACTTAGGTAACACTTAGGGCACACTTAGGTAACACTTAGGGCACACTTAGGTAACAGTTAGGGCACACTTAGGGCACACTTAGGTAACAGTTAGGGCACACTTAGGTAACACTTAGGGCACACTTAGGTAACACTTAGGGCACACTTAGGTAACACTTAGGGCACACTTAGGTAACACTTAGGGCACAGTTAGGTAACACTTAGGTAACACTTAGGTAACACTTAGGGCACACTTAGGTAACACTTAGGGCACACTTAGGTAACACTTAGGGCACACTTAGGTAACACTTAGGGCACACTTAGGTAACACTTAGGGCACACTTAGGTAACACTTAGGGCACACTTAGGTAACACTTAGGGCACACTTAGGTAACACTTAGGGCACACTTAGGTAACACTTAGGGCACACTTAGGTAACACTTAGGGCACACTTAGGGCACACTTAGGGCACATTTAGGTAACACTTAGGTAACACTTAGGTAACACTTAGGTAACACTTAGGTAACACTTAGGTAACACTTAGGTAACACTTAGGTAACACTTAGGTAACACTTAGGTAACACTTAGGTAACACTTAGGTAACACTTAGGCTACACTTAGGCTACACTTAGGGCACACTTAGGTAACACTTAGGTAACACTTAGGGCACACTTAGGTAACACTTAGGTAACACTTAGGGTACACTTAGGTAACACTTAGGGTACCCTTAGGTAACACTTAGGGCACACTTAGGTAACAGTTAGGGCACACTTAGGTAACAGTTAGGGCACACTTAGGTAACACTTAGGTAACACTTAGGGCACACTTAGGTAACAGTTAGGGCACACTTAGGTAACACTTAGGGTACACTTAGGTAACACTTAGGGCACACTTAGGGCACACTTAGGTAACACTTAGGGCACACTTAGGTAACACTTAGGTAACACTTAGGTAACACTTAGGCTACACTTAGGCTACACTTAGGTAACACTTAGGTAACACTTAGGTAACACTTAGGGCACACTTAGGTAACACTTAGGTAACACTTAGGGTACACTTAGTTAACACTTAGGGTACACTTAGGTAACACTTAGGGTACACTTAGGTAACACTTAGGGCACACTTAGGTAACAGTTAGGGCACACTTAGGTAACAGTTAGGGCGCACTTAGGTAACACTTAGGGCACACTTAGGGCACACTTAGGTAACACTTAGGTAACACTTAGGGCACACTTAGGGCACACTTAGGGCACACTTAGGTAACACTTAGGTAACACTTAGGTAACACTTAGGTAACACTTAGGTAACACTTAGGTAGCACTTAGGTAACACTTAGGTAACACTTAGGTAACACTTAGGTAACACTTGGTAACACTTAGGGTACACTTCGGTAACACTTAGGTAACACTTAGGTAACACTTAGGTAACACTTAGGTAACACTTAGGGCACACTTAGGGAACACTTAGGTAACACTTAGGTAACACTTAGGTAACACTTAGGGCACACTTAGGGCACACTTAGGTAACACTTAGGGCACACTTAGGTAACACTTAGGGCACACTTAGGTAACACTTAGGGCACACTTAGGTAACACTTAGGTAACACTTAGGGCACACTTAGGGCACACTTAGGTAACACTTAGGTAACAGTTAGGGCACACTTAGGTAACACTTAGGGCACACTTAGGTAACACTTAGGGCACACTTAGGTAACACTTAGGGCACACTTAGGTAACACTTAGGGCACACTTAGGTAACACTTAGGGTACACTTAGGTAACACTTAGGGCACACTTAGGTAACACTTAGGGCACACTTAGGTAACACTTAGGGCACACTTAGGTAACACTTAGGTAACACTTAGGGCACACATAGGTAACACTTAGGTAACACTTAGGGCACACTTAGGTAACAGTTAGGGCACACTTAGGTAACACTTAGGTAACACTTAGGTAACACTTAGGGCACACTTAGGTAACACTTAGGGCACACTTAGGTAACAGTTAGGGCACACTTAGGTAACACTTAGGGCACACTTAGGTAACACTTAGGTAACACTTGGGTAACACTTAGGTAACACTTAGGGCACACTTAGGTAACACTTAGGGCACACTTAGGTAACACTTAGGGCACACTTAGGTAACACTTAGAGCACACTTAGGTAACACTTAGGGCACACTTAGGTAACACTTAGGTAACACTTAGGTAACACTTAGGTAACACTTAGGTAACACTTAGGTAACACTTAGGCTACACTTAGGCTACACTTAGGGCACACTTAGGTAACACTTAGGGCACACTTAGGTAACACTTAGGTAACACTTAGGGCACACTTAGGTAACAGTTAGGGCACACTTAGGTAACACTTAGGGTACACTTAGGTAACACTTAGGGCACACTTAGGGCACACTTAGGTAACACTTAGGTAACACTTAGGTAACACTTAGGCTACACTTAGGCTACACTTAGGGCACACTTAGGTAACACTTAGGTAACACTTAGGGCACACTTAGGTAACACTTAGGTAACACTTAGGGTACACTTAGTTAACACTTAGGGTACACTTAGGTAACACTTAGGGTACACTTAGGTAACACTTAGGGCACACTTAGGTAACAGTTAGGGCACACTTAGGTAACAGTTAGGGCGCACTTAGGTAACACTTAGGGCACACTTAGGTAACACTTAGGTAACACTTAGGGCACACTTAGGGCACACTTAGGTAACACTTAGGTAACACTTAGGTAACACTTAGGTAACACTTAGGTAACACTTAGGTAGCACTTAGGTAACACTTAGGTAACACTTAGGTAACACTTAGGTAACACTTGGTAACACTTAGGGTACACTTAGGTAACACTTAGGTAACACTTAGGTAACACTTAGGTAACACTTAGGGCACACTTAGGGCACACTTAGGTAACACTTAGGGCACACTTAGGTAACACTTAGGGCACACTTAGGTAACACTTAGGGCACACTTAGGTAACACTTAGGTAACACTTAGGGCACACTTAGGGCACACTTAGGTAACACTTAGGTAACACTTAGGGCACACTTAGGTAACACTTAGGTAACACTTAGGTAACACTTAGGTAACACTTGGTAACACTTAGGGTACACTTAGGTAACACTTAGGTAACACTTAGGGCACACTTAGGTAACACTTAGGGCACACTTAGGTAACACTTAGGGCACACTTAGGTAACACTTAGGGCACACTTAGGTAACACTTAGGGCACACTTAGGTAACACTTAGGGCACACTTAGGTAACACTTAGGGCACACTTAGGTAACAGTTAGGGCACACTTAGGTAACACTTAGGGCACACTTAGGTAACACTTAGGGCACACTTAGGTAACACTTAGGTAACACTTAGGTAACACTTAGGTAACACTTAGGGCACACTTAGGGCACACTTAGGTAACACTTAGGGCACACTTAGGTAACACTTAGGGCACACTTAGGTAACACTTAGGGCACACTTAGGTAACACTTAGGTAACACTTAGGGCACACTTAGGGCACACTTAGGTAACACTTAGGTAACACTTAGGTAACACTTAGGTAACACTTAGGGCACACTTAGGTAACACTTAGGGCACACTTAGGTAACACTTAGGGCACACTTAGGTAACACTTAGGGCACACTTAGGTAACACTTAGGGCACACTTAGGTAACACTTAGGGCACACTTAGGTAACACTTAGGTAACACTTAGGGCACACTTAGGTAACAGTTAGGGCACACTTAGGTAACACTTAGGGCACACTTAGGTAACACTTAGGGCACACTTAGGTAACACTTAGGCTACACTTAGGCTACACTTAGGGCACACTTAGGTAACACTTAGGTAACACTTAGGGCACACTTAGGTAACAGTTAGGGCACACTTAGGTAACACTTAGGGCACACTTAGGTAACAGTTAGGGCACACTTAGGGCACACTTAGGTAACAGTTAGGGCACACTTAGGTAACACTTAGGGCACACTTAGGTAACACTTAGGGCACACTTGGGTAACACTTCGGGCACACTTAGGTAACACTTAGGGCACACTTAGGTAACAGTTAGGTAACACTTAGGTAACACTTAGGGCACACTTAGGTAACACTTAGGGCACACTTAGGTAACACTTAGGGCACACTTAGGTAACACTTAGGTAACACTTAGGGCACACTTAGGTAACACTTAGGTAACACTTAGGGCACACTTAGGTAACAGTTAGGGCACACTTAGGTAACACTTAGGGCACACTTAGGTAACACTTAGGGCACACTTAGGTAACACTTAGGGCACACTTAGGTAACACTTAGGTAACACTTAGGGCACACTTAGGTAACAGTTAGGGCACACTTAGGGTACCCTTAGGTAACACTTAGTGTACACTTAGGTAACACTTAGGGTACACTTAGGTAACACTTAGGGCACACTTAGGTAACAGTTAGGGCACACTTAGGTAACAGTTAGGGCACACTTAGGTAACACTTAGGGCACACTTAGGGCACACTTAGGTAACACTTAGGTAACACTTAGGGCACACTTAGGTAACACTTAGGTAACACTTAGGTAACACTTAGGTAACACTTGGTAACACTTAGGGTACACTTAGGTAACACTTAGGTAACACTTAGGGCACACTTAGGTAACACTTAGGGCACACTTAGGTAACACTTAGGGCACACTTAGGTAACACTTAGGGCACACTTAGGTAACACTTAGGGCACACTTAGGTAACACTTAGGGCACACTTAGGTAACACTTAGGGCACACTTAGGTAACAGTTAGGGCACACTTAGGTAACACTTAGGGCACACTTAGGTAACACTTAGGGCACACTTAGGTAACACTTAGGGCACACTTAGGTAACACTTAGGGCACACTTAGGTAACAGTTAGGTAACACTTAGGTAAAACTTAGGGCACACTTAGGTAACACTTAGGGCACACTTAGGTAACACTTAGGGCACACTTAGGTAACACTTAGGGCACACTTAGGTAACACTTAGGTAACACTTAGGGCACACTTAGGTAACACTTAGGGCACACTTGGGTAACAGTTAGGGCACACTTAGGGCACACTTAGGTAACAGTTAGGGCACACTTAGGTAACACTTAGGGCACACTTAGGTAACACTTAGGGCACACTTAGGTAACACTTAGGGCACACTTAGGTAACACTTAGGGCACACTTAGGTAACACTTAGGGTACACTTAGGTAACACTTAGGGCACACTTAGGTAACACTTAGGGCACACTTAGGTAACACTTAGGGCACACTTAGGTAACACTTAGGTAACACTTAGGGCACACATAGGTAACACTTAGGTAACACTTAGGGCACACTTAGGTAACAGTTAGGGCACACTTAGGTAACACTTAGGTAACACTTAGGTAACACTTAGGGCACACTTAGGTAACACTTAGGGCACACTTAGGTAACAGTTAGGGCACACTTAGGTAACACTTAGGGCACACTTAGGTAACACTTAGGTAACACTTGGGTAACACTTAGGTAACACTTAGGGCACACTTAGGTAACACTTAGGGCACACTTAGGTAACACTTAGGGCACACTTAGGTAACACTTAGAGCACACTTAGGTAACACTTAGGGCACACTTAGGTAACACTTAGGTAACACTTAGGTAACACTTAGGTAACACTTAGGTAACACTTAGGTAACACTTAGGCTACACTTAGGCTACACTTAGGGCACACTTAGGTAACACTTAGGGCACACTTAGGTAACACTTAGGTAACACTTAGGGCACACTTAGGTAACAGTTAGGGCACACTTAGGTAACACTTAGGGTACACTTAGGTAACACTTAGGGCACACTTAGGGCACACTTAGGTAACACTTAGGTAACACTTAGGTAACACTTAGGCTACACTTAGGCTACACTTAGGGCACACTTAGGTAACACTTAGGTAACACTTAGGGCACACTTAGGTAACACTTAGGTAACACTTAGGGTACACTTAGTTAACACTTAGGGTACACTTAGGTAACACTTAGGGTACACTTAGGTAACACTTAGGGCACACTTAGGTAACAGTTAGGGCACACTTAGGTAACAGTTAGGGCGCACTTAGGTAACACTTAGGGCACACTTAGGTAACACTTAGGTAACACTTAGGGCACACTTAGGGCACACTTAGGGCACACTTAGGTAACACTTAGGTAACACTTAGGTAACACTTAGGTAACACTTAGGTAACACTTAGGTAACACTTAGGTAACACTTGGTAACACTTAGGGTACACTTAGGTAACACTTAGGTAACACTTAGGCTACACTTAGGCTACACTTAGGGCACACTTAGGTAACACTTAGGGCACACTTAGGTAACACTTAGGTAACACTTAGGGCACACTTAGGTAACACTTAGGTAACACTTAGGGCACACTTAGGTAACACTTAGGTAACACTTAGGGCACACTTAGGGCACACTTAGGGCACACTTAGGTAACACTTAGGTAACACTTAGGTAACACTTAGGTAACACTTAGGGTACACTTAGGTAACACTTAGGGTACACTTAGGTAACACTTAGGGTACACTTAGGTAACACTTAGGTAACACTTAGGTAACACTTAGGGCACACTTAGGTAACACTTAGGGCACACTTAGGTAACACTTAGGGCACACTTAGGTAACACTTAGGTAACACTTAGGGCACACTTAGGTAACACTTAGGGCACACTTAGGTAACACTTAGGTAACACTTAGGGCACACTTAGGAAACACTTAGGGCACACTTAGGTAACAGTTAGGGCACACTTAGGGCACACTTAGGTAACACTTAGGTAACACTTGGTAACACTTAGGGTACACTTAGGTAACACTTAGGTAACACTTAGGTAACACTTAGGTAACACTTAGGGCACACTTAGGGCACACTTAGGTAACACTTAGGGCACACTTAGGTAACACTTAGGGCACACTTAGGTAACACTTAGGGCACACTTAGGTAACACTTAGGTAACACTTAGGGCACACTTAGGTAACACTTAGGGCACACTTAGGTAACACTTAGGTAACACTTAGGGCACACGTAGGTAACAGTTAGGGCACACTTAGGGTACACTTAGGTAACACTTAGTGTACACTTAGGTAACACTTAGGGTACACTTAGGTAACACTTAGGGCACACTTAGGTAACAGTTAGGGCACACTTAGGTAACACTTAGGGCACACTTAGGTAACACTTAGGGCACACTTAGGGCACACTTAGGGCACACTTAGGTAACACTTAGGTAACACTTAGGGCACACTTAGGGCACACTTAGGTAACACTTAGGTAACACTTAGGTAACACTTAGGTAACACTTAGGTAACACTTAGGTAACACTTAGGTAACACTTAGGTAACACTTAGGTAACACTTAGGTAACACTTAGGTAACACTTAGGTAACACTTAGGGCACACTTAGGTAACACTTAGGGCACACTTACGGCACACTTAGGTAACACTTAGGGCACACTTAGGTAACACTTAGGGCACACTTAGGTAACACTTAGGGCACACTTAGGTAACACTTAGGGCACACTTAGGTAACACTTAGGGCACACTTAGGTAACACTTAGGGCACACTTAGGTAACACTTAGGGCACACTTAGGTAACACTTAGGTAACACTTAGGGCACACTTAGGTAACAGTTAGGGCACACTTAGGTAACACTTAGGGCACACTTAGGTAACACTTAGGGCACACTTAGGTAACACTTAGGGCACACTTAGGTAACACTTAGGGCACACTTAGGTAACAGTTAGGTAACACTTAGGTGAAACTTAGGGCACACTTAGGTAACACTTAGGGCACACTTAGGTAACACTTAGGGCACACTTAGGTAACACTTAGGGCACACTTAGGTAACACTTAGGTAACACTTAGGGCACACTTAGGTAACACTTAGGGCACACTTAGGTAACAGTTAGGGCACACTTAGGGCACACTTAGGTAACAGTTAGGGCACACTTAGGTAACACTTAGGGCACACTTAGGTAACACTTAGGGCACACTTAGGTAACACTTAGGGCACACTTAGGTAACACTTAGGGCACAGTTAGGTAACACTTAGGTAACACTTAGGTAACACTTAGGGCACACTTAGGTAACACTTAGGGCACACTTAGGTAACACTTAGGGCACACTTAGGTAACACTTAGGGCACACTTAGGTAACACTTAGGGCACACTTAGGTAACACTTAGGGCACACTTAGGGCACACTTAGGGCACATTTAGGTAACACTTAGGTAACACTTAGGTAACACTTAGGTAACACTTAGGTAACACTTAGGTAACACTTAGGTAACACTTAGGTAACACTTAGGTAACACTTAGGTAACACTTAGGTAACACTTAGGCTACACTTAGGCTACACTTAGGGCACACTTAGGTAACACTTAGGTAACACTTAGGGCACACTTAGGTAACACTTAGGGCACACTTAGGTAACACTTAGGTAACACTTAGGGCACACTTAGGTAACAGTTAGGGCACACTTAGGGTACACTTAGGTAACACTTAGTGTACACTTAGGTAACACTTAGGGTACACTTAGGTAACACTTAGGGCACACTTAGGTAACAGTTAGGGCACACTTAGGGTACACTTAGGTAACACTTAGTGTACACTTAGGTAACACTTAGGGCACACTTAGGGCACACTTAGGTAACACTTAGGGCACACTTAGGTAACACTTAGGGCACACTTAGGTAACACTTAGGGCACACTTAGGTAACACTTAGGTAACACTTAGGGCACACTTAGGTAACACTTAGGGCACACTTAGGTAACACTTAGGTAACACTTAGGGCACACTTAGGTAACACTTAGGGCACTCTAAGGTAACAGTTAGGGCACACTTAGGGCACACTTAGGTAACACTTAGGTAACACTTGGGTAACACTTAGGGTACACTTAGGTAACACTTAGGTAACACTTAGGTAACACTTAGGTAACACTTAGGGCACACTTAGGGCACACTTAGGTAACACTTAGGGCACACTTAGGTAACACTTAGGTAACACTTAAGGCACACTTAGGTAACACTTAGGGCACACTTAGGTAACACTTAGGTAACACTTAGGGCACACTTAGGTAACAGTTAGGGCACACTTAGGGTACACTTAGGTAACACTTAGTGTACACTTAGGTAACACTTAGGGTACACTTAGGTAACACTTAGGGCACACTTAGGTAACAGTTAGGGCACACTTAGGTAACAGTTAGGGCACACTTAGGTAACACTTAGGGCACACTTAGGTAACACTTAGGTAACACTTAGGGCACACTTAGGTAACACTTAGGTAACACTTAGGTAACACTTAGGTAACACTTGGTAACACTTAGGGTACACTTAGGTAACACTTAGGTAACACTTAGGGCACACTTAGGTAACACTTAGGGCACACTTAGGTAACACTTAGGGCACACTTAGGTAACACTTAGGGCACACTTAGGTAACACTTAGGGCACACTTAGGTAACACTTAGGGCACACTTAGGTAACACTTAGGTAACACTTAGGGCACACTTAGGTAACAGTTAGGGCACACTTAGGTAACACTTAGGTAACACTTAGGCTACACTTAGGCTACACTTAGGGCACACTTAGGTAACACTTAGGTAACACTTAGGGCACACTTAGGTAACAGTTAGGGCACACTTAGGTAACAGTTAGGGCACACTTAGGGTACACTTAGGTAACACTTAGTGTACACTTAGGTAACACTTAGGGCACACTTAGGGCACACTTAGGTAACACTTAGGGCACACTTAGGTAACACTTAGGGCACACTTAGGTAACACTTAGGGCACACTTAGGTAACACTTAGGTAACACTTAGGGCACACTTAGGTAACACTTAGGGCACACTTAGGTAACACTTAGGTAACACTTAGGGCACACTTAGGTAACACTTAGGGCACTCTAAGGTAACAGTTAGGGCACACTTAGGGCACACTTAGGTAACACTTAGGTAACACTTGGTAACACTTAGGGTACACTTAGGTAACACTTAGGTAACACTTAGGTAACACTTAGGTAACACTTAGGGCACACTTAGGGCACACTTAGGTAACACTTAGGGCACACTTAGGTAACACTTAGGTAACACTTAAGGCACACTTAGGTAACACTTAGGGCACACTTAGGTAACACTTAGGTAACACTTAGGGCACACTTAGGTAACAGTTAGGGCACACTTAGGGTACACTTAGGTAACACTTAGTGTACACTTAGGTAACACTTAGGGTACACTTAGGTAACACTTAGGGCACACTTAGGTAACAGTTAGGGCACACTTAGGTAACAGTTAGGGCACACTTAGGTAACACTTAGGGCACACTTAGGTAACACTTAGGTAACACTTAGGGCACACTTAGGTAACACTTAGGTAACACTTAGGTAACACTTAGGTAACACTTGGTAACACTTAGGGTACACTTAGGTAACACTTAGGTAACACTTAGGGCACACTTAGGTAACACTTAGGGCACACTTAGGTAACACTTAGGGCACACTTAGGTAACACTTAGGGCACACTTAGGTAACACTTAGGGCACACTTAGGTAACACTTAGGGCACACTTAGGTAACACTTAGGTAACACTTAGGGCACACTTAGGTAACAGTTAGGGCACACTTAGGTAACACTTAGGTAACACTTAGGCTACACTTAGGCTACACTTAGGGCACACTTAGGTAACACTTAGGTAACACTTAGGGCACACTTAGGTAACAGTTAGGGCACACTTAGGTAACACTTAGGGCACACTTAGGTAACAGTTAGGGCACACTTAGGGCACACTTAGGTAACAGTTAGGGCACACTTAGGTAACACTTAGGGCACACTTAGGTAACACTTAGGGCACACTTAGGTAACACTTCGGGCACACTTAGGTAACACTTAGGGCACACTTAGGTAACAGTTAGGTAACACTTAGGTAACACTTAGGGCACACTTAGGTAACACTTAGGGCACACTTAGGTAACACTTAGGGCACACTTAGGTAACACTTAGGTAACACTTAGGGCACACTTAGGTAACACTTAGGTAACACTTAGGGCACACTTAGGTAACAGTTAGGGCACACTTAGGTAACACTTAGGGCACACTTAGGTAACACTTAGGGCACACTTAGGTAACACTTAGGGCACACTTAGGTAACACTTAGGTAACACTTAGGGCACACTTAGGTAACAGTTAGGGCACACTTAGGGTACACTTAGGTAACACTTAGTGTACACTTAGGTAACACTTAGGGTACACTTAGGTAACACTTAGGGCACACTTAGGTAACAGTTAGGGCACACTTAGGTAACAGTTAGGGCACACTTAGGTAACACTTAGGGCACACTTAGGGCACACTTAGGTAACACTTAGGTAACACTTAGGGCACACTTAGGTAACACTTAGGTAACACTTAGGTAACACTTAGGTAACACTTGGTAACACTTAGGGTACACTTAGGTAACACTTAGGTAACACTTAGGGCACACTTAGGTAACACTTAGGGCACACTTAGGTAACACTTAGGGCACACTTAGGTAACACTTAGGGCACACTTAGGTAACACTTAGGGCACACTTAGGTAACACTTAGGGCACACTTAGGTAACACTTAGGGCACACTTAGGTAACAGTTAGGGCACACTTAGGTAACACTTAGGGCACACTTAGGTAACACTTAGGGCACACTTAGGTAACACTTAGGGCACACTTAGGTAACACTTAGGGCACACTTAGGTAACAGTTAGGTAACACTTAGGTAAAACTTAGGGCACACTTAGGTAACACTTAGGGCACACTTAGGTAACACTTAGGGCACACTTAGGTAACACTTAGGGCACACTTAGGTAACACTTAGGTAACACTTAGGGCACACTTAGGTAACACTTAGGGCACACTTGGGTAACAGTTAGGGCACACTTAGGGCACACTTAGGTAACAGTTAGGGCACACTTAGGTAACACTTAGGGCACACTTAGGTAACACTTAGGGCACACTTAGGTAACACTTAGGGCACACTTAGGTAACACTTAGGGCACACTTAGGTAACACTTAGGGTACACTTAGGTAACACTTAGGGCACACTTAGGTAACACTTAGGGCACACTTAGGTAACACTTAGGGCACACTTAGGTAACACTTAGGTAACACTTAGGGCACACATAGGTAACACTTAGGTAACACTTAGGGCACACTTAGGTAACAGTTAGGGCACACTTAGGTAACACTTAGGTAACACTTAGGTAACACTTAGGGCACACTTAGGTAACACTTAGGGCACACTTAGGTAACAGTTAGGGCACACTTAGGTAACACTTAGGGCACACTTAGGTAACACTTAGGTAACACTTGGGTAACACTTAGGTAACACTTAGGGCACACTTAGGTAACACTTAGGGCACACTTAGGTAACACTTAGGGCACACTTAGGTAACACTTAGAGCACACTTAGGTAACACTTAGGGCACACTTAGGTAACACTTAGGTAACACTTAGGTAACACTTAGGTAACACTTAGGTAACACTTAGGTAACACTTAGGCTACACTTAGGCTACACTTAGGGCACACTTAGGTAACACTTAGGGCACACTTAGGTAACACTTAGGTAACACTTAGGGCACACTTAGGTAACAGTTAGGGCACACTTAGGTAACACTTAGGGTACACTTAGGTAACACTTAGGGCACACTTAGGGCACACTTAGGTAACACTTAGGTAACACTTAGGTAACACTTAGGCTACACTTAGGCTACACTTAGGGCACACTTAGGTAACACTTAGGTAACACTTAGGGCACACTTAGGTAACACTTAGGTAACACTTAGGGTACACTTAGTTAACACTTAGGGTACACTTAGGTAACACTTAGGGTACACTTAGGTAACACTTAGGGCACACTTAGGTAACAGTTAGGGCACACTTAGGTAACAGTTAGGGCGCACTTAGGTAACACTTAGGGCACACTTAGGTAACACTTAGGTAACACTTAGGGCACACTTAGGGCACACTTAGGTAACACTTAGGTAACACTTAGGTAACACTTAGGTAACACTTAGGTAACACTTAGGTAGCACTTAGGTAACACTTAGGTAACACTTAGGTAACACTTAGGTAACACTTGGTAACACTTAGGGTACACTTAGGTAACACTTAGGTAACACTTAGGTAACACTTAGGTAACACTTAGGGCACACTTAGGGCACACTTAGGTAACACTTAGGGCACACTTAGGTAACACTTAGGGCACACTTAGGTAACACTTAGGGCACACTTAGGTAACACTTAGGTAACACTTAGGGCACACTTAGGGCACACTTAGGTAACACTTAGGTAACACTTAGGGCACACTTAGGTAACACTTAGGTAACACTTAGGTAACACTTAGGTAACACTTGGTAACACTTAGGGTACACTTAGGTAACACTTAGGTAACACTTAGGGCACACTTAGGTAACACTTAGGGCACACTTAGGTAACACTTAGGGCACACTTAGGTAACACTTAGGGCACACTTAGGTAACACTTAGGGCACACTTAGGTAACACTTAGGGCACACTTAGGTAACACTTAGGGCACACTTAGGTAACACTTAGGGCACACTTAGGTAACACTTAGGGCACACTTAGGTAACAGTTAGGGCACACTTAGGTAACACTTAGGGCACACTTAGGTAACACTTAGGGCACACTTAGGTAACACTTAGGGCACACTTAGGTAACACTTAGGGCACACTTAGGTAACAGTTAGGTAACACTTAGGTAAAACTTAGGGCACACTTAGGTAACACTTAGGGCACACTTAGGTAACACTTAGGGCACACTTAGGTAACACTTAGGGCACACTTAGGTAACACTTAGGTAACACTTAGGGCACACTTAGGTAACACTTAGGGCACACTTGGGTAACAGTTAGGGCACACTTAGGGCACACTTAGGTAACAGTTAGGGCACACTTAGGTAACACTTAGGGCACACTTAGGCACACTTAGGTAACACTTAGGGCACACTTAGGTAACACTTAGGGCACACTTAGGTAACACTTAGGGTACACTTAGGTAACACTTAGGGCACACTTAGGTAACACTTAGGGCACACTTAGGTAACACTTAGGGCACACTTAGGTAACACTTAGGTAACACTTAGGGCACACATATGTAACACTTAGGTAACACTTAGGGCACACTTAGGTAACAGTTAGGGCACACTTAGGTAACACTTAGGTAACACTTAGGTAACACTTAGGGCACACTTAGGTAACACTTAGGGCACACTTAGGTAACAGTTAGGGCACACTTAGGTAACACTTAGGGCACACTTAGGTAACACTTAGGTAACACTTGGGTAACACTTAGGTAACACTTAGGGCACACTTAGGTAACACTTAGGGCACACTTAGGTAACACTTAGGGCACACTTAGGTAACACTTAGAGCACACTTAGGTAACACTTAGGGCACACTTAGGTAACACTTAGGTAACACTTAGGTAACACTTAGGTAACACTTAGGTAACACTTAGGTAACACTTAGGCTACACTTAGGCTACACTTAGGGCACACTTAGGTAACACTTAGGTAACACTTAGGGCACACTTAGGTAACAGTTAGGGCACACTTAGGTAACACTTAGGGTACACTTAGGTAACACTTAGGGCACACTTAGGGCACACTTAGGTAACACTTAGGGCACACTTAGGTAACACTTAGGTAACACTTAGGTAACACTTAGGCTACACTTAGGCTACACTTAGGGCACACTTAGGTAACACTTAGGTAACACTTAGGGCACACTTAGGTAACACTTAGGTAACACTTAGGGTACACTTAGTTAACACTTAGGGTACACTTAGGTAACACTTAGGGTACACTTAGGTAACACTTAGGGCGCACTTAGGTAACAGTTAGGGCACACTTAGGTAACAGTTAGGGCGCACTTAGGTAACACTTAGGGCACACTTAGGTAACACTTAGGTAACACTTAGGGCACACTTAGGGCACACTTAGGGCACACTTAGGTAACACTTAGGTAACACTTAGGTAACACTTAGGTAACACTTAGGTAACACTTAGGTAGCACTTAGGTAACACTTAGGTAACACTTAGGTAACACTTAGGTAACACTTGGTAACACTTAGGGTACACTTAGGTAACACTTAGGTAACACTTAGGTAACACTTAGGTAACACTTAGGGCACACTTAGGGCACACTTAGGTAACACTTAGGGCACACTTAGGTAACACTTAGGGCACACTTAGGTAACACTTAGGGCACACTTAGGTAACACTTAGGTAACACTTAGGGCACACTTAGGGCACACTTAGGTAACACTTAGGTAACACTTAGGTAACACTTAGGTAACACTTAGGGCACACTTAGGTAACACTTAGGGCACACTTAGGTAACACTTAGGGCACACTTAGGTAACACTTAGGGCACACTTAGGTAACACTTAGGGCACACTTAGGTAACACTTAGGGCACACTTAGGTAACACTTAGGTAACACTTAGGGCACACTTAGGTAACAGTTAGGGCACACTTAGGTAACACTTAGGGCACACTTAGGTAACACTTAGGGCACACTTAGGTAACACTTAGGGCACACTTAGGGCACACTTAGGTAACACTTAGGGCACACTTAGGTAACACTTAGGGCACACTTAGGTAACACTTAGGGCACACTTAGGTAACACTTAGGGCACACTTAGGTAACACTTAGGGCACACTTAGGTAACACTTAGGGCACACTTAGGTAACAGTTAGGGCACACTTAGGTAACACTTAGGGCACACTTAGGTAACACTTAGGGCACACTTAGGTAACACTTAGGGCACACTTAGGTAACACTTAGGGCACACTTAGGTAACAGTTAGGTAACACTTAGGTGAAACTTAGGGCACACTTAGGTAACACTTAGGGCACACTTAGGTAACACTTAGGGCACACTTAGGTAACACTTAGGGCACACTTAGGTAACACTTAGGTAACACTTAGGGCACACTTAGGTAACACTTAGGGCACACTTAGGTAACACTTAGGGCACACTTAGGTAACACTTAGGGCACACTTAGGTAACACTTAGGGCACACTTAGGTAACACTTAGGGCACACTTAGGTAACACTTAGGTAACACTTAGGGCACACTTAGGTAACAGTTAGGGCACACTTAGGTAACACTTAGGGCACACTTAGGTAACACTTAGGGCACACTTAGGTAACACTTAGGGCACACTTAGGTAACACTTAGGGCACACTTAGGTAACAGTTAGGTAACACTTAGGTGAAACTTAGGGCACACTTAGGTAACACTTAGGGCACACTTAGGTAACACTTAGGGCACACTTAGGTAACACTTAGGGCACACTTAGGTAACACTTAGGTAACACTTAGGGCACACTTAGGTAACACTTAGGGCACACTTAGGTAACAGTTAGGGCACACTTAGGGCACACTTAGGTAACAGTTAGGGCACACTTAGGTAACACTTAGGGCACACTTAGGTAACACTTAGGGCACACTTAGGTAACACTTAGGGCACACTTAGGTAACACTTAGGGCACAGTTAGGTAACACTTAGGTAACACTTAGGTAACACTTAGGGCACACTTAGGTAACACTTAGGGCACACTTAGGTAACACTTAGGTAACACTTAGGGCACACTTAGGTAACAGTTAGGGCACACTTAGGTAACACTTAGGGCACACTTAGGTAACACTTAGGTAACACTTAGGGCACACTTAGGTAACACTTAGGGCACACTTAGGTAACACTTAGGGCACACTTAGGTAACACTTAGGGCACACTTAGGTAACACTTAGGGCACACTTAGGTAACAGTTAGGTAACACTTAGGTGAAACTTAGGGCACACTTAGGTAACACTTAGGGCACACTTAGGTAACACTTAGGGTACACTTAGGTAACACTTAGGGCACACTTAGGTAACACTTAGGGCACACTTAGGTAACACTTAGGGCACACTTAGGTAACACTTAGGTAACACTTAGGGCACACATAGGTAACACTTAGGTAACACTTAGGGCACACTTAGGTAACAGTTAGGGCACACTTAGGTAACACTTAGGTAACACTTAGGTAACACTTAGGGCACACTTAGGTAACACTTAGGGCACACTTAGGTAACAGTTAGGGCACACTTAGGTAACACTTAGGGCACACTTAGGTAACACTTAGGTAACACTTGGGTAACACTTAGGTAACACTTAGGGCACACTTAGGTAACACTTAGGGCACACTTAGGTAACACTTAGGGCACACTTAGGTAACACTTAGAGCACACTTAGGTAACACTTAGGTAACACTTAGGTAACACTTAGGTAACACTTAGGTAACACTTAGGGCACACTTAGGTAACACTTAGGGCACACTTAGGTAACACTTAGGGCACAGTTAGGTAACACTTAGGTAACACTTAGGTAACACTTAGGGCACACTTAGGTAACACTTAGGGCACACTTAGGTAACACTTAGGGCACACTTAGGTAAAACTTAGGGCACACTTAGGTAACACTTAGGGCACACTTAGGTAACACTTAGGGCACACTTAGGTAACACTTAGGGCACACTTAGGTAACACTTAGGGCACACTTAGGTAACACTTAGGGCACACTTAGGTAACAGTTAGGTAACACTTAGGTGAAACTTAGGTAACACTTAGGTAACACTTAGGTAACACTTAGGCTACACTTAGGCTACACTTAGGGCACACTTAGGTAACACTTAGGTAACACTTAGGTAACACTTAGGGCACACTTAGGTAACACTTAGGTAACACTTAGGGTACACTTAGGTAACACTTAGGGTACCCTTAGGTAACACTTAGGGCACACTTAGGTAACAGTTAGGGCACACTTAGGTAACAGTTAGGGCACACTTAGGTAACACTTAGGTAACACTTAGGGCACACTTAGGTAACAGTTAGGGCACACTTAGGTAACACTTAGGGTACACTTAGGTAACACTTAGGGCACACTTAGGGCACACTTAGGTAACACTTAGGTAACACTTAGGTAACACTTAGGTAACACTTAGGTAACACTTAGGTAACACTTAGGCTACACTTAGGCTACACTTAGGGCACACTTAGGTAACAGTTAGGTAACACTTAGGTGAAACTTAGGGCACACTTAGGTAACACTTAGGTAACACTTAGGTAACACTTAGGTAACACTTAGGGCACACTTAGGTAACACTTAGGGCACACTTAGGTAACACTTAGGGCACACTTAGGTAACACTTAGGGCACACTTAGGTAACACTTAGGGCACACTTAGGTAACAGTTAGGGCACACTTAGGTAACAGTTAGGGCACACTTAGGTAACACTTAGGGCACACTTAGGTAACACTTAGGTAACACTTGGGTAACACTTAGGTAACACTTAGGGCACACTTAGGTAACACTTAGGGCACACTTAGGTAACACTTAGGGCACACTTAGGTAAAACTTAGGGCACACTTAGGTAACACTTAGGTAACACTTAGGTAACACTTAGGTAACACTTAGGGCACACTTAGGTAACACTTAGGGCACACTTAGGTAACACTTAGGGCACACTTAGGTAACACTTAGGGCACACTTAGGTAACAGTTAGGTAACACTTAGGTGAAACTTAGGGCACACTTAGGTAACACTTAGGGCACACTTAGGTAACACTTAGGGCACACTTAGGTAACACTTAGGGCACACTTAGGTAACACTTAGGGCACACTTAGGTAACACTTAGGGCACAGTTAGGTAACACTTAGGTAACACTTAGGTAACACTTAGGGCACACTTAGGTAACACTTAGGGCACACTTAGGTAACACTTAGGGCACACTTAGGTAACACTTAGGGCACACTTAGGTAACACTTAGGGCACACTTAGGTAACACTTAGGGCACACTTAGGTAACACTTAGGGCACACTTAGGTAACACTTAGGGCACACTTAGGTAACACTTAGGGCACACTTAGGGCACACTTAGGGCACATTTAGGTAACACTTAGGTAACACTTAGGTAACACTTAGGGCACACTTAGGTAACACTTAGGTAACACTTAGGGCACACTTAGGTAACACTTAGGGCACACTTAGGTAACAGTTAGGGCACACTTAGGGCACACTTAGGTAACAGTTAGGGCACACTTAGGTAACACTTAGGGCACACTTAGGTAACACTTAGGGCACACTTAGGTAACACTTAGGGCACACTTAGGTAACACTTAGGGCACACTTAGGTAACACTTAGGGCACAGTTAGGTAACACTTAGGTAACACTTAGGTAACACTTAGGGCACACTTAGGTAACACTTAGGGCACACTTAGGTAACACTTAGGGCACACTTAGGTAACACTTAGGGCACACTTAGGTAACACTTAGGGCACACTTAGGTAACACTTAGGGCACACTTAGGTAACACTTAGGGCACACTTAGGTAACACTTAGGGCACACTTAGGTAACACTTAGGGCACACTTAGGGCACACTTAGGGCACATTTAGGTAACACTTAGGTAACACTTAGGTAACACTTAGGTAACACTTAGGTAACACTTAGGTAACACTTAGGTAACACTTAGGTAACACTTAGGTAACACTTAGGTAACACTTAGGTAACACTTAGGTAACACTTAGGCTACACTTAGGCTACACTTAGGGCACACTTAGGTAACACTTAGGTAACACTTAGGGCACACTTAGGTAACACTTAGGTAACACTTCGGGTACACTTAGGTAACACTTAGGGTACCCTTAGGTAACACTTAGGGCACACTTAGGTAACAGTTAGGGCACACTTAGGTAACAGTTAGGGCACACTTAGGTAACACTTAGGTAACACTTAGGGCACACTTAGGTAACAGTTAGGGCACACTTAGGTAACACTTAGGGTACACTTAGGTAACACTTAGGGCACACTTAGGGCACACTTAGGTAACACTTAGGGCACACTTAGGTAACACTTAGGTAACACTTAGGTAACACTTAGGCTACACTTAGGCTACACTTAGGTAACACTTAGGTAACACTTAGGTAACACTTAGGGCACACTTAGGTAACACTTAGGTAACACTTAGGGTACACTTAGTTAACACTTAGGGTACACTTAGGTAACACTTAGGGTACACTTAGGTAACACTTAGGGCACACTTAGGTAACAGTTAGGGCACACTTAGGTAACAGTTAGGGCGCACTTAGGTAACACTTAGGGCACACTTAGGGCACACTTAGGTAACACTTAGGTAACACTTAGGGCACACTTAGGGCACACTTAGGGCACACTTAGGTAACACTTAGGTAACACTTAGGTAACACTTAGGTAACACTTAGGTAACACTTAGGTAACACTTAGGTAACACTTAGGTAACACTTAGGTAACACTTAGGTAACACTTGGTAACACTTAGGGTACACTTCGGTAACACTTAGGTAACACTTAGGTAACACTTAGGTAACACTTAGGTAACACTTAGGGCACACTTAGGGAACACTTAGGTAACACTTAGGTAACACTTAGGTAACACTTAGGGCACACTTAGGGCACACTTAGGTAACACTTAGGGCACACTTAGGTAACACTTAGGGCACACTTAGGTAACACTTAGGGCACACTTAGGTAACACTTAGGTAACACTTAGGGCACACTTAGGGCACACTTAGGTAACACTTAGGTAACACTTAGGTAACACTTAGGTAACACTTAGGGCACACTTAGGTAACACTTAGGGCACACTTAGGTAACACTTAGGGCACACTTAGGTAACACTTAGGGCACACTTAGGTAACACTTAGGGCACACTTAGGTAACACTTAGGGCACACTTAGGTAACACTTAGGTAACACTTAGGTAACACTTAGGTAACACTTAGGTAACACTTAGGTAACACTTAGGTAACACTTAGGTAACACTTAGGTAACACTTAGGTAACACTTAGGTAACACTTAGGCTACACTTAGGCTACACTTAGGGCACACTTAGGTAACACTTAGGTAACACTTAGGGCACACTTAGGTAACACTTAGGTAACACTTAGGGTACACTTAGGTAACACTTAGGGTACCCTTAGGTAACACTTAGGGCACACTTAGGTAACAGTTAGGGCACACTTAGGTAACAGTTAGGGCACACTTAGGTAACACTTAGGTAACACTTAGGGCACACTTAGGTAACAGTTAGGGCACACTTAGGTAACACTTAGGGTACACTTAGGTAACACTTAGGGCACACTTAGGGCACACTTAGGTAACACTTAGGGCACACTTAGGTAACACTTAGGTAACACTTAGGTAACACTTAGGCTACACTTAGGCTACACTTAGGTAACACTTAGGTAACACTTAGGTAACACTTAGGGCACACTTAGGTAACACTTAGGTAACACTTAGGGTACACTTAGTTAACACTTAGGGTACACTTAGGTAACACTTAGGGTACACTTAGGTAACACTTAGGGCACACTTAGGTAACACTTAGGGCACACTTAGGTAACACTTAGGGCACACTTAGGTAACACTTAGGGCACACTTAGGTAACACTTAGGGCACACTTAGGTAACACTTAGGTAACACTTAGGTAACACTTAGGCTACACTTAGGCTACACTTAGGGCACACTTAGGTAACACTTAGGTAACACTTAGGGCACACTTAGGTAACACTTAGGTAACACTTAGGGTACACTTAGTTAACACTTAGGGTACACTTAGGTAACACTTAGGGCACACTTAGGTAACACTTAGGGCACACTTAGGTAACAGTTAGGGCACACTTAGGTAACAGTTAGGGCGCACTTAGGTAACACTTAGGGCACACTTAGGGCACACTTAGGTAACACTTAGGTAACACTTAGGGCACACTTAGGGCACACTTAGGGCACACTTAGGTAACACTTAGGTAACACTTAGGTAACACTTAGGTAACACTTAGGTAACACTTAGGTAGCACTTAGGTAACACTTAGGTAACACTTAGGTAACACTTAGGTAACACTTAGGTAACACTTGGTAACACTTAGGGTACACTTAGGTAACACTTAGGTAACACTTAGGTAACACTTAGGTAACACTTAGGTAACACTTAGGGCACACTTAGGGAACACTTAGGTAACACTTAGGTAACACTTAGGTAACACTTAGGGCACACTTAGGGCACACTTAGGTAACACTTAGGGCACACTTAGGTAACACTTAGGGCACACTTAGGTAACACTTAGGGCACACTTAGGTAACACTTAGGTAACACTTAGGGCACACTTAGGGCACACTTAGGTAACACTTAGGTAACACTTAGGTAACACTTAGGTAACACTTAGGGCACACTTAGGTAACACTTAGGGCACACTTAGGTAACACTTAGGGCACACTTAGGTAACACTTAGGGCACACTTAGGTAACACTTAGGGCACACTTAGGTAACACTTAGGGCACACTTAGGTAACACTTAGGTAACACTTAGGGCACACTTAGGTAACAGTTAGGGCACACTTAGGTAACACTTAGGGCACACTTAGGTAACACTTAGGGCACACTTAGGTAACACTTAGGGCACACTTAGGGCACACTTAGGGCACATTTAGGTAACACTTAGGTAACACTTAGGTAACACTTAGGTAACACTTAGGTAACACTTAGGTAACACTTAGGTAACACTTAGGTAACACTTAGGTAACACTTAGGTAACACTTAGGTAACACTTAGGTAACACTTAGGCTACACTTAGGCTACACTTAGGGCACACTTAGGTAACACTTAGGTAACACTTAGGGCACACTTAGGTAACACTTAGGTAACACTTAGGGTACACTTAGGTAACACTTAGGGTACCCTTAGGTAACACTTAGGGCACACTTAGGTAACAGTTAGGGCACACTTAGGTAACAGTTAGGGCACACTTAGGTAACACTTAGGTAACACTTAGGGCACACTTAGGTAACAGTTAGGGCACACTTAGGTAACACTTAGGGTACACTTAGGTAACACTTAGGGCACACTTAGGGCACACTTAGGTAACACTTAGGGCACACTTAGGTAACACTTAGGTAACACTTAGGTAACACTTAGGCTACACTTAGGCTACACTTAGGTAACACTTAGGTAACACTTAGGTAACACTTAGGGCACACTTAGGTAACACTTAGGTAACACTTAGGGTACACTTAGTTAACACTTAGGGTACACTTAGGTAACACTTAGGGTACACTTAGGTAACACTTAGGGCACACTTAGGTAACAGTTAGGGCACACTTAGGTAACAGTTAGGGCGCACTTAGGTAACACTTAGGGCACACTTAGGGCACACTTAGGTAACACTTAGGTAACACTTAGGGCACACTTAGGGCACACTTAGGGCACACTTAGGTAACACTTAGGTAACACTTAGGTAACACTTAGGTAACACTTAGGTAACACTTAGGTAACACTTAGGTAACACTTAGGTAACACTTAGGTAACACTTAGGTAACACTTGGTAACACTTAGGGTACACTTCGGTAACACTTAGGTAACACTTAGGTAACACTTAGGTAACACTTAGGTAACACTTAGGGCACACTTAGGGAACACTTAGGTAACACTTAGGTAACACTTAGGTAACACTTAGGGCACACTTAGGGCACACTTAGGTAACACTTAGGGCACACTTAGGTAACACTTAGGGCACACTTAGGTAACACTTAGGGCACACTTAGGTAACACTTAGGTAACACTTAGGGCACACTTAGGGCACACTTAGGTAACACTTAGGTAACACTTAGGTAACACTTAGGTAACACTTAGGGCACACTTAGGTAACACTTAGGGCACACTTAGGTAACACTTAGGGCACACTTAGGTAACACTTAGGGCACACTTAGGTAACACTTAGGGCACACTTAGGTAACACTTAGGGCACACTTAGGTAACACTTAGGTAACACTTAGGTAACACTTAGGTAACACTTAGGTAACACTTAGGTAACACTTAGGTAACACTTAGGTAACACTTAGGTAACACTTAGGTAACACTTAGGTAACACTTAGGCTACACTTAGGCTACACTTAGGGCACACTTAGGTAACACTTAGGTAACACTTAGGGCACACTTAGGTAACACTTAGGTAACACTTAGGGTACACTTAGGTAACACTTAGGGTACCCTTAGGTAACACTTAGGGCACACTTAGGTAACAGTTAGGGCACACTTAGGTAACAGTTAGGGCACACTTAGGTAACACTTAGGTAACACTTAGGGCACACTTAGGTAACAGTTAGGGCACACTTAGGTAACACTTAGGGTACACTTAGGTAACACTTAGGGCACACTTAGGGCACACTTAGGTAACACTTAGGGCACACTTAGGTAACACTTAGGTAACACTTAGGTAACACTTAGGCTACACTTAGGCTACACTTAGGTAACACTTAGGTAACACTTAGGTAACACTTAGGGCACACTTAGGTAACACTTAGGTAACACTTAGGGTACACTTAGTTAACACTTAGGGTACACTTAGGTAACACTTAGGGTACACTTAGGTAACACTTAGGGCACACTTAGGTAACACTTAGGGCACACTTAGGTAACACTTAGGGCACACTTAGGTAACACTTAGGGCACACTTAGGTAACACTTAGGGCACACTTAGGTAACACTTAGGTAACACTTAGGTAACACTTAGGCTACACTTAGGCTACACTTAGGGCACACTTAGGTAACACTTAGGTAACACTTAGGGCACACTTAGGTAACACTTAGGTAACACTTAGGGTACACTTAGTTAACACTTAGGGTACACTTAGGTAACACTTAGGGTACACTTAGGTAACACTTAGGGCACACTTAGGTAACAGTTAGGGCACACTTAGGTAACAGTTAGGGCACACTTAGGTAACACTTAGGGCACACTTAGGGCACACTTAGGTAACACTTAGGTAACACTTAGGGCACACTTAGGGCACACTTAGGGCACACTTAGGTAACACTTAGGTAACACTTAGGTAACACTTAGGTAACACTTAGGTAACACTTAGGTAGCACTTAGGTAACACTTAGGTAACACTTAGGTAACACTTAGGTAACACTTAGGTAACACTTGGTAACACTTAGGGTACACTTAGGTAACACTTAGGTAACACTTAGGTAACACTTAGGTAACACTTAGGTAACACTTAGGGCACACTTAGGGAACACTTAGGTAACACTTAGGTAACACTTAGGTAACACTTAGGGCACACTTAGGGCACACTTAGGTAACACTTAGGGCACACTTAGGTAACACTTAGGGCACACTTAGGTAACACTTAGGGCACACTTAGGTAACACTTAGGTAACACTTAGGGCACACTTAGGGCACACTTAGGTAACACTTAGGTAACACTTAGGTAACACTTAGGTAACACTTAGGGCACACTTAGGTAACACTTAGGGCACACTTAGGTAACACTTAGGGCACACTTAGGTAACACTTAGGGCACACTTAGGTAACACTTAGGGCACACTTAGGTAACACTTAGGGCACACTTAGGTAACACTTAGGTAACACTTAGGGCACACTTAGGTAACAGTTAGGGCACACTTAGGTAACACTTAGGGCACACTTAGGTAACACTTAGGGCACACTTAGGTAACACTTAGGGCACACTTAGGGCACACTTAGGTAACACTTAGGGCACACTTAGGTAACACTTAGGGCACACTTAGGTAACACTTAGGGCAAACTTAGGTAACACTTAGGGCACACTTAGGTAACACTTAGGGCACACTTGGGTAACACTTAGGTAACACTTAGGGCACACTTAGGTAACAGTTAGGGCACACTTAGGTAACACTTAGGGCACACTTAGGTAACACTTAGGGCACACTTAGGTAACACTTAGGGCACACTTAGGTAACACTTAGGGCACACTTAGGTAACAGTTAGGTAACACTTAGGTAAAACTTAGGGCACACTTAGGTAACACTTAGGGCACACTTAGGTAACACTTAGGGCACACTTAGGTAACACTTAGGGCACACTTAGGTAACACTTAGGTAACACTTAGGGCACACTTAGGTAACACTTAGGGCACACTTAGGTAACAGTTAGGGCACACTTAGGGCACACTTAGGTAACAGTTAGGGCACACTTAGGTAACACTTAGGGCACACTTAGGTAACACTTAGGGCACACTTAGGTAACACTTAGGGCACACTTAGGTAACACTTAGGTAACACTTAGGGCACACTTAGGTAACACTTAGGGCACACTTAGGTAACAGTTAGGGCACACTTAGGGCACACTTAGGTAACAGTTAGGGCACACTTAGGTAACACTTAGGGCACACTTAGGTAACACTTAGGGCACACTTAGGTAACACTTAGGGCACACTTAGGTAACACTTAGGGCACACTTAGGTAACAGTTAGGTAACACTTAGGTAACACTTAGGGCACACTTAGGTAACACTTAGGGCACACTTAGGTAACACTTAGGGCACACTTAGGTAACACTTAGGGCACACTTAGGTAACACTTAGGGCACACTTAGGTAACACTTAGGGCACACTTAGGTAACACTTAGGGCACACTTAGGTAACACTTAGGGCACACTTAGGTAACACTTAGGGCACACTTAGGTAACACTTAGGGCACACTTAGGTAACACTTAGGGCACACTTAGGGCACACTTAGGGCACATTTAGGTAACACTTAGGTAACACTTAGGTAACACTTAGGTAACACTTAGGTAACACTTAGGTAACACTTAGGTAACACTTAGGTAACACTTAGGTAACACTTAGGCTACACTTAGGCTACACTTAGGGCACACTTAGGTAACACTTAGGTAACACTTAGGGCACACTTAGGTAACACTTAGGTAACACTTAGGTAACACTTAGGTAACACTTAGGCTACACTTAGGGTACACTTAGGTAACACTTAGGGCACACTTAGGTAACACTTAGGGCACACTTAGGTAACACTTAGGGCACACTTAGGTAACACTTAGGGCACACTTAGGTAACACTTAGGGCACACTTAGGTAACACTTAGGTAACACTTAGGTAACACTTAGGCTACACTTAGGCTACACTTAGGGCACACTTAGGTAACACTTAGGTAACACTTAGGGCACACTTAGGTAACACTTAGGTAACACTTAGGGTACACTTAGTTAACACTTAGGGTACACTTAGGTAACACTTAGGGTACACTTAGGTAACACTTAGGGCACACTTAGGTAACAGTTAGGGCACACTTAGGTAACAGTTAGGGCGCACTTAGGTAACACTTAGGGCACACTTAGGGCACACTTAGGTAACACTTAGGTAACACTTAGGGCACACTTAGGGCACACTTAGGGCACACTTAGGTAACACTTAGGTAACACTTAGGTAACACTTAGGTAACACTTAGGTAACACTTAGGTAGCACTTAGGTAACACTTAGGTAACACTTAGGTAACACTTAGGTAACACTTAGGTAACACTTGGTAACACTTAGGGTACACTTAGGTAACACTTAGGTAACACTTAGGTAACACTTAGGTAACACTTAGGTAACACTTAGGGCACACTTAGGGAACACTTAGGTAACACTTAGGTAACACTTAGGTAACACTTAGGGCACACTTAGGGCACACTTAGGTAACACTTAGGGCACACTTAGGTAACACTTAGGGCACACTTAGGTAACACTTAGGGCACACTTAGGTAACACTTAGGTAACACTTAGGGCACACTTAGGGCACACTTAGGTAACACTTAGGTAACACTTAGGTAACACTTAGGTAACACTTAGGGCACACTTAGGTAACACTTAGGGCACACTTAGGTAACACTTAGGGCACACTTAGGTAACACTTAGGGCACACTTAGGTAACACTTAGGGCACACTTAGGTAACACTTAGGGCACACTTAGGTAACACTTAGGTAACACTTAGGGCACACTTAGGTAACAGTTAGGGCACACTTAGGTAACACTTAGGGCACACTTAGGTAACACTTAGGGCACACTTAGGTAACACTTAGGGCACACTTAGGGCACACTTAGGTAACACTTAGGGCACACTTAGGTAACACTTAGGGCACACTTAGGTAACACTTAGGGCAAACTTAGGTAACACTTAGGGCACACTTAGGTAACACTTAGGGCACACTTGGGTAACACTTAGGTAACACTTAGGGCACACTTAGGTAACAGTTAGGGCACACTTAGGTAACACTTAGGGCACACTTAGGTAACACTTAGGGCACACTTAGGTAACACTTAGGGCACACTTAGGTAACACTTAGGGCACACTTAGGTAACAGTTAGGTAACACTTAGGTAAAACTTAGGGCACACTTAGGTAACACTTAGGGCACACTTAGGTAACACTTAGGGCACACTTAGGTAACACTTAGGGCACACTTAGGTAACACTTAGGTAACACTTAGGGCACACTTAGGTAACACTTAGGGCACACTTAGGTAACAGTTAGGGCACACTTAGGGCACACTTAGGTAACAGTTAGGGCACACTTAGGTAACACTTAGGGCACACTTAGGTAACACTTAGGGCACACTTAGGTAACACTTAGGGCACACTTAGGTAACACTTAGGTAACACTTAGGGCACACTTAGGTAACACTTAGGGCACACTTAGGTAACAGTTAGGGCACACTTAGGGCACACTTAGGTAACAGTTAGGGCACACTTAGGTAACACTTAGGGCACACTTAGGTAACACTTAGGGCACACTTAGGTAACACTTAGGGCACACTTAGGTAACACTTAGGGCACACTTAGGTAACAGTTAGGTAACACTTAGGTAACACTTAGGGCACACTTAGGTAACACTTAGGGCACACTTAGGTAACACTTAGGGCACACTTAGGTAACACTTAGGGCACACTTAGGTAACACTTAGGGCACACTTAGGTAACACTTAGGGCACACTTAGGTAACACTTAGGGCACACTTAGGTAACACTTAGGGCACACTTAGGTAACACTTAGGGCACACTTAGGTAACACTTAGGGCACACTTAGGTAACACTTAGGGCACACTTAGGGCACACTTAGGGCACACTTAGGTAACACTTAGGTAACACTTAGGTAACACTTAGGTAACACTTAGGTAACACTTAGGTAACACTTAGGTAACACTTAGGTAACACTTAGGTAACACTTAGGCTACACTTAGGCTACACTTAGGGCACACTTAGGTAACACTTAGGTAACACTTAGGGCACACTTAGGTAACACTTAGGTAACACTTAGGTAACACTTAGGTAACACTTAGGCTACACTTAGGCTACACTTAGGGCACACTTAGGTAACACTTAGGTAACACTTAGGGTACACTTAGGTAACACTTAGGGTACACTTAGGTAACACTTAGGGTACACTTAGGTAACACTTAGGGCACACTTAGGTAACAGTTAGGGCACACTTAGGGCACACTTAGGTAACACTTAGGGCACACTTAGGTAACACTTAGGGCACACTTAGGTAACACTTAGGGCACACTTAGGTAACACTTAGGTAACACTTAGGGTACACTTAGGTAACACTTAGGGTACCCTTAGGTAACACTTAGGGCACACTTAGGTAACAGTTAGGGCACACTTAGGTAACACTTAGGGCACACTTAGGGCACACTTAGGTAACACTTAGGGCACACTTAGGTAACACTTAGGTAACACTTAGGTAACACTTAGGCTACACTTAGGCTACACTTAGGGCACACTTAGGTAACACTTAGGTAACACTTAGGGCACACTTAGGTAACACTTAGGTAACACTTAGGGTACACTTAGGTAACACTTAGGGTACACTTAGGTAACACTTAGGGTACACTTAGGTAACACTTAGGGTACACTTAGGTAACAGTTAGGGCACACTTAGGTAACAGTTAGGGCACACTTAGGTAACACTTAGGGCACACTTAGGGCACACTTAGGTAACACTTAGGTAACACTTAGGGCACACTTAGGGCACACTTAGGGCACACTTAGGTAACACTTAGGTAACACTTAGGTAACACTTAGGTAACACTTAGGTAACACTTAGGTAACACTTAGGTAACACTTGGTAACACTTAGGGTACACTTAGGTAACACTTAGGTAACACTTAGGCTACACTTAGGCTACACTTAGGGCACACTTAGGTAACACTTAGGTAACACTTAGGGTACACTTAGGTAACACTTAGGGTACACTTAGGTAACACTTAGGGTACACTTAGGTAACACTTAGGTAACACTTAGGGCACACTTAGGTAACACTTAGGGCACACTTAGGTAACACTTAGGGCACACTTAGGTAACACTTAGGTAACACTTAGGGCACACTTAGGTAACACTTAGGGCACACTTAGGTAACACTTAGGTAACACTTAGGGCACACTTAGGAAACACTTAGGGCACACTTAGGTAACAGTTAGGGCACACTTAGGGCACACTTAGGTAACACTTAGGTAACACTTGGTAACACTTAGGGTACACTTAGGTAACACTTAGGTAACACTTAGGTAACACTTAGGTAACACTTAGGGCACACTTAGGGCACACTTAGGTAACACTTAGGGCACACTTAGGTAACACTTAGGGCACACTTAGGTAACACTTAGGGCACACTTAGGTAACACTTAGGTAACACTTAGGGCACACTTAGGTAACACTTAGGGCACACTTAGGTAACACTTAGGTAACACTTAGGGCACACGTAGGTAACAGTTAGGGCACACTTAGGGTACACTTAGGTAACACTTAGTGTACACTTAGGTAACACTTAGGGTACACTTAGGTAACACTTAGGGCACACTTAGGTAACAGTTAGGGCACACTTAGGTAACACTTAGGGCACACTTAGGTAACACTTAGGGCACACTTAGGGCACACTTAGGGCACACTTAGGTAACACTTAGGTAACACTTAGGGCACACTTAGGGCACACTTAGGTAACACTTAGGTAACACTTAGGTAACACTTAGGTAACACTTAGGTAACACTTAGGTAACACTTAGGTAACACTTAGGTAACACTTAGGTAACACTTAGGTAACACTTAGGTAACACTTAGGTAACACTTAGGGCACACTTAGGTAACACTTAGGGCACACTTAGGTAACACTTAGGTAACACTTAGGTAACACTTAGGCTACACTTAGGCTACACTTAGGGCACACTTAGGTAACACTTAGGTAACACTTAGGGCACACTTAGGTAACACTTAGGTAACACTTAGGGTACACTTAGTTAACACTTAGGGTACACTTAGGTAACACTTAGGGTACACTTAGGTAACACTTAGGGCACACTTAGGTAACAGTTAGGGCACACTTAGGTAACAGTTAGGGCGCACTTAGGTAACACTTAGGGCACACTTAGGGCACACTTAGGTAACACTTAGGTAACACTTAGGGCACACTTAGGGCACACTTAGGGCACACTTAGGTAACACTTAGGTAACACTTAGGTAACACTTAGGTAACACTTAGGTAACACTTAGGTAGCACTTAGGTAACACTTAGGTAACACTTAGGTAACACTTAGGTAACACTTGGTAACACTTAGGGTACACTTAGGTAACACTTAGGTAACACTTAGGTAACACTTAGGTAACACTTAGGTAACACTTAGGGCACACTTAGGGAACACTTAGGTAACACTTAGGTAACACTTAGGTAACACTTAGGGCACACTTAGGGCACACTTAGGTAACACTTAGGGCACACTTAGGTAACACTTAGGGCACACTTAGGTAACACTTAGGGCACACTTAGGTAACACTTAGGTAACACTTAGGGCACACTTAGGGCACACTTAGGTAACACTTAGGTAACACTTAGGTAACACTTAGGTAACACTTAGGGCACACTTAGGTAACACTTAGGGCACACTTAGGTAACACTTAGGGCACACTTAGGTAACACTTAGGGCACACTTAGGTAACACTTAGGGCACACTTAGGTAACACTTAGGGCACACTTAGGTAACACTTAGGTAACACTTAGGGCACACTTAGGTAACAGTTAGGGCACACTTAGGTAACACTTAGGGCACACTTAGGTAACACTTAGGGCACACTTAGGTAACACTTAGGGCACACTTAGGGCACACTTAGGTAACACTTAGGGCACACTTAGGTAACACTTAGGGCACACTTAGGTAACACTTAGGGCACACTTAGGTAACACTTAGGGCACACTTAGGTAACACTTAGGGCACACTTGGGTAACACTTAGGTAACACTTAGGGCACACTTAGGTAACAGTTAGGGCACACTTAGGTAACACTTAGGGCACACTTAGGTAACACTTAGGGCACACTTAGGTAACACTTAGGGCACACTTAGGTAACACTTAGGGCACACTTAGGTAACAGTTAGGTAACACTTAGGTAAAACTTAGGGCACACTTAGGTAACACTTAGGGCACACTTAGGTAACACTTAGGGCACACTTAGGTAACACTTAGGGCACACTTAGGTAACACTTAGGTAACACTTAGGGCACACTTAGGTAACACTTAGGGCACACTTAGGTAACAGTTAGGGCACACTTAGGGCACACTTAGGTAACAGTTAGGGCACACTTAGGTAACACTTAGGGCACACTTAGGTAACACTTAGGGCACACTTAGGTAACACTTAGGGCACACTTAGGTAACACTTAGGGCACACTTAGGTAACAGTTAGGTAACACTTAGGTAACACTTAGGGCACACTTAGGTAACACTTAGGGCACACTTAGGTAACACTTAGGGCACACTTAGGTAACACTTAGGGCACACTTAGGTAACACTTAGGGCACACTTAGGTAACACTTAGGGCACACTTAGGTAACACTTAGGGCACACTTAGGTAACACTTAGGGCACACTTAGGTAACACTTAGGGCACACTTAGGTAACACTTAGGGCACACTTAGGTAACACTTAGGGCACACTTAGGGCACACTTAGGGCACATTTAGGTAACACTTAGGTAACACTTAGGTAACACTTAGGTAACACTTAGGTAACACTTAGGTAACACTTAGGTAACACTTAGGTAACACTTAGGTAACACTTAGGCTACACTTAGGCTACACTTAGGGCACACTTAGGTAACACTTAGGTAACACTTAGGGCACACTTAGGTAACACTTAGGTAACACTTAGGTAACACTTAGGTAACACTTAGGCTACACTTAGGCTACACTTAGGGCACACTTAGGTAACACTTAGGTAACACTTAGGGTACACTTAGGTAACACTTAGGGTACACTTAGGTAACACTTAGGGTACACTTAGGTAACACTTAGGGCACACTTAGGTAACAGTTAGGGCACACTTAGGGCACACTTAGGTAACACTTAGGGCACACTTAGGTAACACTTAGGGCACACTTAGGTAACACTTAGGGCACACTTAGGTAACACTTAGGTAACACTTGGGGTACACTTAGGTAACACTTAGGGTACCCTTAGGTAACACTTAGGGCACACTTAGGTAACAGTTAGGGCACACTTAGGTAACACTTAGGGCACACTTAGGGCACACTTAGGTAACACTTAGGGCACACTTAGGTAACACTTAGGTAACACTTAGGTAACACTTAGGCTACACTTAGGCTACACTTAGGGCACACTTAGGTAACACTTAGGTAACACTTAGGGCACACTTAGGTAACACTTAGGTAACACTTAGGGTACACTTAGGTAACACTTAGGGTACACTTAGGTAACACTTAGGGTACACTTAGGTAACACTTAGGGTACACTTAGGTAACAGTTAGGGCACACTTAGGTAACAGTTAGGGCACACTTAGGTAACAGTTAGGGCACACTTAGGGCACACTTAGGTAACACTTAGGTAACACTTAGGGCACACTTAGGGCACACTTAGGGCACACTTAGGTAACACTTAGGTAACACTTAGGTAACACTTAGGTAACACTTAGGTAACACTTAGGTAACACTTAGGTAACACTTGGTAACACTTAGGGTACACTTAGGTAACACTTAGGTAACACTTAGGCTACACTTAGGCTACACTTAGGGCACACTTAGGTAACACTTAGGTAACACTTAGGGTACACTTAGGTAACACTTAGGGTACACTTAGGTAACACTTAGGGTACACTTAGGTAACACTTAGGTAACACTTAGGGCACACTTAGGTAACACTTAGGGCACACTTAGGTAACACTTAGGGCACACTTAGGTAACACTTAGGTAACACTTAGGGCACACTTAGGTAACACTTAGGGCACACTTAGGTAACACTTAGGTAACACTTAGGGCACACTTAGGAAATACTTAGGGCACACTTAGGTAACAGTTAGGGCACACTTAGGGCACACTTAGGTAACACTTAGGTAACACTTGGTAACACTTAGGGTACACTTAGGTAACACTTAGGTAACACTTAGGTAACACTTAGGTAACACTTAGGGCACACTTAGGGCACACTTAGGTAACACTTAGGGCACACTTAGGTAACACTTAGGGCACACTTAGGTAACACTTAGGGCACACTTAGGTAACACTTAGGTAACACTTAGGGCACACTTAGGTAACACTTAGGGCACACTTAGGTAACACTTAGGTAACACTTAGGGCACACGTAGGTAACAGTTAGGGCACACTTAGGGTACACTTAGGTAACACTTAGTGTACACTTAGGTAACACTTAGGGTACACTTAGGTAACACTTAGGGCACACTTAGGTAACAGTTAGGGCACACTTAGGTAACACTTAGGGCACACTTAGGTAACACTTAGGGCACACTTAGGGCACACTTAGGGCACACTTAGGTAACACTTAGGTAACACTTAGGGCACACTTAGGGCACACTTAGGTAACACTTAGGTAACACTTAGGTAACACTTAGGTAACACTTAGGTAACACTTAGGTAACACTTAGGTAACACTTAGGTAACACTTAGGTAACACTTAGGTAACACTTAGGTAACACTTAGGTAACACTTAGGGCACACTTAGGTAACACTTAGGGCACACTTACGGCACACTTAGGTAACACTTAGGGCACACTTAGGTAACACTTAGGGCACACTTAGGTAACACTTAGGGCACACTTAGGTAACACTTAGGGCACACTTAGGTAACACTTAGGGCACACTTAGGTAACACTTAGGGCACACTTAGGTAACACTTAGGTAACACTTAGGGCACACTTAGGTAACAGTTAGGGCACACTTAGGTAACACTTAGGGCACACTTAGGTAACACTTAGGGCACACTTAGGTAACACTTAGGGCACACTTAGGTAACACTTAGGGCACACTTAGGTAACAGTTAGGTAACACTTAGGTGAAACTTAGGGCACACTTAGGTAACACTTAGGGCACACTTAGGTAACACTTAGGGCACACTTAGGTAACACTTAGGGCACACTTAGGTAACACTTAGGTAACACTTAGGGCACACTTAGGTAACACTTAGGGCACACTTAGGTAACAGTTAGGGCACACTTAGGGCACACTTAGGTAACAGTTAGGGCACACTTAGGTAACACTTAGGGCACACTTAGGTAACACTTAGGGCACACTTAGGTAACACTTAGGGCACACTTAGGTAACACTTAGGGCACAGTTAGGTAACACTTAGGTAACACTTAGGTAACACTTAGGGCACACTTAGGTAACACTTAGGGCACACTTAGGTAACACTTAGGGCACACTTAGGTAACACTTAGGGCACACTTAGGTAACACTTAGGGCACACTTAGGTAACACTTAGGGCACACTTAGGGCACACTTAGGGCACATTTAGGTAACACTTAGGTAACACTTAGGTAACACTTAGGTAACACTTAGGTAACACTTAGGTAACACTTAGGTAACACTTAGGTAACACTTAGGTAACACTTAGGTAACACTTAGGTAACACTTAGGCTACACTTAGGCTACACTTAGGGCACACTTAGGTAACACTTAGGTAACACTTAGGGCACACTTAGGTAACACTTAGGGCACACTTAGGTAACACTTAGGTAACACTTAGGGCACACTTAGGTAACAGTTAGGGCACACTTAGGGTACACTTAGGTAACACTTAGTGTACACTTAGGTAACACTTAGGGTACACTTAGGTAACACTTAGGGCACACTTAGGTAACAGTTAGGGCACACTTAGGTAACACTTAGGTAACACTTAGGGCACACTTAGGTAACAGTTAGGGCACACTTAGGGTACACTTAGGTAACACTTAGTGTACACTTAGGTAACACTTAGGGCACACTTAGGGCACACTTAGGTAACACTTAGGGCACACTTAGGTAACACTTAGGGCACACTTAGGTAACACTTAGGGCACACTTAGGTAACACTTAGGTAACACTTAGGGCACACTTAGGTAACACTTAGGGCACACTTAGGTAACACTTAGGTAACACTTAGGGCACACTTAGGTAACACTTAGGGCACTCTAAGGTAACAGTTAGGGCACACTTAGGGCACACTTAGGTAACACTTAGGTAACACTTGGTAACACTTAGGGTACACTTAGGTAACACTTAGGTAACACTTAGGTAACACTTAGGTAACACTTAGGGCACACTTAGGGCACACTTAGGTAACACTTAGGGCACACTTAGGTAACACTTAGGTAACACTTAAGGCACACTTAGGTAACACTTAGGGCACACTTAGGTAACACTTAGGTAACACTTAGGGCACACTTAGGTAACAGTTAGGGCACACTTAGGGTACACTTAGGTAACACTTAGTGTACACTTAGGTAACACTTAGGGTACACTTAGGTAACACTTAGGGCACACTTAGGTAACAGTTAGGGCACACTTAGGTAACAGTTAGGGCACACTTAGGTAACACTTAGGGCACACTTAGGTAACACTTAGGTAACACTTAGGGCACACTTAGGTAACACTTAGGTAACACTTAGGTAACACTTAGGTAACACTTGGTAACACTTAGGGTACACTTAGGTAACACTTAGGTAACACTTAGGGCACACTTAGGTAACACTTAGGGCACACTTAGGTAACACTTAGGGCACACTTAGGTAACACTTAGGGCACACTTAGGTAACACTTAGGGCACACTTAGGTAACACTTAGGGCACACTTAGGTAACACTTAGGTAACACTTAGGGCACACTTAGGTAACAGTTAGGGCACACTTAGGTAACACTTAGGTAACACTTAGGCTACACTTAGGCTACACTTAGGGCACACTTAGGTAACACTTAGGTAACACTTAGGGCACACTTAGGTAACAGTTAGGGCACACTTAGGTAACACTTAGGGCACACTTAGGTAACAGTTAGGGCACACTTAGGGCACACTTAGGTAACAGTTAGGGCACACTTAGGTAACACTTAGGGCACACTTAGGTAACACTTAGGGCACACTTAGGTAACACTTCGGGCACACTTAGGTAACACTTAGGGCACACTTAGGTAACAGTTAGGTAACACTTAGGTAACACTTAGGGCACACTTAGGTAACACTTAGGGCACACTTAGGTAACACTTAGGGCACACTTAGGTAACACTTAGGTAACACTTAGGGCACACTTAGGTAACACTTAGGTAACACTTAGGGCACACTTAGGTAACAGTTAGGGCACACTTAGGTAACACTTAGGGCACACTTAGGTAACACTTAGGGCACACTTAGGTAACACTTAGGGCACACTTAGGTAACACTTAGGTAACACTTAGGGCACACTTAGGTAACAGTTAGGGCACACTTAGGGTACACTTAGGTAACACTTAGTGTACACTTAGGTAACACTTAGGGTACACTTAGGTAACACTTAGGGCACACTTAGGTAACAGTTAGGGCACACTTAGGTAACAGTTAGGGCACACTTAGGTAACACTTAGGGCACACTTAGGGCACACTTAGGTAACACTTAGGTAACACTTAGGGCACACTTAGGTAACACTTAGGTAACACTTAGGTAACACTTAGGTAACACTTGGTAACACTTAGGGTACACTTAGGTAACACTTAGGTAACACTTAGGGCACACTTAGGTAACACTTAGGGCACACTTAGGTAACACTTAGGGCACACTTAGGTAACACTTAGGGCACACTTAGGTAACACTTAGGGCACACTTAGGTAACACTTAGGGCACACTTAGGTAACACTTAGGGCACACTTAGGTAACAGTTAGGGCACACTTAGGTAACACTTAGGGCACACTTAGGTAACACTTAGGGCACACTTAGGTAACACTTAGGGCACACTTAGGTAACACTTAGGGCACACTTAGGTAACAGTTAGGTAACACTTAGGTAAAACTTAGGGCACACTTAGGTAACACTTAGGGCACACTTAGGTAACACTTAGGGCACACTTAGGTAACACTTAGGGCACACTTAGGTAACACTTAGGTAACACTTAGGGCACACTTAGGTAACACTTAGGGCACACTTGGGTAACAGTTAGGGCACACTTAGGGCACACTTAGGTAACAGTTAGGGCACACTTAGGTAACACTTAGGGCACACTTAGGTAACACTTAGGGCACACTTAGGTAACACTTAGGGCACACTTAGGTAACACTTAGGGCACACTTAGGTAACACTTAGGGTACACTTAGGTAACACTTAGGGCACACTTAGGTAACACTTAGGGCACACTTAGGTAACACTTAGGGCACACTTAGGTAACACTTAGGTAACACTTAGGGCACACATAGGTAACACTTAGGTAACACTTAGGGCACACTTAGGTAACAGTTAGGGCACACTTAGGTAACACTTAGGTAACACTTAGGTAACACTTAGGGCACACTTAGGTAACACTTAGGGCACACTTAGGTAACAGTTAGGGCACACTTAGGTAACACTTAGGGCACACTTAGGTAACACTTAGGTAACACTTGGGTAACACTTAGGTAACACTTAGGGCACACTTAGGTAACACTTAGGGCACACTTAGGTAACACTTAGGGCACACTTAGGTAACACTTAGGGCACACTTAGGTAACACTTAGGGCACACTTAGGTAACACTTAGGTAACACTTAGGTAACACTTAGGTAACACTTAGGTAACACTTAGGTAACACTTAGGCTACACTTAGGCTACACTTAGGGCACACTTAGGTAACACTTAGGTAACACTTAGGGCACACTTAGGTAACAGTTAGGGCACACTTAGGTAACACTTAGGGTACACTTAGGTAACACTTAGGGCACACTTAGGGCACACTTAGGTAACACTTAG
Source organism: Sacculina carcini (assembly GCA_916048095.2). NCBI lineage: Eukaryota > Metazoa > Arthropoda > Thecostraca > Sacculinidae > Sacculina > Sacculina carcini. The sequence goes on along the minus strand of OU696582.1, from coordinate 9,427,629 downwards.
GGCACACTTAGGTAACACTTAGGTAACACTTAGGTAACACTTAGGCTACACTTAGGCTACACTTAGGGCACACTTAGGTAACACTTAGGTAACACTTAGGGCACACTTAGGTAACACTTAGGTAACACTTAGGGTACACTTAGTTAACACTTAGGGTACACTTAGGTAACACTTAGGGTACACTTAGGTAACACTTAGGGCACACTTAGGTAACAGTTAGGGCACACTTAGGTAACAGTTAGGGCGCACTTAGGTAACACTTAGGGCACACTTAGGTAACACTTAGGTAACACTTAGGGCACACTTAGGGCACACTTAGGGCACACTTAGGTAACACTTAGGTAACACTTAGGTAACACTTAGGTAACACTTAGGTAACACTTAGGTAGCACTTAGGTAACACTTAGGTAACACTTAGGTAACACTTAGGTAACACTTGGTAACACTTAGGGTACACTTAGGTAACACTTAGGTAACACTTAGGTAACACTTAGGTAACACTTAGGGCACACTTAGGGCACACTTAGGTAACACTTAGGGCACACTTAGGTAACACTTAGGGCACACTTAGGTAACACTTAGGGCACACTTAGGTAACACTTAGGTAACACTTAGGGCACACTTAGGGCACACTTAGGTAACACTTAGGTAACACTTAGGTAACACTTAGGTAACACTTAGGGCACACTTAGGTAACACTTAGGGCACACTTAGGTAACACTTAGGGCACACTTAGGTAACACTTAGGGCACACTTAGGTAACACTTAGGGCACACTTAGGTAACACTTAGGGCACACTTAGGTAACACTTAGGTAACACTTAGGGCACACTTAGGTAACACTTAGGGCACACTTAGGTAACACTTAGGGCACACTTAGGTAACACTTAGGTAACACTTAGGGCACACTTAGGTAACAGTTAGGGCACACTTAGGTAACACTTAGGGCACACTTAGGTAACACTTAGGGCACACTTAGGTAACACTTAGGTAACAGTTAGGGCACACTTAGGTAACACTTAGGGCACACTTAGGTAACAGTTAGGTAACACTTAGGTAACACTTAGGGCACACTTAGGTAACACTTAGGGCACACTTAGGTAACACTTAGGTAACACTTAGGTAACACTTAGGGCACACTTAGGTAACACTTAGGGCACACTTAGGTAACACTTAGGTAACAGTTAGGGCACACTTAGGGTACACTTAGGTAACACTTAGGGCACACTTAGGTAACAGTTAGGGCACACTTAGGGCACACTTAGGTAACACTTAGGTAACACTTGGTAACACTTAGGGTACACTTAGGTAACACTTAGGTAACACTTAGGTAACACTTAGGTAACACTTAGGGCACACTTAGGGCACACTTAGGTAACACTTAGGGCACACTTAGGTAACACTTAGGGCACACTTAGGTAACACTTAGGGCACACTTAGGTAACACTTAGGGCACACTTAGGTAACACTTAGGTAACACTTAGGTAACACTTAGGTAACACTTAGGGCACACTTAGGTAACACTTAGGGCACACTTAGGTAACACTTAGGTAACACTTAGGTAACACTTAGGGCACACTTAGGTAACACTTAGGGCACACTTAGGTAACACTTAGGGCACACTTAGGTAACACTTAGGGCACACTTAGGTAACACTTAGGGCACACTTAGGTAACACTTAGGGCACACTTAGGTAACACTTAGGGCACACTTAGGTAACACTTAGGTAACACTTAGGGCACACTTAGGTAACAGTTAGGGCACACTTAGGTAACACTTAGGGCACACTTAGGTAACACTTAGGGCACACTTAGGTAACACTTAGGGCACACTTAGGGCACACTTAGGTAACACTTAGGGCACACTTAGGTAACACTTAGGGCACACTTAGGTAACACTTAGGGCACACTTAGGTAACACTTAGGGCACACTTAGGTAACACTTAGGGCACACTTAGGTAACACTTAGGGCACACTTAGGTAACACTTAGGGCACACTTAGGTAACACTTAGGTAACACTTAGGGCACACTTAGGTAACAGTTAGGGCACACTTAGGTAACACTTAGGGCACACTTAGGTAACACTTAGGGCACACTTAGGTAACACTTAGGGCACACTTAGGTAACACTTAGGGCACACTTAGGTAACAGTTAGGTAACACTTAGGTAAAACTTAGGGCACACTTAGGTAACACTTAGGGCACACTTAGGTAACACTTAGGGCACACTTAGGTAACACTTAGGGCACACTTAGGTAACACTTAGGTAACACTTAGGGCACACTTAGGTAACACTTAGGGCACACTTAGGTAACAGTTAGGGCACACTTAGGGCACACTTAGGTAACAGTTAGGGCACACTTAGGTAACACTTAGGGCACACTTAGGTAACACTTAGGGCACACTTAGGTAACACTTAGGGCACACTTAGGTAACACTTAGGGCACACTTAGGTAACAGTTAGGTAACACTTAGGTAACACTTAGGGCACACTTAGGTAACACTTAGGGCACACTTAGGTAACACTTAGGGCACACTTAGGTAACGGTTAGGGCACACTTAGGTAACACTTAGGGCACACTTAGGTAACACTTGGGTAACACTTAGGTAACACTTAGGGCACACTTAGGTAACACTTAGGGCACACTTAGGTAACACTTAGGTAACAGTTAGGGCACACTTAGGTAACACTTAGGTAACACTTAGGGCACACTTAGGTAACACTTAGGGCACACTTAGGTAACAGTTAGGGCACACTTAGGGCACACTTAGGTAACACTTAGGTAACACTTAGGTAACACTTAGGTAACACTTAGGTAACACTTAGGGCACACTTAGGTAACACTTAGGGCACACTTAGGTAACACTTAGGTAACAGTTAGGGCACACTTAGGTAACACTTAGGGCACACTTAGGTAACAGTTAGGTAACACTTAGGTAACACTTAGGGCACACTTAGGTAACACTTAGGGCACACTTAGGTAACACTTAGGTAACACTTAGGTAACACTTAGGGCACACTTAGGTAACACTTAGGGCACACTTAGGTAACACTTAGGTAACAGTTAGGGCACACTTAGGGTACACTTAGGTAACACTTAGTGTACACTTAGGTAACACTTAGGGCACACTTAGGGCACACTTAGGTAACACTTAGGGCACACTTAGGTAACACTTAGGGCACACTTAGGTAACACTTAGGGCACACTTAGGTAACACTTAGGTAACACTTAGGTAACACTTAGGGCACACTTAGGTAACACTTAGGTAACACTTAGGGCACACTTAGGTAACACTTAGGGCACACTTAGGTAACAGTTAGGGCACACTTAGGGCACACTTAGGTAACACTTAGGTAACACTTGGTAACACTTAGGGTACACTTAGGTAACACTTAGGTAACACTTAGGTAACACTTAGGTAACACTTAGGGCACACTTAGGGCACACTTAGGTAACACTTAGGGCACACTTAGGTAACACTTAGGGCACACTTAGGTAACACTTAGGGCACACTTAGGTAACACTTAGGTAACACTTAGGGCACACTTAGGTAACACTTAGGGCACACTTAGGTAACACTTAGGTAACACTTAGGCTACACTTAGGCTACACTTAGGGCACACTTAGGTAACACTTAGGTAACACTTAGGGCACACTTAGGTAACACTTAGGGCACACTTAGGTAACACTTAGGTAACACTTAGGGCACACTTAGGTAACAGTTAGGGCACACTTAGGGTACACTTAGGTAACACTTAGTGTACACTTAGGTAACACTTAGGGTACACTTAGGTAACACTTAGGGCACACTTAGGTAACAGTTAGGGCACACTTAGGTAACACTTAGGTAACACTTAGGGCACACTTAGGTAACAGTTAGGGCACACTTAGGGTACACTTAGGTAACACTTAGTGTACACTTAGGTAACACTTAGGGCACACTTAGGGCACACTTAGGTAACACTTAGGGCACACTTAGGTAACACTTAGGGCACACTTAGGTAACACTTAGGGCACACTTAGGTAACACTTAGGTAACACTTAGGGCACACTTAGGTAACACTTAGGGCACACTTAGGTAACACTTAGGTAACACTTAGGGCACACTTAGGTAACACTTAGGGCACTCTAAGGTAACAGTTAGGGCACACTTAGGGCACACTTAGGTAACACTTAGGTAACACTTGGTAACACTTAGGGTACACTTAGGTAACACTTAGGTAACACTTAGGTAACACTTAGGTAACACTTAGGGCACACTTAGGGCACACTTAGGTAACACTTAGGGCACACTTAGGTAACACTTAGGTAACACTTAAGGCACACTTAGGTAACACTTAGGGCACACTTAGGTAACACTTAGGTAACACTTAGGGCACACTTAGGTAACAGTTAGGGCACACTTAGGGTACACTTAGGTAACACTTAGTGTACACTTAGGTAACACTTAGGGTACACTTAGGTAACACTTAGGGCACACTTAGGTAACAGTTAGGGCACACTTAGGTAACAGTTAGGGCACACTTAGGTAACACTTAGGGCACACTTAGGTAACACTTAGGTAACACTTAGGGCACACTTAGGTAACACTTAGGTAACACTTAGGTAACACTTAGGTAACACTTGGTAACACTTAGGGTACACTTAGGTAACACTTAGGTAACACTTAGGGCACACTTAGGTAACACTTAGGGCACACTTAGGTAACACTTAGGGCACACTTAGGTAACACTTAGGGCACACTTAGGTAACACTTAGGGCACACTTAGGTAACACTTAGGGCACACTTAGGTAACACTTAGGTAACACTTAGGGCACACTTAGGTAACAGTTAGGGCACACTTAGGTAACACTTAGGTAACACTTAGGCTACACTTAGGCTACACTTAGGGCACACTTAGGTAACACTTAGGTAACACTTAGGGCACACTTAGGTAACAGTTAGGGCACACTTAGGTAACACTTAGGGCACACTTAGGTAACAGTTAGGGCACACTTAGGGCACACTTAGGTAACAGTTAGGGCACACTTAGGTAACACTTAGGGCACACTTAGGTAACACTTAGGGCACACTTAGGTAACACTTCGGGCACACTTAGGTAACACTTAGGGCACACTTAGGTAACAGTTAGGTAACACTTAGGTAACACTTAGGGCACACTTAGGTAACACTTAGGGCACACTTAGGTAACACTTAGGGCACACTTAGGTAACACTTAGGTAACACTTAGGGCACACTTAGGTAACACTTAGGTAACACTTAGGGCACACTTAGGTAACAGTTAGGGCACACTTAGGTAACACTTAGGGCACACTTAGGTAACACTTAGGGCACACTTAGGTAACACTTAGGGCACACTTAGGTAACACTTAGGTAACACTTAGGGCACACTTAGGTAACAGTTAGGGCACACTTAGGGTACACTTAGGTAACACTTAGTGTACACTTAGGTAACACTTAGGGTACACTTAGGTAACACTTAGGGCACACTTAGGTAACAGTTAGGGCACACTTAGGTAACAGTTAGGGCACACTTAGGTAACACTTAGGGCACACTTAGGGCACACTTAGGTAACACTTAGGTAACACTTAGGGCACACTTAGGTAACACTTAGGTAACACTTAGGTAACACTTAGGTAACACTTGGTAACACTTAGGGTACACTTAGGTAACACTTAGGTAACACTTAGGGCACACTTAGGTAACACTTAGGGCACACTTAGGTAACACTTAGGGCACACTTAGGTAACACTTAGGGCACACTTAGGTAACACTTAGGGCACACTTAGGTAACACTTAGGGCACACTTAGGTAACACTTAGGGCACACTTAGGTAACAGTTAGGGCACACTTAGGTAACACTTAGGGCACACTTAGGTAACACTTAGGGCACACTTAGGTAACACTTAGGGCACACTTAGGTAACACTTAGGGCACACTTAGGTAACAGTTAGGTAACACTTAGGTAAAACTTAGGGCACACTTAGGTAACACTTAGGGCACACTTAGGTAACACTTAGGGCACACTTAGGTAACACTTAGGGCACACTTAGGTAACACTTAGGTAACACTTAGGGCACACTTAGGTAACACTTAGGGCACACTTGGGTAACAGTTAGGGCACACTTAGGGCACACTTAGGTAACAGTTAGGGCACACTTAGGTAACACTTAGGGCACACTTAGGTAACACTTAGGGCACACTTAGGTAACACTTAGGGCACACTTAGGTAACACTTAGGGCACACTTAGGTAACACTTAGGGTACACTTAGGTAACACTTAGGGCACACTTAGGTAACACTTAGGGCACACTTAGGTAACACTTAGGGCACACTTAGGTAACACTTAGGTAACACTTAGGGCACACATAGGTAACACTTAGGTAACACTTAGGGCACACTTAGGTAACAGTTAGGGCACACTTAGGTAACACTTAGGTAACACTTAGGTAACACTTAGGGCACACTTAGGTAACACTTAGGGCACACTTAGGTAACAGTTAGGGCACACTTAGGTAACACTTAGGGCACACTTAGGTAACACTTAGGTAACACTTGGGTAACACTTAGGTAACACTTAGGGCACACTTAGGTAACACTTAGGGCACACTTAGGTAACACTTAGGGCACACTTAGGTAACACTTAGGGCACACTTAGGTAACACTTAGGGCACACTTAGGTAACACTTAGGTAACACTTAGGTAACACTTAGGTAACACTTAGGTAACACTTAGGTAACACTTAGGCTACACTTAGGCTACACTTAGGGCACACTTAGGTAACACTTAGGTAACACTTAGGGCACACTTAGGTAACAGTTAGGGCACACTTAGGTAACACTTAGGGTACACTTAGGTAACACTTAGGGCACACTTAGGGCACACTTAGGTAACACTTAGGGCACACTTAGGTAACACTTAGGTAACACTTAGGTAACACTTAGGCTACACTTAGGCTACACTTAGGGCACACTTAGGTAACACTTAGGTAACACTTAGGGCACACTTAGGTAACACTTAGGTAACACTTAGGGTACACTTAGTTAACACTTAGGGTACACTTAGGTAACACTTAGGGTACACTTAGGTAACACTTAGGGCACACTTAGGTAACAGTTAGGGCACACTTAGGTAACAGTTAGGGCGCACTTAGGTAACACTTAGGGCACACTTAGGTAACACTTAGGTAACACTTAGGGCACACTTAGGGCACACTTAGGGCACACTTAGGTAACACTTAGGTAACACTTAGGTAACACTTAGGTAACACTTAGGTAACACTTAGGTAGCACTTAGGTAACACTTAGGTAACACTTAGGTAACACTTAGGTAACACTTGGTAACACTTAGGGTACACTTAGGTAACACTTAGGTAACACTTAGGTAACACTTAGGTAACACTTAGGGCACACTTAGGGCACACTTAGGTAACACTTAGGGCACACTTAGGTAACACTTAGGGCACACTTAGGTAACACTTAGGGCACACTTAGGTAACACTTAGGTAACACTTAGGGCACACTTAGGGCACACTTAGGTAACACTTAGGTAACACTTAGGTAACACTTAGGTAACACTTAGGGCACACTTAGGTAACACTTAGGGCACACTTAGGTAACACTTAGGGCACACTTAGGTAACACTTAGGGCACACTTAGGTAACACTTAGGGCACACTTAGGTAACACTTAGGGCACACTTAGGTAACACTTAGGTAACACTTAGGGCACACTTAGGTAACACTTAGGGCACACTTAGGTAACACTTAGGGCACACTTAGGTAACACTTAGGTAACACTTAGGGCACACTTAGGTAACAGTTAGGGCACACTTAGGTAACACTTAGGGCACACTTAGGTAACACTTAGGGCACACTTAGGTAACACTTAGGTAACAGTTAGGGCACACTTAGGTAACACTTAGGGCACACTTAGGTAACAGTTAGGTAACACTTAGGTAACACTTAGGGCACACTTAGGTAACACTTAGGGCACACTTAGGTAACACTTAGGTAACACTTAGGTAACACTTAGGGCACACTTAGGTAACACTTAGGGCACACTTAGGTAACACTTAGGTAACAGTTAGGGCACACTTAGGGTACACTTAGGTAACACTTAGGGCACACTTAGGTAACAGTTAGGGCACACTTAGGGCACACTTAGGTAACACTTAGGTAACACTTGGTAACACTTAGGGTACACTTAGGTAACACTTAGGTAACACTTAGGTAACACTTAGGTAACACTTAGGGCACACTTAGGGCACACTTAGGTAACACTTAGGGCACACTTAGGTAACACTTAGGGCACACTTAGGTAACACTTAGGGCACACTTAGGTAACACTTAGGGCACACTTAGGTAACACTTAGGTAACACTTAGGTAACACTTAGGTAACACTTAGGGCACACTTAGGTAACACTTAGGGCACACTTAGGTAACACTTAGGTAACACTTAGGTAACACTTAGGGCACACTTAGGTAACACTTAGGGCACACTTAGGTAACACTTAGGGCACACTTAGGTAACACTTAGGGCACACTTAGGTAACACTTAGGGCACACTTAGGTAACACTTAGGGCACACTTAGGTAACACTTAGGGCACACTTAGGTAACACTTAGGTAACACTTAGGGCACACTTAGGTAACAGTTAGGGCACACTTAGGTAACACTTAGGGCACACTTAGGTAACACTTAGGGCACACTTAGGTAACACTTAGGGCACACTTAGGGCACACTTAGGTAACACTTAGGGCACACTTAGGTAACACTTAGGGCACACTTAGGTAACACTTAGGGCACACTTAGGTAACACTTAGGGCACACTTAGGTAACACTTAGGGCACACTTAGGTAACACTTAGGGCACACTTAGGTAACACTTAGGGCACACTTAGGTAACACTTAGGTAACACTTAGGGCACACTTAGGTAACAGTTAGGGCACACTTAGGTAACACTTAGGGCACACTTAGGTAACACTTAGGGCACACTTAGGTAACACTTAGGGCACACTTAGGTAACACTTAGGGCACACTTAGGTAACAGTTAGGTAACACTTAGGTAAAACTTAGGGCACACTTAGGTAACACTTAGGGCACACTTAGGTAACACTTAGGGCACACTTAGGTAACACTTAGGGCACACTTAGGTAACACTTAGGTAACACTTAGGGCACACTTAGGTAACACTTAGGGCACACTTAGGTAACAGTTAGGGCACACTTAGGGCACACTTAGGTAACAGTTAGGGCACACTTAGGTAACACTTAGGGCACACTTAGGTAACACTTAGGGCACACTTAGGTAACACTTAGGGCACACTTAGGTAACACTTAGGGCACACTTAGGTAACAGTTAGGTAACACTTAGGTAACACTTAGGGCACACTTAGGTAACACTTAGGGCACACTTAGGTAACACTTAGGGCACACTTAGGTAACGGTTAGGGCACACTTAGGTAACACTTAGGGCACACTTAGGTAACACTTGGGTAACACTTAGGTAACACTTAGGGCACACTTAGGTAACACTTAGGGCACACTTAGGTAACACTTAGGTAACAGTTAGGGCACACTTAGGTAACACTTAGGTAACACTTAGGGCACACTTAGGTAACACTTAGGGCACACTTAGGTAACAGTTAGGGCACACTTAGGGCACACTTAGGTAACACTTAGGTAACACTTAGGTAACACTTAGGTAACACTTAGGTAACACTTAGGGCACACTTAGGTAACACTTAGGGCACACTTAGGTAACACTTAGGTAACAGTTAGGGCACACTTAGGTAACACTTAGGGCACACTTAGGTAACAGTTAGGTAACACTTAGGTAACACTTAGGGCACACTTAGGTAACACTTAGGGCACACTTAGGTAACACTTAGGTAACACTTAGGTAACACTTAGGGCACACTTAGGTAACACTTAGGGCACACTTAGGTAACACTTAGGTAACAGTTAGGGCACACTTAGGGTACACTTAGGTAACACTTAGTGTACACTTAGGTAACACTTAGGGCACACTTAGGGCACACTTAGGTAACACTTAGGGCACACTTAGGTAACACTTAGGGCACACTTAGGTAACACTTAGGGCACACTTAGGTAACACTTAGGTAACACTTAGGTAACACTTAGGGCACACTTAGGTAACACTTAGGTAACACTTAGGGCACACTTAGGTAACACTTAGGGCACACTTAGGTAACAGTTAGGGCACACTTAGGGCACACTTAGGTAACACTTAGGTAACACTTGGTAACACTTAGGGTACACTTAGGTAACACTTAGGTAACACTTAGGTAACACTTAGGTAACACTTAGGGCACACTTAGGGCACACTTAGGTAACACTTAGGGCACACTTAGGTAACACTTAGGGCACACTTAGGTAACACTTAGGGCACACTTAGGTAACACTTAGGTAACACTTAGGGCACACTTAGGTAACACTTAGGGCACACTTAGGTAACACTTAGGTAACACTTAGGGCACACGTAGGTAACAGTTAGGGCACACTTAGGGTACACTTAGGTAACACTTAGTGTACACTTAGGTAACACTTAGGGTACACTTAGGTAACACTTAGGGCAAACATAGGTAACAGTTAGGGCACACTTAGGTAACAGTTAGGGCACACTTAGGTAACACTTAGGGCACACTTAGGGCACACTTAGGGCACACTTAGGTAACACTTAGGTAACACTTAGGGCACACTTAGGGCACACTTAGGTAACACTTAGGTAACACTTAGGTAACACTTAGGTAACACTTAGGTAACACTTAGGTAACACTTAGGTAACACTTGGTAACACTTAGGGTACACTTAGGTAACACTTAGGTAACACTTAGGTAACACTTAGGTAACACTTAGGGCACACTTAGGTAACACTTAGGGCACACTTACGGCACACTTAGGTAACACTTAGGGCACACTTAGGTAACACTTAGGGCACACTTAGGTAACACTTAGGGCACACTTAGGTAACACTTAGGGCACACTTAGGTAACACTTAGGGCACACTTAGGTAACACTTAGGGCACACTTAGGTAACACTTAGGGCACACTTAGGTAACACTTAGGTAACACTTAGGGCACACTTAGGTAACAGTTAGGGCACACTTAGGTAACACTTAGGGCACACTTAGGTAACACTTAGGGCACACTTAGGTAACACTTAGGGCACACTTAGGTAACACTTAGGGCACACTTAGGTAACAGTTAGGTAACACTTAGGTGAAACTTAGGGCACACTTAGGTAACACTTAGGGCACACTTAGGTAACACTTAGGGCACACTTAGGTAACACTTAGGGCACACTTAGGTAACACTTAGGTAACACTTAGGGCACACTTAGGTAACACTTAGGGCACACTTAGGTAACAGTTAGGGCACACTTAGGGCACACTTAGGTAACAGTTAGGGCACACTTAGGTAACACTTAGGGCACACTTAGGTAACACTTAGGGCACACTTAGGTAACACTTAGGGCACACTTAGGTAACACTTAGGGCACAGTTAGGTAACACTTAGGTAACACTTAGGTAACACTTAGGGCACACTTAGGTAACACTTAGGGCACACTTAGGTAACACTTAGGGCACACTTAGGTAACACTTAGGGCACACTTAGGTAACACTTAGGGCACACTTAGGTAACACTTAGGGCACACTTAGGTAACACTTAGGGCACACTTAGGTAACACTTAGGGCACACTTAGGTAACACTTAGGGCACACTTAGGGCACACTTAGGGCACATTTAGGTAACACTTAGGTAACACTTAGGTAACACTTAGGTAACACTTAGGTAACACTTAGGTAACACTTAGGTAACACTTAGGTAACACTTAGGTAACACTTAGGTAACACTTAGGTAACACTTAGGCTACACTTAGGCTACACTTAGGGCACACTTAGGTAACACTTAGGTAACACTTAGGGCACACTTAGGTAACACTTAGGTAACACTTAGGGTACACTTAGGTAACACTTAGGGTACCCTTAGGTAACACTTAGGGCACACTTAGGTAACAGTTAGGGCACACTTAGGTAACAGTTAGGGCACACTTAGGTAACACTTAGGTAACACTTAGGGCACACTTAGGTAACAGTTAGGGCACACTTAGGTAACACTTAGGGTACACTTAGGTAACACTTAGGGCACACTTAGGGCACACTTAGGTAACACTTAGGGCACACTTAGGTAACACTTAGGTAACACTTAGGTAACACTTAGGCTACACTTAGGCTACACTTAGGGCACACTTAGGTAACACTTAGGTAACACTTAGGGCACACTTAGGTAACACTTAGGTAACACTTAGGGTACACTTAGTAAACACTTAGGGTACACTTAGGTAACACTTAGGGTACACTTAGGTAACACTTAGGGCACACTTAGGTAACAGTTAGGGCACACTTAGGTAACAGTTAGGGCGCACTTAGGTAACACTTAGGGCACACTTAGGGCACACTTAGGTAACACTTAGGTAACACTTAGGGCACACTTAGGGCACACTTAGGGCACACTTAGGGCACACTTAGGTAACACTTAGGTAACACTTAGGTAACACTTAGGTAACACTTAGGTAACACTTAGGTAACACTTAGGTAACACTTAGGTAACACTTAGGTAACACTTAGGTAACACTTGGTAACACTTAGGGTACACTTAGGTAACACTTAGGTAACACTTAGGTAACACTTAGGTAACACTTAGGTAACACTTAGGGCACACTTAGGGAACACTTAGGTAACACTTAGGTAACACTTAGGTAACACTTAGGGCACACTTAGGGCACACTTAGGTAACACTTAGGGCACACTTAGGTAACACTTAGGGCACACTTAGGTAACACTTAGGGCACACTTAGGTAACACTTAGGTAACACTTAGGGCACACTTAGGGCACACTTAGGTAACACTTAGGTAACACTTAGGTAACACTTAGGTAACACTTAGGGCACACTTAGGTAACACTTAGGGCACACTTAGGTAACACTTAGGGCACACTTAGGTAACACTTAGGGCACACTTAGGTAACACTTAGGGCACACTTAGGTAACACTTAGGGCACACTTAGGTAACACTTAGGTAACACTTAGGGCACACTTAGGTAACAGTTAGGGCACACTTAGGTAACACTTAGGGCACACTTAGGTAACACTTAGGGCACACTTAGGTAACACTTAGGGCACACTTAGGGCACACTTAGGTAACACTTAGGGCACACTTAGGTAACACTTAGGGCACACTTAGGGCACACTTAGGTAACACTTAGGGCACACTTAGGTAACACTTAGGGCACACTTAGGTAACACTTAGGGCACACTTAGGTAACACTTAGGGCACACTTAGGTAACACTTAGGTAACACTTAGGGCACACTTAGGTAACAGTTAGGGCACACTTAGGTAACACTTAGGGCACACTTAGGTAACACTTAGGGCACACTTAGGTAACACTTAGGGCACACTTAGGTAACACTTAGGGCACACTTAGGTAACAGTTAGGTAACACTTAGGTAAAACTTAGGGCACACTTAGGTAACACTTAGGGCACACTTAGGTAACACTTAGGGCACACTTAGGTAACACTTAGGGCACACTTAGGTAACACTTAGGTAACACTTAGGGCACACTTAGGTAACACTTAGGGCACACTTAGGTAACAGTTAGGTAAACTTAGGGCACACTTAGGTAACACTTAGGGCACACTTAGGTAACACTTAGGTAACAGTTAGGGCACACTTAGGTAACACTTAGGGCACACTTAGGTAACAGTTAGGTAACACTTAGGTAACACTTAGGGCACACTTAGGTAACACTTAGGGCACACTTAGGTAACACTTAGGTAACAGTTAGGGCACACTTAGGTAACACTTAGGTAACACTTAGGGCACACTTAGGTAACACTTAGGGCACACTTAGGTAACAGTTAGGGCACACTTAGGGCACACTTAGGTAACACTTAGGTAACACTTAGGTAACACTTAGGTAACACTTAGGTAACACTTAGGGCACACTTAGGTAACACTTAGGGCACACTTAGGTAACACTTAGGTAACAGTTAGGGCACACTTAGGTAACACTTAGGGCACACTTAGGTAACAGTTAGGTAACACTTAGGTAACACTTAGGGCACACTTAGGTAACACTTAGGGCACACTTAGGTAACACTTAGGTAACACTTAGGTAACACTTAGGGCACACTTAGGTAACACTTAGGGCACACTTAGGTAACACTTAGGTAACAGTTAGGGCACACTTAGGGTACACTTAGGTAACACTTAGTGTACACTTAGGTAACACTTAGGGCACACTTAGGGCACACTTAGGTAACACTTAGGGCACACTTAGGTAACACTTAGGGCACACTTAGGTAACACTTAGGGCACACTTAGGTAACACTTAGGTAACACTTAGGTAACACTTAGGGCACACTTAGGTAACACTTAGGTAACACTTAGGGCACACTTAGGTAACACTTAGGGCACACTTAGGTAACAGTTAGGGCACACTTAGGGCACACTTAGGTAACACTTAGGTAACACTTGGTAACACTTAGGGTACACTTAGGTAACACTTAGGTAACACTTAGGTAACACTTAGGTAACACTTAGGGCACACTTAGGGCACACTTAGGTAACACTTAGGGCACACTTAGGTAACACTTAGGGCACACTTAGGTAACACTTAGGGCACACTTAGGTAACACTTAGGTAACACTTAGGGCACACTTAGGTAACACTTAGGGCACACTTAGGTAACACTTAGGTAACACTTAGGGCACACGTAGGTAACAGTTAGGGCACACTTAGGGTACACTTAGGTAACACTTAGTGTACACTTAGGTAACACTTAGGGTACACTTAGGTAACACTTAGGGCAAACTTAGGTAACAGTTAGGGCACACTTAGGTAACAGTTAGGGCACACTTAGGTAACACTTAGGGCACACTTAGGGCACACTTAGGGCACACTTAGGTAACACTTAGGTAACACTTAGGGCACACTTAGGGCACACTTAGGTAACACTTAGGTAACACTTAGGTAACACTTAGGTAACACTTAGGTAACACTTAGGTAACACTTAGGTAACACTTGGTAACACTTAGGGTACACTTAGGTAACACTTAGGTAACACTTAGGTAACACTTAGGTAACACTTAGGGCACACTTAGGTAACACTTAGGGCACACTTACGGCACACTTAGGTAACACTTAGGGCACACTTAGGTAACACTTAGGGCACACTTAGGTAACACTTAGGGCACACTTAGGTAACACTTAGGGCACACTTAGGTAACACTTAGGGCACACTTAGGTAACACTTAGGGCACACTTAGGTAACACTTAGGGCACACTTAGGTAACACTTAGGTAACACTTAGGGCACACTTAGGTAACAGTTAGGGCACACTTAGGTAACACTTAGGGCACACTTAGGTAACACTTAGGGCACACTTAGGTAACACTTAGGGCACACTTAGGTAACACTTAGGGCACACTTAGGTAACAGTTAGGTAACACTTAGGTGAAACTTAGGGCACACTTAGGTAACACTTAGGGCACACTTAGGTAACACTTAGGGCACACTTAGGTAACACTTAGGGCACACTTAGGTAACACTTAGGTAACACTTAGGGCACACTTAGGTAACACTTAGGGCACACTTAGGTAACAGTTAGGGCACACTTAGGGCACACTTAGGTAACAGTTAGGGCACACTTAGGTAACACTTAGGGCACACTTAGGTAACACTTAGGGCACACTTAGGTAACACTTAGGGCACACTTAGGTAACACTTAGGGCACAGTTAGGTAACACTTAGGTAACACTTAGGTAACACTTAGGGCACACTTAGGTAACACTTAGGGCACACTTAGGTAACACTTAGGGCACACTTAGGTAACACTTAGGGCACACTTAGGTAACACTTAGGGCACACTTAGGTAACACTTAGGGCACACTTAGGTAACACTTAGGGCACACTTAGGTAACACTTAGGGCACACTTAGGTAACACTTAGGGCACACTTAGGGCACACTTAGGGCACATTTAGGTAACACTTAGGTAACACTTAGGTAACACTTAGGTAACACTTAGGTAACACTTAGGTAACACTTAGGTAACACTTAGGTAACACTTAGGTAACACTTAGGTAACACTTAGGTAACACTTAGGTAACACTTAGGCTACACTTAGGCTACACTTAGGGCACACTTAGGTAACACTTAGGTAACACTTAGGGCACACTTAGGTAACACTTAGGTAACACTTAGGGTACACTTAGGTAACACTTAGGGTACCCTTAGGTAACACTTAGGGCACACTTAGGTAACAGTTAGGGCACACTTAGGTAACAGTTAGGGCACACTTAGGTAACACTTAGGTAACACTTAGGGCACACTTAGGTAACAGTTAGGGCACACTTAGGTAACACTTAGGGTACACTTAGGTAACACTTAGGGCACACTTAGGGCACACTTAGGTAACACTTAGGGCACA
The DNA here is from genome assembly GCA_916048095.2 of Sacculina carcini. Taxonomy (NCBI): domain Eukaryota; kingdom Metazoa; phylum Arthropoda; class Thecostraca; family Sacculinidae; genus Sacculina; species Sacculina carcini. Next base: position 9,411,115 of record OU696582.1, on the reverse strand, counting down.
CTTAGGTAACACTTAGGTAACACTTAGGTAACACTTAGGCTACACTTAGGCTACACTTAGGGCACACTTAGGTAACACTTAGGTAACACTTAGGGCACACTTAGGTAACACTTAGGTAACACTTAGGGTACACTTAGTAAACACTTAGGGTACACTTAGGTAACACTTAGGGTACACTTAGGTAACACTTAGGGCACACTTAGGTAACAGTTAGGGCACACTTAGGTAACAGTTAGGGCGCACTTAGGTAACACTTAGGGCACACTTAGGGCACACTTAGGTAACACTTAGGTAACACTTAGGGCACACTTAGGGCACACTTAGGGCACACTTAGGGCACACTTAGGTAACACTTAGGTAACACTTAGGTAACACTTAGGTAACACTTAGGTAACACTTAGGTAGCACTTAGGTAACACTTAGGTAACACTTAGGTAACACTTAGGTAACACTTGGTAACACTTAGGGTACACTTAGGTAACACTTAGGTAACACTTAGGTAACACTTAGGTAACACTTAGGTAACACTTAGGGCACACTTAGGGAACACTTAGGTAACACTTAGGTAACACTTAGGTAACACTTAGGGCACACTTAGGGCACACTTAGGTAACACTTAGGGCACACTTAGGTAACACTTAGGGCACACTTAGGTAACACTTAGGGCACACTTAGGTAACACTTAGGTAACACTTAGGGCACACTTAGGGCACACTTAGGTAACACTTAGGTAACACTTAGGTAACACTTAGGTAACACTTAGGGCACACTTAGGTAACACTTAGGGCACACTTAGGTAACACTTAGGGCACACTTAGGTAACACTTAGGGCACACTTAGGTAACACTTAGGGCACACTTAGGTAACACTTAGGGCACACTTAGGTAACAGTTAGGTAACACTTAGGTAACACTTAGGGCACACTTAGGTAACACTTAGGGCACACTTAGGTAACACTTAGGTAACACTTAGGTAACACTTAGGGCACACTTAGGTAACACTTAGGGCACACTTAGGTAACACTTAGGTAACAGTTAGGGCACACTTAGGGTACACTTAGGTAACACTTAGTGTACACTTAGGTAACACTTAGGGCACACTTAGGGCACACTTAGGTAACACTTAGGGCACACTTAGGTAACACTTAGGGCACACTTAGGTAACACTTAGGGCACACTTAGGTAACACTTAGGTAACACTTAGGTAACACTTAGGGCACACTTAGGTAACACTTAGGTAACACTTAGGGCACACTTAGGTAACACTTAGGGCACACTTAGGTAACAGTTAGGGCACACTTAGGGCACACTTAGGTAACACTTAGGTAACACTTGGTAACACTTAGGGTACACTTAGGTAACACTTAGGTAACACTTAGGTAACACTTAGGTAACACTTAGGGCACACTTAGGGCACACTTAGGTAACACTTAGGGCACACTTAGGTAACACTTAGGGCACACTTAGGTAACACTTAGGGCACACTTAGGTAACACTTAGGTAACACTTAGGGCACACTTAGGTAACACTTAGGGCACACTTAGGTAACACTTAGGTAACACTTAGGGCACACGTAGGTAACAGTTAGGGCACACTTAGGGTACACTTAGGTAACACTTAGTGTACACTTAGGTAACACTTAGGGTACACTTAGGTAACACTTAGGGCAAACTTAGGTAACAGTTAGGGCACACTTAGGTAACAGTTAGGGCACACTTAGGTAACACTTAGGGCACACTTAGGGCACACTTAGGGCACACTTAGGTAACACTTAGGTAACACTTAGGGCACACTTAGGGCACACTTAGGTAACACTTAGGTAACACTTAGGTAACACTTAGGTAACACTTAGGTAACACTTAGGTAACACTTAGGTAACACTTGGTAACACTTAGGGTACACTTAGGTAACACTTAGGTAACACTTAGGTAACACTTAGGTAACACTTAGGGCACACTTAGGTAACACTTAGGGCACACTTACGGCACACTTAGGTAACACTTAGGGCACACTTAGGTAACACTTAGGGCACACTTAGGTAACACTTAGGGCACACTTAGGTAACACTTAGGGCACACTTAGGTAACACTTAGGGCACACTTAGGTAACACTTAGGGCACACTTAGGTAACACTTAGGGCACACTTAGGTAACACTTAGGTAACACTTAGGGCACACTTAGGTAACAGTTAGGGCACACTTAGGTAACACTTAGGGCACACTTAGGTAACACTTAGGGCACACTTAGGTAACACTTAGGGCACACTTAGGTAACACTTAGGGCACACTTAGGTAACAGTTAGGTAACACTTAGGTGAAACTTAGGGCACACTTAGGTAACACTTAGGGCACACTTAGGTAACACTTAGGGCACACTTAGGTAACACTTAGGGCACACTTAGGTAACACTTAGGTAACACTTAGGGCACACTTAGGTAACACTTAGGGCACACTTAGGTAACAGTTAGGGCACACTTAGGGCACACTTAGGTAACAGTTAGGGCACACTTAGGTAACACTTAGGGCACACTTAGGTAACACTTAGGGCACACTTAGGTAACACTTAGGGCACACTTAGGTAACACTTAGGGCACAGTTAGGTAACACTTAGGTAACACTTAGGTAACACTTAGGGCACACTTAGGTAACACTTAGGGCACACTTAGGTAACACTTAGGGCACACTTAGGTAACACTTAGGGCACACTTAGGTAACACTTAGGGCACACTTAGGTAACACTTAGGGCACACTTAGGTAACACTTAGGGCACACTTAGGTAACACTTAGGGCACACTTAGGTAACACTTAGGGCACACTTAGGGCACACTTAGGGCACATTTAGGTAACACTTAGGTAACACTTAGGTAACACTTAGGTAACACTTAGGTAACACTTAGGTAACACTTAGGTAACACTTAGGTAACACTTAGGTAACACTTAGGTAACACTTAGGTAACACTTAGGTAACACTTAGGCTACACTTAGGCTACACTTAGGGCACACTTAGGTAACACTTAGGTAACACTTAGGGCACACTTAGGTAACACTTAGGTAACACTTAGGGTACACTTAGGTAACACTTAGGGTACCCTTAGGTAACACTTAGGGCACACTTAGGTAACAGTTAGGGCACACTTAGGTAACAGTTAGGGCACACTTAGGTAACACTTAGGTAACACTTAGGGCACACTTAGGTAACAGTTAGGGCACACTTAGGTAACACTTAGGGTACACTTAGGTAACACTTAGGGCACACTTAGGGCACACTTAGGTAACACTTAGGGCACACTTAGGTAACACTTAGGTAACACTTAGGTAACACTTAGGCTACACTTAGGCTACACTTAGGGCACACTTAGGTAACACTTAGGTAACACTTAGGGCACACTTAGGTAACACTTAGGTAACACTTAGGGTACACTTAGTAAACACTTAGGGTACACTTAGGTAACACTTAGGGTACACTTAGGTAACACTTAGGGCACACTTAGGTAACAGTTAGGGCACACTTAGGTAACAGTTAGGGCGCACTTAGGTAACACTTAGGGCACACTTAGGGCACACTTAGGTAACACTTAGGTAACACTTAGGGCACACTTAGGGCACACTTAGGGCACACTTAGGGCACACTTAGGTAACACTTAGGTAACACTTAGGTAACACTTAGGTAACACTTAGGTAACACTTAGGTAACACTTAGGTAACACTTAGGTAACACTTAGGTAACACTTAGGTAACACTTGGTAACACTTAGGGTACACTTAGGTAACACTTAGGTAACACTTAGGTAACACTTAGGTAACACTTAGGTAACACTTAGGGCACACTTAGGGAACACTTAGGTAACACTTAGGTAACACTTAGGTAACACTTAGGGCACACTTAGGGCACACTTAGGTAACACTTAGGGCACACTTAGGTAACACTTAGGGCACACTTAGGTAACACTTAGGGCACACTTAGGTAACACTTAGGTAACACTTAGGGCACACTTAGGGCACACTTAGGTAACACTTAGGTAACACTTAGGTAACACTTAGGTAACACTTAGGGCACACTTAGGTAACACTTAGGGCACACTTAGGTAACACTTAGGGCACACTTAGGTAACACTTAGGGCACACTTAGGTAACACTTAGGGCACACTTAGGTAACACTTAGGGCACACTTAGGTAACACTTAGGTAACACTTAGGGCACACTTAGGTAACAGTTAGGGCACACTTAGGTAACACTTAGGGCACACTTAGGTAACACTTAGGGCACACTTAGGTAACACTTAGGGCACACTTAGGGCACACTTAGGTAACACTTAGGGCACACTTAGGTAACACTTAGGGCACACTTAGGGCACACTTAGGTAACACTTAGGGCACACTTAGGTAACACTTAGGGCACACTTAGGTAACACTTAGGGCACACTTAGGTAACACTTAGGGCACACTTAGGTAACACTTAGGTAACACTTAGGGCACACTTAGGTAACAGTTAGGGCACACTTAGGTAACACTTAGGGCACACTTAGGTAACACTTAGGGCACACTTAGGTAACACTTAGGGCACACTTAGGTAACACTTAGGGCACACTTAGGTAACAGTTAGGTAACACTTAGGTAAAACTTAGGGCACACTTAGGTAACACTTAGGGCACACTTAGGTAACACTTAGGGCACACTTAGGTAACACTTAGGGCACACTTAGGTAACACTTAGGTAACACTTAGGGCACACTTAGGTAACACTTAGGGCACACTTAGGTAACAGTTAGGGCACACTTAGGGCACACTTAGGTAACAGTTAGGGCACACTTAGGTAACACTTAGGGCACACTTAGGTAACACTTAGGGCACACTTAGGTAACACTTAGGGCACACTTAGGTAACACTTAGGGCACACTTAGGTAACAGTTAGGTAACACTTAGGTAACACTTAGGGCACACTTAGGTAACACTTAGGGCACACTTAGGTAACACTTAGGGCACACTTAGGTAACACTTAGGGCACACTTAGGTAACACTTAGGGCACACTTAGGTAACACTTAGGGCACACTTAGGTAACACTTAGGGCACACTTAGGGCACACTTAGGGCACATTTAGGTAACACTTAGGTAACACTTAGGTAACACTTAGGTAACACTTAGGTAACACTTAGGTAACACTTAGGTAACACTTAGGTAACACTTAGGTAACACTTAGGTAACACTTAGGCTACACTTAGGCTACACTTAGGCTACACTTAGGGCACACTTAGGTAACACTTAGGTAACACTTAGGGCACACTTAGGTAACACTTAGGTAACACTTAGGTAACACTTAGGTAACACTTAGGCTACACTTAGGCTACACTTAGGGCACACTTAGGTAACACTTAGGTAACACTTAGGGTACACTTAGGTAACACTTAGGGTACACTTAGGTAACACTTAGGGTACACTTAGGTAACACTTAGGGCACACTTAGGTAACAGTTAGGGCACACTTAGGGCACACTTAGGTAACACTTAGGGCACACTTAGGTAACACTTAGGGCACACTTAGGTAACACTTAGGGCACACTTAGGTAACAGTTAGGGCACACTTAGGGCACACTTAGGTAACAGTTAGGGCACACTTAGGTAACACTTAGGGCACACTTAGGTAACACTTAGGGCACACTTAGGTAACACTTAGGTAACACTTAGGGTACACTTAGGTAACACTTAGGGTACCCTTAGGTAACACTTAGGGCACACTTAGGTAACAGTTAGGGCACACTTAGGTAACACTTAGGGCACACTTAGGGCACACTTAGGTAACACTTAGGGCACACTTAGGTAACACTTAGGTAACACTTAGGTAACACTTAGGCTACACTTAGGCTACACTTAGGGCACACTTAGGTAACACTTAGGTAACACTTAGGGCACACTTAGGTAACACTTAGGTAACACTTAGGGTACACTTAGGTAACACTTAGGGTACACTTAGGTAACACTTAGGGTACACTTAGGTAACACTTAGGGTACACTTAGGTAACAGTTAGGGCACACTTAGGTAACAGTTAGGGCACACTTAGGTAACACTTAGGGCACACTTAGGGCACACTTAGGTAACACTTAGGTAACACTTAGGGCACACTTAGGGCACACTTAGGGCACACTTAGGTAACACTTAGGTAACACTTAGGTAACACTTAGGTAACACTTAGGTAACACTTAGGTAACACTTAGGTAACACTTGGTAACACTTAGGGTACACTTAGGTAACACTTAGGTAACACTTAGGCTACACTTAGGCTACACTTAGGGCACACTTAGGTAACACTTAGGTAACACTTAGGGTACACTTAGGTAACACTTAGGGTACACTTAGGTAACACTTAGGGTACACTTAGGTAACACTTAGGTAACACTTAGGGCACACTTAGGTAACACTTAGGGCACACTTAGGTAACACTTAGGGCACACTTAGGTAACACTTAGGGCACACTTAGGTAACACTTAGGTAACACTTAGGGCACACTTAGGTAACACTTAGGGCACACTTAGGTAACAGTTAGGGCACACTTAGGGCACACTTAGGTAACAGTTAGGGCACACTTAGGTAACACTTAGGGCACACTTAGGTAACACTTAGGGCACACTTAGGTAACACTTAGGGCACACTTAGGTAACACTTAGGGCACACTTAGGTAACAGTTAGGTAACACTTAGGTAACACTTAGGGCACACTTAGGTAACACTTAGGGCACACTTAGGTAACACTTAGGGCACACTTAGGTAACAGTTAGGGCACACTTAGGTAACACTTAGGGCACACTTAGGTAACACTTGGGTAACACTTAGGTAACACTTAGGGCACACTTAGGTAACACTTAGGGCACACTTAGGTAACACTTAGGTAACAGTTAGGGCACACTTAGGTAACAGTTAGGGCACACTTAGGTAACAGTTAGGGCGCACTTAGGTAACACTTAGGGCACACTTAGGGCACACTTAGGTAACACTTAGGTAACACTTAGGGCACACTTAGGGCACACTTAGGGCACACTTAGGGCACACTTAGGTAACACTTAGGTAACACTTAGGTAACACTTAGGTAACACTTAGGTAACACTTAGGTAGCACTTAGGTAACACTTAGGTAACACTTAGGTAACACTTAGGTAACACTTGGTAACACTTAGGGTACACTTAGGTAACACTTAGGTAACACTTAGGTAACACTTAGGTAACACTTAGGTAACACTTAGGGCACACTTAGGGAACACTTAGGTAACACTTAGGTAACACTTAGGTAACACTTAGGGCACACTTAGGGCACACTTAGGTAACACTTAGGGCACACTTAGGTAACACTTAGGGCACACTTAGGTAACACTTAGGGCACACTTAGGTAACACTTAGGTAACACTTAGGGCACACTTAGGGCACACTTAGGTAACACTTAGGTAACACTTAGGTAACACTTAGGTAACACTTAGGGCACACTTAGGTAACACTTAGGGCACACTTAGGTAACACTTAGGGCACACTTAGGTAACACTTAGGGCACACTTAGGTAACACTTAGGGCACACTTAGGTAACACTTAGGGCACACTTAGGTAACACTTAGGTAACACTTAGGGCACACTTAGGTAACAGTTAGGGCACACTTAGGTAACACTTAGGGCACACTTAGGTAACACTTAGGGCACACTTAGGTAACACTTAGGGCACACTTAGGGCACACTTAGGTAACACTTAGGGCACACTTAGGTAACACTTAGGGCACACTTAGGGCACACTTAGGTAACACTTAGGGCACACTTAGGTAACACTTAGGGCACACTTAGGTAACACTTAGGGCACACTTAGGTAACACTTAGGGCACACTTAGGTAACACTTAGGTAACACTTAGGGCACACTTAGGTAACAGTTAGGGCACACTTAGGTAACACTTAGGGCACACTTAGGTAACACTTAGGGCACACTTAGGTAACACTTAGGGCACACTTAGGTAACACTTAGGGCACACTTAGGTAACAGTTAGGTAACACTTAGGTAAAACTTAGGGCACACTTAGGTAACACTTAGGGCACACTTAGGTAACACTTAGGGCACACTTAGGTAACACTTAGGGCACACTTAGGTAACACTTAGGTAACACTTAGGGCACACTTAGGTAACACTTAGGGCACACTTAGGTAACAGTTAGGGCACACTTAGGGCACACTTAGGTAACAGTTAGGGCACACTTAGGTAACACTTAGGGCACACTTAGGTAACACTTAGGGCACACTTAGGTAACACTTAGGGCACACTTAGGTAACACTTAGGGCACACTTAGGTAACAGTTAGGTAACACTTAGGTAACACTTAGGGCACACTTAGGTAACACTTAGGGCACACTTAGGTAACACTTAGGGCACACTTAGGTAACACTTAGGGCACACTTAGGTAACACTTAGGGCACACTTAGGTAACACTTAGGGCACACTTAGGTAACACTTAGGGCACACTTAGGGCACACTTAGGGCACATTTAGGTAACACTTAGGTAACACTTAGGTAACACTTAGGTAACACTTAGGTAACACTTAGGTAACACTTAGGTAACACTTAGGTAACACTTAGGTAACACTTAGGTAACACTTAGGCTACACTTAGGCTACACTTAGGCTACACTTAGGGCACACTTAGGTAACACTTAGGTAACACTTAGGGCACACTTAGGTAACACTTAGGTAACACTTAGGTAACACTTAGGTAACACTTAGGCTACACTTAGGCTACACTTAGGGCACACTTAGGTAACACTTAGGTAACACTTAGGGTACACTTAGGTAACACTTAGGGTACACTTAGGTAACACTTAGGGTACACTTAGGTAACACTTAGGGCACACTTAGGTAACAGTTAGGGCACACTTAGGGCACACTTAGGTAACACTTAGGGCACACTTAGGTAACACTTAGGGCACACTTAGGTAACACTTAGGGCACACTTAGGTAACAGTTAGGGCACACTTAGGGCACACTTAGGTAACAGTTAGGGCACACTTAGGTAACACTTAGGGCACACTTAGGTAACACTTAGGGCACACTTAGGTAACACTTAGGTAACACTTAGGGTACACTTAGGTAACACTTAGGGTACCCTTAGGTAACACTTAGGGCACACTTAGGTAACAGTTAGGGCACACTTAGGTAACACTTAGGGCACACTTAGGGCACACTTAGGTAACACTTAGGGCACACTTAGGTAACACTTAGGTAACACTTAGGTAACACTTAGGGTACACTTAGGCTACACTTAGGGCACACTTAGGTAACACTTAGGTAACACTTAGGGCACACTTAGGTAACACTTAGGTAACACTTAGGGTACACTTAGGTAACACTTAGGGTACACTTAGGTAACACTTAGGGTACACTTAGGTAACACTTAGGGTACACTTAGGTAACAGTTAGGGCACACTTAGGTAACAGTTAGGGCACACTTAGGTAACACTTAGGGCACACTTAGGGCACACTTAGGTAACACTTAGGTAACACTTAGGGCACACTTAGGGCACACTTAGGGCACACTTAGGTAACACTTAGGTAACACTTAGGTAACACTTAGGTAACACTTAGGTAACACTTAGGTAACACTTAGGTAACACTTGGTAACACTTAGGGTACACTTAGGTAACACTTAGGTAACACTTAGGCTACACTTAGGCTACACTTAGGGCACACTTAGGTAACACTTAGGTAACACTTAGGGTACACTTAGGTAACACTTAGGGTACACTTAGGTAACACTTAGGGTACACTTAGGTAACACTTAGGTAACACTTAGGGCACACTTAGGTAACACTTAGGGCACACTTAGGTAACACTTAGGGCACACTTAGGTAACACTTAGGGCACACTTAGGTAACACTTAGGTAACACTTAGGGCACACTTAGGTAACACTTAGGGCACACTTAGGTAACAGTTAGGGCACACTTAGGGCACACTTAGGTAACAGTTAGGGCACACTTAGGTAACACTTAGGGCACACTTAGGTAACACTTAGGGCACACTTAGGTAACACTTAGGGCACACTTAGGTAACACTTAGGGCACACTTAGGTAACAGTTAGGTAACACTTAGGTAACACTTAGGGCACACTTAGGTAACACTTAGGGCACACTTAGGTAACACTTAGGGCACACTTAGGTAACAGTTAGGGCACACTTAGGTAACACTTAGGGCACACTTAGGTAACACTTGGGTAACACTTAGGTAACACTTAGGGCACACTTAGGTAACACTTAGGGCACACTTAGGTAACACTTAGGTAACAGTTAGGGCACACTTAGGTAACACTTAGGTAACACTTAGGGCACACTTAGGTAACACTTAGGGCACACTTAGGTAACAGTTAGGGCACACTTAGGGCACACTTAGGTAACACTTAGGTAACACTTAGGTAACACTTAGGTAACACTTAGTGTACACTTAGGTAACACTTAGGGCACACTTAGGGCACACTTAGGTAACACTTAGGGCACACTTAGGTAACACTTAGGGCACACTTAGGTAACACTTAGGGCACACTTAGGTAACACTTAGGTAACACTTAGGTAACACTTAGGGCACACTTAGGTAACACTTAGGTAACACTTAGGGCACACTTAGGTAACACTTAGGGCACACTTAGGTAACAGTTAGGGCACACTTAGGGCACACTTAGGTAACACTTAGGTAACACTTGGTAACACTTAGGGTACACTTAGGTAACACTTAGGTAACACTTAGGTAACACTTAGGTAACACTTAGGGCACACTTAGGGCACACTTAGGTAACACTTAGGGCACACTTAGGTAACACTTAGGGCACACTTAGGTAACACTTAGGTAACACTTAGGGCACACTTAGGTAACACTTAGGGCACACTTAGGTAACACTTAGGTAACACTTAGGGTACACTTAGGTAACACTTAGTGTACACTTAGGGTACACTTAGGTAACACTTAGTGTACACTTAGGTAACACTTAGGGTACACTTAGGTAACACTTAGGGCACACTTAGGTAACAGTTAGGGCACACTTAGGTAACAGTTAGGGCACACTTAGGTAACACTTAGGGCACACTTAGGGCACACTTAGGGCACACTTAGGTAACACTTAGGTAACACTTAGGGCACACTTAGGGCACACTTAGGTAACACTTAGGTAACACTTAGGTAACACTTAGGTAACACTTAGGTAACACTTAGGTAACACTTAGGTAACACTTGGTAACACTTAGGGTACACTTAGGTAACACTTAGGTAACACTTAGGTAACACTTAGGTAACACTTAGGGCACACTTAGGTAACACTTAGGGCACACTTACGGCACACTTAGGTAACACTTAGGGCACACTTAGGTAACACTTAGGGCACACTTAGGTAACACTTAGGGCACACTTAGGTAACACTTAGGGCACACTTAGGTAACACTTAGGGCACACTTAGGTAACACTTAGGGCACACTTAGGTAACACTTAGGGCACACTTAGGTAACACTTAGGTAACACTTAGGGCACACTTAGGTAACAGTTAGGGCACACTTAGGTAACACTTAGGGCACACTTAGGTAACACTTAGGGCACACTTAGGTAACACTTAGGGCACACTTAGGTAACACTTAGGGCACACTTAGGTAACAGTTAGGTAACACTTAGGTGAAACTTAGGGCACACTTAGGTAACACTTAGGGCACACTTAGGTAACACTTAGGGCACACTTAGGTAACACTTAGGGCACACTTAGGTAACACTTAGGTAACACTTAGGGCACACTTAGGTAACACTTAGGGCACACTTAGGTAACAGTTAGGGCACACTTAGGGCACACTTAGGTAACAGTTAGGGCACACTTAGGTAACACTTAGGTAACACTTAGGGCACACTTAGGTAACAGTTAGGGCACACTTAGGTAACACTTAGGGTACACTTAGGTAACACTTAGGGCACACTTAGGGCACACTTAGGTAACACTTAGGGCACACTTAGGTAACACTTAGGTAACACTTAGGTAACACTTAGGGCACACTTAGGTAACACTTAGGGCACACTTAGGTAACACTTAGGGCACACTTAGGTAACACTTAGGGCACACTTAGGTAACACTTAGGGCACACTTAGGTAACACTTAGGTAACACTTAGGGCACACTTAGGTAACAGTTAGGGCACACTTAGGTAACACTTAGGGCACACTTAGGTAACACTTAGGGCACACTTAGGTAACACTTAGGGCACACTTAGGTAACACTTAGGGCACACTTAGGTAACAGTTAGGTAACACTTAGGTGAAACTTAGGGCACACTTAGGTAACACTTAGGGCACACTTAGGTAACACTTAGGGCACACTTAGGTAACACTTAGGGCACACTTAGGTAACACTTAGGGCACACTTAGGTAACACTTAGGGCACACTTAGGTAACAGTTAGGGCACACTTAGGGCACACTTAGGTAACAGTTAGGGCACACTTAGGTAACAGTTAGGGCACACTTAGGTAACACTTAGGTAACACTTAGGGCACACTTAGGTAACAGTTAGGGCACACTTAGGTAACACTTAGGGTACACTTAGGTAACACTTAGGGCACACTTAGGGCACACTTAGGTAACACTTAGGGCACACTTAGGTAACACTTAGGTAACACTTAGGTAACACTTAGGCTACACTTAGGCTACACTTAGGGCACACTTAGGTAACACTTAGGTAACACTTAGGGCACACTTAGGTAACACTTAGGTAACACTTAGGGTACACTTAGTTAACACTTAGGGTACACTTAGGTAACACTTAGGGTACACTTAGGTAACACTTAGGGCACACTTAGGTAACAGTTAGGGCACACTTAGGTAACAGTTAGGGCGCACTTAGGTAACACTTAGGGCACACTTAGGGCACACTTAGGTAACACTTAGGTAACACTTAGGGCACACTTAGGGCACACTTAGGGCACACTTAGGGCACACTTAGGTAACACTTAGGTAACACTTAGGTAACACTTAGGTAACACTTAGGTAACACTTAGGTAGCACTTAGGTAACACTTAGGTAACACTTAGGTAACACTTAGGTAACACTTGGTAACACTTAGGGTACACTTAGGTAACACTTAGGTAACACTTAGGTAACACTTAGGTAACACTTAGGTAACACTTAGGGCACACTTAGGGAACACTTAGGTAACACTTAGGTAACACTTAGGTAACACTTAGGGCACACTTAGGGCACACTTAGGTAACACTTAGGGCACACTTAGGTAACACTTAGGGCACACTTAGGTAACACTTAGGGCACACTTAGGTAACACTTAGGTAACACTTAGGGCACACTTAGGGCACACTTAGGTAACACTTAGGTAACACTTAGGTAACACTTAGGTAACACTTAGGGCACACTTAGGTAACACTTAGGGCACACTTAGGTAACACTTAGGGCACACTTAGGTAACACTTAGGGCACACTTAGGTAACACTTAGGGCACACTTAGGTAACACTTAGGGCACACTTAGGTAACACTTAGGTAACACTTAGGGCACACTTAGGTAACAGTTAGGGCACACTTAGGTAACACTTAGGGCACACTTAGGTAACACTTAGGGCACACTTAGGTAACACTTAGGGCACACTTAGGGCACACTTAGGTAACACTTAGGGCACACTTAGGTAACACTTAGGGCACACTTAGGGCACACTTAGGTAACACTTAGGGCACACTTAGGTAACACTTAGGGCACACTTAGGTAACACTTAGGGCACACTTAGGTAACACTTAGGGCACACTTAGGTAACACTTAGGTAACACTTAGGGCACACTTAGGTAACAGTTAGGGCACACTTAGGTAACACTTAGGGCACACTTAGGGCACACTTAGGTAACACTTAGGTAACACTTAGGGCACACTTAGGGCACACTTAGGGCACACTTAGGTAACACTTAGGTAACACTTAGGTAACACTTAGGTAACACTTAGGTAACACTTAGGTAACACTTAGGTAACACTTGGTAACACTTAGGGTACACTTAGGTAACACTTAGGTAACACTTAGGCTACACTTAGGCTACACTTAGGGCACACTTAGGTAACACTTAGGTAACACTTAGGGTACACTTAGGTAACACTTAGGGTACACTTAGGTAACACTTAGGGTACACTTAGGTAACACTTAGGTAACACTTAGGGCACACTTAGGTAACACTTAGGGCACACTTAGGTAACACTTAGGGCACACTTAGGTAACACTTAGGGCACACTTAGGTAACACTTAGGTAACACTTAGGGCACACTTAGGTAACACTTAGGGCACACTTAGGTAACAGTTAGGGCACACTTAGGGCACACTTAGGTAACAGTTAGGGCACACTTAGGTAACACTTAGGGCACACTTAGGTAACACTTAGGGCACACTTAGGTAACACTTAGGGCACACTTAGGTAACACTTAGGGCACACTTAGGTAACAGTTAGGTAACACTTAGGTAACACTTAGGGCACACTTAGGTAACACTTAGGGCACACTTAGGTAACACTTAGGGCACACTTAGGTAACAGTTAGGGCACACTTAGGTAACACTTAGGGCACACTTAGGTAACACTTGGGTAACACTTAGGTAACACTTAGGGCACACTTAGGTAACACTTAGGGCACACTTAGGTAACACTTAGGTAACAGTTAGGGCACACTTAGGTAACACTTAGGTAACACTTAGGGCACACTTAGGTAACACTTAGGGCACACTTAGGTAACAGTTAGGGCACACTTAGGGCACACTTAGGTAACACTTAGGTAACACTTAGGTAACACTTAGGTAACACTTAGTGTACACTTAGGTAACACTTAGGGCACACTTAGGGCACACTTAGGTAACACTTAGGGCACACTTAGGTAACACTTAGGGCACACTTAGGTAACACTTAGGGCACACTTAGGTAACACTTAGGTAACACTTAGGTAACACTTAGGGCACACTTAGGTAACACTTAGGTAACACTTAGGGCACACTTAGGTAACACTTAGGGCACACTTAGGTAACAGTTAGGGCACACTTAGGGCACACTTAGGTAACACTTAGGTAACACTTGGTAACACTTAGGGTACACTTAGGTAACACTTAGGTAACACTTAGGTAACACTTAGGTAACACTTAGGGCACACTTAGGGCACACTTAGGTAACACTTAGGGCACACTTAGGTAACACTTAGGGCACACTTAGGTAACACTTAGGTAACACTTAGGGCACACTTAGGTAACACTTAGGGCACACTTAGGTAACACTTAGGTAACACTTAGGGTACACTTAGGTAACACTTAGTGTACACTTAGGGTACACTTAGGTAACACTTAGTGTACACTTAGGTAACACTTAGGGTACACTTAGGTAACACTTAGGGCACACTTAGGTAACAGTTAGGGCACACTTAGGTAACAGTTAGGGCACACTTAGGTAACACTTAGGGCACACTTAGGGCACACTTAGGGCACACTTAGGTAACACTTAGGTAACACTTAGGGCACACTTAGGGCACACTTAGGTAACACTTAGGTAACACTTAGGTAACACTTAGGTAACACTTAGGTAACACTTAGGTAACACTTAGGTAACACTTGGTAACACTTAGGGTACACTTAGGTAACACTTAGGTAACACTTAGGTAACACTTAGGTAACACTTAGGGCACACTTAGGTAACACTTAGGGCACACTTACGGCACACTTAGGTAACACTTAGGGCACACTTAGGTAACACTTAGGGCACACTTAGGTAACACTTAGGGCACACTTAGGTAACACTTAGGGCACACTTAGGTAACACTTAGGGCACACTTAGGTAACACTTAGGGCACACTTAGGTAACACTTAGGGCACACTTAGGTAACACTTAGGTAACACTTAGGGCACACTTAGGTAACAGTTAGGGCACACTTAGGTAACACTTAGGGCACACTTAGGTAACACTTAGGGCACACTTAGGTAACACTTAGGGCACACTTAGGTAACACTTAGGGCACACTTAGGTAACAGTTAGGTAACACTTAGGTGAAACTTAGGGCACACTTAGGTAACACTTAGGGCACACTTAGGTAACACTTAGGGCACACTTAGGTAACACTTAGGGCACACTTAGGTAACACTTAGGTAACACTTAGGGCACACTTAGGTAACACTTAGGGCACACTTAGGTAACAGTTAGGGCACACTTAGGGCACACTTAGGTAACAGTTAGGGCACACTTAGGTAACACTTAGGTAACACTTAGGGCACACTTAGGTAACAGTTAGGGCACACTTAGGTAACACTTAGGGTACACTTAGGTAACACTTAGGGCACACTTAGGGCACACTTAGGTAACACTTAGGGCACACTTAGGTAACACTTAGGTAACACTTAGGTAACACTTAGGGCACACTTAGGTAACACTTAGGGCACACTTAGGTAACACTTAGGGCACACTTAGGTAACACTTAGGGCACACTTAGGTAACACTTAGGGCACACTTAGGTAACACTTAGGTAACACTTAGGGCACACTTAGGTAACAGTTAGGGCACACTTAGGTAACACTTAGGGCACACTTAGGTAACACTTAGGGCACACTTAGGTAACAGTTAGGTAACACTTAGGTGAAACTTAGGGCACACTTAGGTAACACTTAGGTAACACTTAGGTAACACTTAGGGCACACTTAGGTAACACTTAGGGCACACTTAGGTAACACTTAGGGCACACTTAGGTAACACTTAGGGCACACTTAGGTAACACTTAGGGCACACTTAGGTAACACTTAGGTAACACTTAGGGCACACTTAGGTAACAGTTAGGGCACACTTAGGTAACACTTAGGGCACACTTAGGTAACACTTAGGGCACACTTAGGTAACAGTTAGGTAACACTTAGGTGAAACTTAGGGCACACTTAGGTAACACTTAGGGCACACTTAGGTAACACTTAGGGCACACTTAGGTAACACTTAGGGCACACTTAGGTAACACTTAGGGCACACTTAGGTAACACTTAGGGCACACTTAGGTAACAGTTAGGGCACACTTAGGGCACACTTAGGTAACAGTTAGGGCACACTTAGGTAACAGTTAGGGCACACTTAGGTAACACTTAGGTAACACTTAGGGCACACTTAGGTAACAGTTAGGGCACACTTAGGTAACACTTAGGGTACACTTAGGTAACACTTAGGGCACACTTAGGGCACACTTAGGGCACACTTAGGGCACACTTAGGTAACACTTAGGTAACACTTAGGTAACACTTAGGTAACACTTAGGTAACACTTAGGTAGCACTTAGGTAACACTTAGGTAACACTTAGGTAACACTTAGGTAACACTTGGTAACACTTAGGGTACACTTAGGTAACACTTAGGTAACACTTAGGTAACACTTAGGTAACACTTAGGTAACACTTAGGGCACACTTAGGGAACACTTAGGTAACACTTAGGTAACACTTAGGTAACACTTAGGGCACACTTAGGGCACACTTAGGTAACACTTAGGGCACACTTAGGTAACACTTAGGGCACACTTAGGTAACACTTAGGGCACACTTAGGTAACACTTAGGTAACACTTAGGGCACACTTAGGGCACACTTAGGTAACACTTAGGGCACACTTAGGTAACACTTAGGGCACACTTAGGTAACACTTAGGGCACACTTAGGTAACACTTAGGTAACACTTAGGGCACACTTAGGGCACACTTAGGTAACACTTAGGTAACACTTAGGTAACACTTAGGTAACACTTAGGGCACACTTAGGTAACACTTAGGGCACACTTAGGTAACACTTAGGGCACACTTAGGTAACACTTAGGGCACACTTAGGTAACACTTAGGGCACACTTAGGTAACACTTAGGGCACACTTAGGTAACACTTAGGTAACACTTAGGGCACACTTAGGTAACAGTTAGGGCACACTTAGGTAACACTTAGGGCACACTTAGGTAACACTTAGGGCACACTTAGGTAACAGTTAGGGCACACTTAGGTAACACTTAGGGCACACTTAGGTAACACTTAGGGCACACTTAGGTAACACTTAGGGCACACTTAGGTAACACTTAGGGCACACTTAGGTAACAGTTAGGTAACACTTAGGTAAAACTTAGGGCACACTTAGGTAACACTTAGGGCACACTTAGGTAACACTTAGGGCACACTTAGGTAACACTTAGGGCACACTTAGGTAACACTTAGGTAACACTTAGGTAACACTTAGGTAACACTTAGGCTACACTTAGGCTACACTTAGGGCACACTTAGGTAACACTTAGGTAACACTTAGGGTACACTTAGGTAACACTTAGGGCACACTTAGGTAACACTTAGGGCACACTTAGGTAACACTTAGGGCACACTTAGGTAACACTTAGGGCACACTTAGGTAACACTTAGGTAACACTTAGGGCACACTTAGGTAACAGTTAGGGCACACTTAGGTAACACTTAGGGCACACTTAGGTAACACTTAGGGCACACTTAGGTAACACTTAGGGCACACTTAGGTAACACTTAGGGCACACTTAGGTAACAGTTAGGTAACACTTAGGTAAAACTTAGGGCACACTTAGGTAACACTTAGGGCACACTTAGGTAACACTTAGGGCACACTTAGGTAACACTTAGGGCACACTTAGGTAACACTTAGGTAACACTTAGGGCACACTTAGGTAACACTTAGGGCACACTTAGGTAACAGTTAGGGCACACTTAGGGCACACTTAGGTAACAGTTAGGGCACACTTAGGTAACACTTAGGGCACACTTAGGTAACACTTAGGGCACACTTAGGTAACACTTAGGGCACACTTAGGTAACACTTAGGGCACACTTAGGTAACAGTTAGGTAACACTTAGGTAACACTTAGGGCACACTTAGGTAACACTTAGGGCACACTTAGGTAACACTTAGGGCACACTTAGGTAACACTTAGGGCACACTTAGGTAACACTTAGGGCACACTTAGGTAACACTTAGGGCACACTTAGGTAACACTTAGGGCACACTTAGGTAACACTTAGGGCACACTTAGGTAACACTTAGGGCACACTTAGGTAACACTTAGGGCACACTTAGGTAACACTTAGGGCACACTTAGGGCACACTTAGGGCACATTTAGGTAACACTTAGGTAACACTTAGGTAACACTTAGGTAACACTTAGGTAACACTTAGGTAACACTTAGGTAACACTTAGGTAACACTTAGGTAACACTTAGGCTACACTTAGGCTACACTTAGGCTACACTTAGGGCACACTTAGGTAACACTTAGGTAACACTTAGGGCACACTTAGGTAACACTTAGGTAACACTTAGGTAACACTTAGGTAACACTTAGGCTACACTTAGGCTACACTTAGGGCACACTTAGGTAACACTTAGGTAACACTTAGGGTACACTTAGGTAACACTTAGGGTACACTTAGGTAACACTTAGGGTACACTTAGGTAACACTTAGGGCACACTTAGGTAACAGTTAGGGCACACTTAGGGCACACTTAGGTAACACTTAGGGCACACTTAGGTAACACTTAGGGCACACTTAGGTAACACTTAGGGCACACTTAGGTAACACTTAGGTAACACTTAGGGTACACTTAGGTAACACTTAGGGTACCCTTAGGTAACACTTAGGGCACACTTAGGTAACAGTTAGGGCACACTTAGGTAACACTTAGGGCACACTTAGGGCACACTTAGGTAACACTTAGGGCACACTTAGGTAACACTTAGGTAACACTTAGGTAACACTTAGGCTACACTTAGGCTACACTTAGGGCACACTTAGGTAACACTTAGGTAACACTTAGGGCACACTTAGGTAACACTTAGGTAACACTTAGGGTACACTTAGGTAACACTTAGGGTACACTTAGGTAACACTTAGGGTACACTTAGGTAACACTTAGGGTACACTTAGGTAACAGTTAGGGCACACTTAGGTAACAGTTAGGGCACACTTAGGTAACACTTAGGGCACACTTAGGGCACACTTAGGTAACACTTAGGTAACACTTAGGGCACACTTAGGGCACACTTAGGGCACACTTAGGTAACACTTAGGTAACACTTAGGTAACACTTAGGTAACACTTAGGTAACACTTAGGTAACACTTAGGTAACACTTGGTAACACTTAGGGTACACTTAGGTAACACTTAGGTAACACTTAGGCTACACTTAGGCTACACTTAGGGCACACTTAGGTAACACTTAGGTAACACTTAGGGTACACTTAGGTAACACTTAGGGTACACTTAGGTAACACTTAGGGTACACTTAGGTAACACTTAGGTAACACTTAGGGCACACTTAGGTAACACTTAGGGCACACTTAGGTAACACTTAGGGCACACTTAGGTAACACTTAGGGCACACTTAGGTAACACTTAGGTAACACTTAGGGCACACTTAGGTAACACTTAGGGCACACTTAGGTAACAGTTAGGGCACACTTAGGGCACACTTAGGTAACAGTTAGGGCACACTTAGGTAACACTTAGGGCACACTTAGGTAACACTTAGGGCACACTTAGGTAACACTTAGGGCACACTTAGGTAACACTTAGGGCACACTTAGGTAACAGTTAGGTAACACTTAGGTAACACTTAGGGCACACTTAGGTAACACTTAGGGCACACTTAGGTAACACTTAGGGCACACTTAGGTAACAGTTAGGGCACACTTAGGTAACACTTAGGGCACACTTAGGTAACACTTGGGTAACACTTAGGTAACACTTAGGGCACACTTAGGTAACACTTAGGGCACACTTAGGTAACACTTAGGTAACAGTTAGGGCACACTTAGGTAACACTTAGGTAACACTTAGGGCACACTTAGGTAACACTTAGGGCACACTTAGGTAACAGTTAGGGCACACTTAGGGCACACTTAGGTAACACTTAGGTAACACTTAGGTAACACTTAGGTAACACTTAGGGCACACTTAGGTAACACTTAGGGCACACTTAGGTAACACTTAGGTAACAGTTAGGGCACACTTAGGTAACACTTAGGGCACACTTAGGTAACAGTTAGGTAACACTTAGGTAACACTTAGGGCACACTTAGGTAACACTTAGGGCACACTTAGGTAACACTTAGGTAACACTTAGGTAACACTTAGGGCACACTTAGGTAACACTTAGGGCACACTTAGGTAACACTTAGGTAACAGTTAGGGCACACTTAGGGTACACTTAGGTAACACTTAGTGTACACTTAGGTAACACTTAGGGCACACTTAGGGCACACTTAGGTAACACTTAGGGCACACTTAGGTAACACTTAGGGCACACTTAGGTAACACTTAGGGCACACTTAGGTAACACTTAGGTAACACTTAGGTAACACTTAGGGCACACTTAGGTAACACTTAGGTAACACTTAGGGCACACTTAGGTAACACTTAGGGCACACTTAGGTAACAGTTAGGGCACACTTAGGGCACACTTAGGTAACACTTAGGTAACACTTGGTAACACTTAGGGTACACTTAGGTAACACTTAGGTAACACTTAGGTAACACTTAGGTAACACTTAGGGCACACTTAGGGCACACTTAGGTAACACTTAGGGCACACTTAGGTAACACTTAGGGCACACTTAGGTAACACTTAGGTAACACTTAGGGCACACTTAGGTAACACTTAGGGCACACTTAGGTAACACTTAGGTAACACTTAGGGTACACTTAGGTAACACTTAGTGTACACTTAGGGTACACTTAGGTAACACTTAGTGTACACTTAGGTAACACTTAGGGTACACTTAGGTAACACTTAGGGCACACTTAGGTAACAGTTAGGGCACACTTAGGTAACAGTTAGGGCACACTTAGGTAACACTTAGGGCACACTTAGGGCACACTTAGGGCACACTTAGGTAACACTTAGGTAACACTTAGGGCACACTTAGGGCACACTTAGGTAACACTTAGGTAACACTTAGGTAACACTTAGGTAACACTTAGGTAACACTTAGGTAACACTTAGGTAACACTTGGTAACACTTAGGGTACACTTAGGTAACACTTAGGTAACACTTAGGTAACACTTAGGTAACACTTAGGGCACACTTAGGTAACACTTAGGGCACACTTACGGCACACTTAGGTAACACTTAGGGCACACTTAGGTAACACTTAGGGCACACTTAGGTAACACTTAGGGCACACTTAGGTAACACTTAGGGCACACTTAGGTAACACTTAGGGCACACTTAGGTAACACTTAGGGCACACTTAGGTAACACTTAGGGCACACTTAGGTAACACTTAGGTAACACTTAGGGCACACTTAGGTAACAGTTAGGGCACACTTAGGTAACACTTAGGGCACACTTAGGTAACACTTAGGGCACACTTAGGTAACACTTAGGGCACACTTAGGTAACACTTAGGGCACACTTAGGTAACAGTTAGGTAACACTTAGGTGAAACTTAGGGCACACTTAGGTAACACTTAGGGCACACTTAGGTAACACTTAGGGCACACTTAGGTAACACTTAGGGCACACTTAGGTAACACTTAGGTAACACTTAGGGCACACTTAGGTAACACTTAGGGCACACTTAGGTAACAGTTAGGGCACACTTAGGGCACACTTAGGTAACAGTTAGGGCACACTTAGGTAACACTTAGGTAACACTTAGGGCACACTTAGGTAACAGTTAGGGCACACTTAGGTAACACTTAGGGTACACTTAGGTAACACTTAGGGCACACTTAGGGCACACTTAGGTAACACTTAGGGCACACTTAGGTAACACTTAGGTAACACTTAGGTAACACTTAGGGCACACTTAGGTAACACTTAGGGCACACTTAGGTAACACTTAGGGCACACTTAGGTAACACTTAGGGCACACTTAGGTAACACTTAGGGCACACTTAGGTAACACTTAGGTAACACTTAGGGCACACTTAGGTAACAGTTAGGGCACACTTAGGTAACACTTAGGGCACACTTAGGTAACACTTAGGGCACACTTAGGTAACACTTAGGGCACACTTAGGTAACAGTTAGGTAACACTTAGGTAACACTTAGGGCACACTTAGGTAACACTTAGGGCACACTTAGGTAACACTTAGGGCACACTTAGGTAACACTTAGGGCACACTTAGGTAACACTTAGGGCACACTTAGGTAACACTTAGGGCACACTTAGGTAACACTTAGGGCACACTTAGGTAACACTTAGGGCACACTTAGGTAACACTTAGGGCACACTTAGGTAACACTTAGGGCACACTTAGGTAACACTTAGGGCACACTTAGGGCACACTTAGGGCACATTTAGGTAACACTTAGGTAACACTTAGGTAACACTTAGGTAACACTTAGGTAACACTTAGGTAACACTTAGGTAACACTTAGGTAACACTTAGGTAACACTTAGGCTACACTTAGGCTACACTTAGGCTACACTTAGGGCACACTTAGGTAACACTTAGGTAACACTTAGGGCACACTTAGGTAACACTTAGGTAACACTTAGGTAACACTTAGGTAACACTTAGGCTACACTTAGGCTACACTTAGGGCACACTTAGGTAACACTTAGGTAACACTTAGGGTACACTTAGGTAACACTTAGGGTACACTTAGGTAACACTTAGGGTACACTTAGGTAACACTTAGGGCACACTTAGGTAACAGTTAGGGCACACTTAGGGCACACTTAGGTAACACTTAGGGCACACTTAGGTAACACTTAGGGCACACTTAGGTAACACTTAGGGCACACTTAGGTAACACTTAGGTAACACTTAGGGTACACTTAGGTAACACTTAGGGTACCCTTAGGTAACACTTAGGGCACACTTAGGTAACAGTTAGGGCACACTTAGGTAACACTTAGGTAACACTTAGGGCACACTTAGGGCACACTTAGGTAACACTTAGGTAACACTTAGGTAACACTTAGGTAACACTTAGGGCACACTTAGGTAACACTTAGGGCACACTTAGGTAACACTTAGGGCACACTTAGGTAACACTTAGGGCACACTTAGGTAACACTTAGGGCACACTTAGGTAACACTTAGGGCACACTTAGGTAACACTTAGGGCACACTTAGGTAACACTTAGGGCACACTTAGGTAACACTTAGGGCACACTTAGGTAACACTTAGGGCACACTTAGGTAACACTTAGGGCACACTTAGGTAACACTTAGGGCACACTTAGGTAACACTTAGGGCACACTTAGGTAACACTTAGGGCACACTTAGGGCACACTTAGGGCACATTTAGGTAACACTTAGGTAACACTTAGGTAACACTTAGGTAACACTTAGGTAACACTTAGGTAACACTTAGGTAACACTTAGGTAACACTTAGGTAACACTTAGGCTACACTTAGGCTACACTTAGGCTACACTTAGGGCACACTTAGGTAACACTTAGGTAACACTTAGGGCACACTTAGGTAACACTTAGGTAACACTTAGGTAACACTTAGGTAACACTTAGGCTACACTTAGGCTACACTTAGGGCACACTTAGGTAACACTTAGGTAACACTTAGGGTACACTTAGGTAACACTTAGGGTACACTTAGGTAACACTTAGGGTACACTTAGGTAACACTTAGGGCACACTTAGGTAACAGTTAGGGCACACTTAGGGCACACTTAGGTAACACTTAGGGCACACTTAGGTAACACTTAGGGCACACTTAGGTAACACTTAGGGCACACTTAGGTAACACTTAGGTAACACTTAGGGTACACTTAGGTAACACTTAGGGTACCCTTAGGTAACACTTAGGGCACACTTAGGTAACAGTTAGGGCACACTTAGGTAACACTTAGGTAACACTTAGGGCACACTTAGGGCACACTTAGGTAACACTTAGGTAACACTTAGGTAACACTTAGGTAACACTTAGGGCACACTTAGGTAACACTTAGGGCACACTTAGGTAACACTTAGGGCACACTTAGGTAACACTTAGGGCACACTTAGGTAACACTTAGGGCACACTTAGGTAACACTTAGGGCACACTTAGGTAACACTTAGGTAACACTTAGGGCACACTTAGGTAACAGTTAGGGCACACTTAGGTAACACTTAGGGCACACTTAGGTAACACTTAGGGCACACTTAGGTAACACTTAGGGCACACTTAGGGCACACTTAGGTAACACTTAGGGCACACTTAGGTAACACTTAGGGCACACTTAGGGCACACTTAGGTAACACTTAGGGCACACTTAGGTAACACTTAGGGCACACTTAGGTAACACTTAGGGCACACTTAGGTAACACTTAGGGCACACTTAGGTAACACTTAGGTAACACTTAGGGCACACTTAGGTAACAGTTAGGGCACACTTAGGTAACACTTAGGGCACACTTAGGTAACACTTAGGGCACACTTAGGTAACACTTAGGGCACACTTAGGTAACACTTAGGGCACACTTAGGTAACAGTTAGGTAACACTTAGGTAAAACTTAGGGCACACTTAGGTAACACTTAGGGCACACTTAGGTAACACTTAGGGCACACTTAGGTAACACTTAGGGCACACTTAGGTAACACTTAGGTAACACTTAGGGCACACTTAGGTAACACTTAGGGCACACTTAGGTAACAGTTAGGGCACACTTAGGGCACACTTAGGTAACAGTTAGGGCACACTTAGGTAACACTTAGGGCACACTTAGGTAACACTTAGGGCACACTTAGGTAACACTTAGGGCACACTTAGGTAACACTTAGGGCACACTTAGGTAACACTTAGGGCACACTTAGGTAACAGTTAGGTAACACTTAGGTAAAACTTAGGGCACACTTAGGTAACACTTAGGGCACACTTAGGTAACACTTAGGGCACACTTAGGTAACACTTAGGGCACACTTAGGTAACACTTAGGTAACACTTAGGGCACACTTAGGTAACACTTAGGTAACACTTAGGTAACACTTAGGTAACACTTAGGCTACACTTAGGCTACACTTAGGGCACACTTAGGTAACACTTAGGTAACACTTAGGGTACACTTAGGTAACACTTAGGGTACACTTAGGTAACACTTAGGGTACACTTAGGTAACACTTAGGGCACACTTAGGTAACAGTTAGGGCACACTTAGGGCACACTTAGGTAACACTTAGGGCACACTTAGGTAACACTTAGGGCACACTTAGGTAACACTTAGGGCACACTTAGGTAACACTTAGGTAACACTTAGGGTACACTTAGGTAACACTTAGGGTACACTTAGGTAACACTTAGGGCACACTTAGGTAACACTTAGGGCACACTTAGGTAACAGTTAGGGCACACTTAGGTAACACTTAGGGCACACTTAGGGCACACTTAGGTAACACTTAGGGCACACTTAGGTAACACTTAGGTAACACTTAGGTAACACTTAGGCTACACTTAGGCTACACTTAGGGCACACTTAGGTAACACTTAGGTAACACTTAGGGCACACTTAGGTAACACTTAGGTAACACTTAGGGTACACTTAGGTAACACTTAGGGTACACTTAGGTAACACTTAGGGTACACTTAGGTAACACTTAGGGTACACTTAGGTAACAGTTAGGGCACACTTAGGTAACAGTTAGGGCACACTTAGGTAACACTTAGGGCACACTTAGGGCACACTTAGGTAACACTTAGGTAACACTTAGGGCACACTTAGGGCACACTTAGGGCACACTTAGGTAACACTTAGGTAACACTTAGGTAACACTTAGGTAACACTTAGGTAACACTTAGGTAACACTTAGGTAACACTTGGTAACACTTAGGGTACACTTAGGTAACACTTAGGTAACACTTAGGCTACACTTAGGCTACACTTAGGGCACACTTAGGTAACACTTAGGTAACACTTAGGGTACACTTAGGTAACACTTAGGGTACACTTAGGTAACACTTAGGGTACACTTAGGTAACACTTAGGTAACACTTAGGGCACACTTAGGTAACACTTAGGGCACACTTAGGTAACACTTAGGGCACACTTAGGTAACACTTAGGGCACACTTAGGTAACACTTAGGTAACACTTAGGGCACACTTAGGTAACACTTAGGGCACACTTAGGTAACAGTTAGGGCACACTTAGGGCACACTTAGGTAACAGTTAGGGCACACTTAGGTAACACTTAGGGCACACTTAGGTAACACTTAGGGCACACTTAGGTAACACTTAGGGCACACTTAGGTAACACTTAGGGCACACTTAGGTAACAGTTAGGTAACACTTAGGTAACACTTAGGGCACACTTAGGTAACACTTAGGGCACACTTAGGTAACACTTAGGGCACACTTAGGTAACAGTTAGGGCACACTTAGGTAACACTTAGGGCACACTTAGGTAACACTTGGGTAACACTTAGGTAACACTTAGGGCACACTTAGGTAACACTTAGGGCACACTTAGGTAACACTTAGGTAACAGTTAGGGCACACTTAGGTAACACTTAGGTAACACTTAGGGCACACTTAGGTAACACTTAGGGCACACTTAGGTAACAGTTAGGGCACACTTAGGGCACACTTAGGTAACACTTAGGTAACACTTAGGTAACACTTAGGTAACACTTAGGTAACACTTAGGGCACACTTAGGTAACACTTAGGGCACACTTAGGTAACACTTAGGTAACAGTTAGGGCACACTTAGGTAACACTTAGGGCACACTTAGGTAACAGTTAGGTAACACTTAGGTAACACTTAGGGCACACTTAGGTAACACTTAGGGCACACTTAGGTAACACTTAGGTAACACTTAGGTAACACTTAGGGCACACTTAGGTAACACTTAGGGCACACTTAGGTAACACTTAGGTAACAGTTAGGGCACACTTAGGGTACACTTAGGTAACACTTAGTGTACACTTAGGTAACACTTAGGGCACACTTAGGGCACACTTAGGTAACACTTAGGGCACACTTAGGTAACACTTAGGGCACACTTAGGTAACACTTAGGGCACACTTAGGTAACACTTAGGTAACACTTAGGTAACACTTAGGGCACACTTAGGTAACACTTAGGTAACACTTAGGGCACACTTAGGTAACACTTAGGGCACACTTAGGTAACAGTTAGGGCACACTTAGGGCACACTTAGGTAACACTTAGGTAACACTTGGTAACACTTAGGGTACACTTAGGTAACACTTAGGTAACACTTAGGTAACACTTAGGTAACACTTAGGGCACACTTAGGGCACACTTAGGTAACACTTAGGGCACACTTAGGTAACACTTAGGGCACACTTAGGTAACACTTAGGTAACACTTAGGGCACACTTAGGTAACACTTAGGGCACACTTAGGTAACACTTAGGTAACACTTAGGGTACACTTAGGTAACACTTAGTGTACACTTAGGGTACACTTAGGTAACACTTAGTGTACACTTAGGTAACACTTAGGGTACACTTAGGTAACACTTAGGGCACACTTAGGTAACAGTTAGGGCACACTTAGGTAACAGTTAGGGCACACTTAGGTAACACTTAGGGCACACTTAGGGCACACTTAGGGCACACTTAGGTAACACTTAGGTAACACTTAGGGCACACTTAGGGCACACTTAGGTAACACTTAGGTAACACTTAGGTAACACTTAGGTAACACTTAGGTAACACTTAGGTAACACTTAGGTAACACTTGGTAACACTTAGGGTACACTTAGGTAACACTTAGGTAACACTTAGGTAACACTTAGGTAACACTTAGGGCACACTTAGGTAACACTTAGGGCACACTTACGGCACACTTAGGTAACACTTAGGGCACACTTAGGTAACACTTAGGGCACACTTAGGTAACACTTAGGGCACACTTAGGTAACACTTAGGGCACACTTAGGTAACACTTAGGGCACACTTAGGTAACACTTAGGGCACACTTAGGTAACACTTAGGGCACACTTAGGTAACACTTAGGTAACACTTAGGGCACACTTAGGTAACAGTTAGGGCACACTTAGGTAACACTTAGGGCACACTTAGGTAACACTTAGGGCACACTTAGGTAACACTTAGGGCACACTTAGGTAACACTTAGGGCACACTTAGGTAACAGTTAGGTAACACTTAGGTGAAACTTAGGGCACACTTAGGTAACACTTAGGGCACACTTAGGTAACACTTAGGGCACACTTAGGTAACACTTAGGGCACACTTAGGTAACACTTAGGTAACACTTAGGGCACACTTAGGTAACACTTAGGGCACACTTAGGTAACAGTTAGGGCACACTTAGGGCACACTTAGGTAACAGTTAGGGCACACTTAGGTAACACTTAGGTAACACTTAGGGCACACTTAGGTAACAGTTAGGGCACACTTAGGTAACACTTAGGGTACACTTAGGTAACACTTAGGGCACACTTAGGGCACACTTAGGTAACACTTAGGGCACACTTAGGTAACACTTAGGTAACACTTAGGTAACACTTAGGGCACACTTAGGTAACACTTAGGGCACACTTAGGTAACACTTAGGGCACACTTAGGTAACACTTAGGGCACACTTAGGTAACACTTAGGGCACACTTAGGTAACACTTAGGTAACACTTAGGGCACACTTAGGTAACAGTTAGGGCACACTTAGGTAACACTTAGGGCACACTTAGGTAACACTTAGGGCACACTTAGGTAACACTTAGGGCACACTTAGGTAACACTTAGGGCACACTTAGGTAACAGTTAGGTAACACTTAGGTGAAACTTAGGGCACACTTAGGTAACACTTAGGGCACACTTAGGTAACACTTAGGGCACACTTAGGTAACACTTAGGGCACACTTAGGTAACACTTAGGGCACACTTAGGTAACAGTTAGGGCACACTTAGGGCACACTTAGGTAACAGTTAGGGCACACTTAGGTAACACTTAGGGCACACTTAGGTAACACTTAGGGCACACTTAGGTAACACTTAGGGCACACTTAGGTAACACTTAGGGCACAGTTAGGTAACACTTAGGTAACACTTAGGTAACACTTAGGGCACACTTAGGTAACACTTAGGGCACACTTAGGTAACACTTAGGGCACACTTAGGTAACACTTAGGGCACACTTAGGTAACACTTAGGGCACACTTAGGTAACACTTAGGGCACACTTAGGTAACACTTAGGGCACACTTAGGTAACACTTAGGGCACACTTAGGTAACACTTAGGGCACACTTAGGGCACACTTAGGGCACATTTAGGTAACACTTAGGTAACACTTAGGTAACACTTAGGTAACACTTAGGTAACACTTAGGTAACACTTAGGTAACACTTAGGTAACACTTAGGTAACACTTAGGTAACACTTAGGTAACACTTAGGTAACACTTAGGTAACACTTAGGTAACACTTAGGCTACACTTAGGCTACACTTAGGGCACACTTAGGTAACACTTAGGTAACACTTAGGGCACACTTAGGGTACACTTAGGTAACACTTAGGGTACACTTAGGTAACACTTAGGGTACCCTTAGGTAACACTTAGGGCACACTTAGGTAACAGTTAGGGCACACTTAGGTAACACTTAGGTAACACTTAGGGCACACTTAGGTAACACTTAGGTAACACTTAGGTAACACTTAGGTAACACTTAGGTAACACTTAGGTAACACTTAGGTAACACTTAGGTAACACTTAGGTAACACTTAGGCTACACTTAGGCTACACTTAGGGCACACTTAGGTAACACTTAGGTAACACTTAGGGCACACTTAGGTAACACTTAGGTAACACTTAGGGTACACTTAGGTAACACTTAGGGTACCCTTAGGTAACACTTAGGGCACACTTAGGTAACAGTTAGGGCACACTTAGGTAACAGTTAGGGCACACTTAGGTAACACTTAGGTAACACTTAGGGCACACTTAGGTAACAGTTAGGGCACACTTAGGTAACACTTAGGGTACACTTAGGTAACACTTAGGGCACACTTAGGGCACACTTAGGTAACACTTAGGGCACACTTAGGTAACACTTAGGTAACACTTAGGTAACACTTAGGCTACACTTAGGCTACACTTAGGGCACACTTAGGTAACACTTAGGTAACACTTAGGGCACACTTAGGTAACACTTAGGTAACACTTAGGGTACACTTAGTAAACACTTAGGGTACACTTAGGTAACACTTAGGGTACACTTAGGTAACACTTAGGGCACACTTAGGTAACACTTAGGGCACACTTAGGTAACACTTAGGGCACACTTAGGTAACACTTAGGGCACACTTAGGTAACACTTAGGGCACACTTAGGTAACACTTAGGGCACACTTAGGTAACACTTAGGTAACACTTAGGGCACACTTAGGTAACAGTTAGGGCACACTTAGGTAACACTTAGGGCACACTTAGGTAACACTTAGGGCACACTTAGGTAACACTTAGGGCACACTTAGGGCACACTTAGGTAACACTTTGGGCACACTTAGGTAACACTTAGGGCACACTTAGGGCACACTTAGGTAACACTTAGGGCACACTTAGGTAACACTTAGGGCACACTTAGGTAACACTTAGGGCACACTTAGGTAACACTTAGGGCACACTTAGGTAACACTTAGGTAACACTTAGGGCACACTTAGGTAACAGTTAGGGCACACTTAGGTAACACTTAGGGCACACTTAGGTAACACTTAGGGCACACTTAGGTAACACTTAGGGCACACTTAGGTAACACTTAGGGCACACTTAGGTAACACTTAGGTAACACTTAGGCTACACTTAGGCTACACTTAGGTAACACTTAGGTAACACTTAGGTAACACTTAGGGCACACTTAGGGCACACTTAGGTAACACTTAGGGCACACTTAGGTAACACTTAGGGCACACTTAGGTAACACTTAGGGCACACTTAGGTAACACTTAGGGCACACTTAGGTAACACTTAGGGCACACTTAGGGCACACTTAGGGCACATTTAGGTAACACTTAGGTAACACTTAGGTAACACTTAGGTAACACTTAGGTAACACTTAGGTAACACTTAGGTAACACTTAGGTAACACTTAGGTAACACTTAGGCTACACTTAGGCTACACTTAGGCTACACTTAGGCTACACTTAGGGCACACTTAGGTAACACTTAGGTAACACTTAGGGCACACTTAGGTAACACTTAGGTAACACTTAGGTAACACTTAGGTAACACTTAGGCTACACTTAGGCTACACTTAGGGCACACTTAGGTAACACTTAGGTAACACTTAGGGTACACTTAGGTAACACTTAGGGTACACTTAGGTAACACTTAGGGTACACTTAGGTAACACTTAGGGCACACTTAGGTAACAGTTAGGGCACACTTAGGGCACACTTAGGTAACACTTAGGGCACACTTAGGTAACACTTAGGGCACACTTAGGTAACACTTAGGTAACACTTAGGGTACACTTAGGTAACACTTAGGGTACCCTTAGGTAACACTTAGGGCACACTTAGGTAACAGTTAGGGCACACTTAGGTAACACTTAGGGCACACTTAGGGCACACTTAGGTAACACTTAGGGCACACTTAGGTAACACTTAGGTAACACTTAGGTAACACTTAGGCTACACTTAGGCTACACTTAGGGCACACTTAGGTAACACTTAGGTAACACTTAGGGCACACTTAGGTAACACTTAGGTAACACTTAGGGTACACTTAGGTAACACTTAGGGTACACTTAGGTAACACTTAGGGTACACTTAGGTAACACTTAGGGTACACTTAGGTAACAGTTAGGGCACACTTAGGTAACAGTTAGGGCACACTTAGGTAACACTTAGGGCACACTTAGGTAACAGTTAGGGCACACTTAGGGCACACTTAGGTAACACTTAGGGCACACTTAGGTAACACTTAGGGTACACTTAGGTAACACTTAGGGTACACTTAGGTAACACTTAGGGTACACTTAGGTAACACTTAGGGCACACTTAGGTAACAGTTAGGGCACACTTAGGGCACACTTAGGTAACACTTAGGGCACACTTAGGTAACACTTAGGGCACACTTAGGTAACACTTAGGGCACACTTAGGTAACACTTAGGTAACACTTAGGGTACACTTAGGTAACACTTAGGGTACCCTTAGGTAACACTTAGGGCACACTTAGGTAACAGTTAGGGCACACTTAGGTAACACTTAGGGCACACTTAGGGCACACTTAGGTAACACTTAGGGCACACTTAGGTAACACTTAGGTAACACTTAGGTAACACTTAGGCTACACTTAGGCTACACTTAGGGCACACTTAGGTAACACTTAGGTAACACTTAGGGCACACTTAGGTAACACTTAGGTAACACTTAGGGTACACTTAGGTAACACTTAGGGTACACTTAGGTAACACTTAGGGTACACTTAGGTAACACTTAGGGCACACTTAGGTAACAGTTAGGGCACACTTAGGGCACACTTAGGTAACACTTAGGTAACACTTGGTAACACTTAGGGTACACTTAGGTAACACTTAGGTAACACTTAGGTAACACTTAGGTAACACTTAGGGCACACTTAGGGCACACTTAGGTAACACTTAGGGCACACTTAGGTAACACTTAGGGCACACTTAGGTAACACTTAGGTAACACTTAGGGCACACTTAGGTAACACTTAGGGCACACTTAGGTAACACTTAGGTAACACTTAGGGTACACTTAGGTAACACTTAGTGTACACTTAGGGTACACTTAGGTAACACTTAGTGTACACTTAGGTAACACTTAGGGTACACTTAGGTAACACTTAGGGCACACTTAGGTAACAGTTAGGGCACACTTAGGTAACAGTTAGGGCACACTTAGGTAACACTTAGGGCACACTTAGGGCACACTTAGGGCACACTTAGGTAACACTTAGGTAACACTTAGGGCACACTTAGGGCACACTTAGGTAACACTTAGGTAACACTTAGGTAACACTTAGGTAACACTTAGGTAACACTTAGGTAACACTTAGGTAACACTTGGTAACACTTAGGGTACACTTAGGTAACACTTAGGTAACACTTAGGTAACACTTAGGTAACACTTAGGGCACACTTAGGTAACACTTAGGGCACACTTACGGCACACTTAGGTAACACTTAGGGCACACATAGGTAACACTTAGGGCACACTTAGGTAACACTTAGGGCACACTTAGGTAACACTTAGGGCACACTTAGGTAACACTTAGGGCACACTTAGGTAACACTTAGGGCACACTTAGGTAACACTTAGGGCACACTTAGGTAACACTTAGGTAACACTTAGGGCACACTTAGGTAACAGTTAGGGCACACTTAGGTAACACTTAGGGCACACTTAGGTAACACTTAGGGCACACTTAGGTAACACTTAGGGCACACTTAGGTAACACTTAGGGCACACTTAGGTAACAGTTAGGTAACACTTAGGTGAAACTTAGGGCACACTTAGGTAACACTTAGGGCACACTTAGGTAACACTTAGGGCACACTTAGGTAACACTTAGGGCACACTTAGGTAACACTTAGGTAACACTTAGGGCACACTTAGGTAACACTTAGGGCACACTTAGGTAACAGTTAGGGCACACTTAGGGCACACTTAGGTAACAGTTAGGGCACACTTAGGTAACACTTAGGTAACACTTAGGGCACACTTAGGTAACAGTTAGGGCACACTTAGGTAACACTTAGGGTACACTTAGGTAACACTTAGGGCACACTTAGGGCACACTTAGGTAACACTTAGGGCACACTTAGGTAACACTTAGGTAACACTTAGGTAACACTTAGGGCACACTTAGGTAACACTTAGGGCACACTTAGGTAACACTTAGGGCACACTTAGGTAACACTTAGGGCACACTTAGGTAACACTTAGGGCACACTTAGGTAACACTTAGGTAACACTTAGGGCACACTTAGGTAACAGTTAGGGCACACTTAGGTAACACTTAGGGCACACTTAGGTAACACTTAGGGCACACTTAGGTAACACTTAGGGCACACTTAGGTAACACTTAGGGCACACTTAGGTAACAGTTAGGTAACACTTAGGTGAAACTTAGGGCACACTTAGGTAACACTTAGGGCACACTTAGGTAACACTTAGGGCACACTTAGGTAACACTTAGGGCACACTTAGGTAACACTTAGGGCACACTTAGGTAACACTTAGGGCACACTTAGGTAACAGTTAGGGCACACTTAGGGCACACTTAGGTAACAGTTAGGGCACACTTAGGTAACACTTAGGGCACACTTAGGTAACACTTAGGGCACACTTAGGTAACACTTAGGGCACACTTAGGTAACACTTAGGGCACAGTTAGGTAACACTTAGGTAACACTTAGGTAACACTTAGGGCACACTTAGGTAACACTTAGGGCACACTTAGGTAACACTTAGGGCACACTTAGGTAACACTTAGGGCACACTTAGGTAACACTTAGGGCACACTTAGGTAACACTTAGGGCACACTTAGGTAACACTTAGGGCACACTTAGGTAACACTTAGGGCACACTTAGGTAACACTTAGGGCACACTTAGGGCACACTTAGGGCACATTTAGGTAACACTTAGGTAACACTTAGGTAACACTTAGGTAACACTTAGGTAACACTTAGGTAACACTTAGGTAACACTTAGGTAACACTTAGGTAACACTTAGGTAACACTTAGGTAACACTTAGGTAACACTTAGGTAACACTTAGGTAACACTTAGGTAACACTTAGGCTACACTTAGGCTACACTTAGGGCACACTTAGGTAACACTTAGGTAACACTTAGGGCACACTTAGGGTACACTTAGGTAACACTTAGGGTACACTTAGGTAACACTTAGGGTACCCTTAGGTAACACTTAGGGCACACTTAGGTAACAGTTAGGGCACACTTAGGTAACACTTAGGTAACACTTAGGGCACACTTAGGTAACACTTAGGTAACACTTAGGTAACACTTAGGTAACACTTAGGTAACACTTAGGTAACACTTAGGTAACACTTAGGTAACACTTAGGTAACACTTAGGCTACACTTAGGCTACACTTAGGGCACACTTAGGTAACACTTAGGTAACACTTAGGGCACACTTAGGTAACACTTAGGTAACACTTAGGGTACACTTAGGTAACACTTAGGGTACCCTTAGGTAACACTTAGGGCACACTTAGGTAACAGTTAGGGCACACTTAGGTAACAGTTAGGGCACACTTAGGTAACACTTAGGTAACACTTAGGGCACACTTAGGTAACAGTTAGGGCACACTTAGGTAACACTTAGGGTACACTTAGGTAACACTTAGGGCACACTTAGGGCACACTTAGGTAACACTTAGGGCACACTTAGGTAACACTTAGGTAACACTTAGGTAACACTTAGGCTACACTTAGGCTACACTTAGGGCACACTTAGGTAACACTTAGGTAACACTTAGGGCACACTTAGGTAACACTTAGGTAACACTTAGGGTACACTTAGTAAACACTTAGGGTACACTTAGGTAACACTTAGGGTACACTTAGGTAACACTTAGGGCACACTTAGGTAACAGTTAGGGCACACTTAGGTAACAGTTAGGGCGCACTTAGGTAACACTTAGGGCACACTTAGGGCACACTTAGGTAACACTTAGGTAACACTTAGGGCACACTTAGGGCACACTTAGGGCACACTTAGGGCACACTTAGGTAACACTTAGGTAACACTTAGGTAACACTTAGGTAACACTTAGGTAACACTTAGGTAACACTTAGGTAACACTTAGGTAACACTTAGGTAACACTTAGGTAACACTTGGTAACACTTAGGGTACACTTAGGTAACACTTAGGTAACACTTAGGTAACACTTAGGTAACACTTAGGTAACACTTAGGGCACACTTAGGGAACACTTAGGTAACACTTAGGTAACACTTAGGTAACACTTAGGGCACACTTAGGGCACACTTAGGTAACACTTAGGGCACACTTAGGTAACACTTAGGGCACACTTAGGTAACACTTAGGGCACACTTAGGTAACACTTAGGTAACACTTAGGGCACACTTAGGGCACACTTAGGTAACACTTAGGTAACACTTAGGTAACACTTAGGTAACACTTAGGTAACACTTAGGGCACACTTAGGTAACACTTAGGGCACACTTAGGTAACACTTAGGGCACACTTAGGTAACACTTAGGGCACACTTAGGTAACACTTAGGGCACACTTAGGTAACACTTAGGGCACACTTAGGTAACACTTAGGTAACACTTAGGGCACACTTAGGTAACAGTTAGGGCACACTTAGGTAACACTTAGGGCACACTTAGGTAACACTTAGGGCACACTTAGGTAACACTTAGGGCACACTTAGGGCACACTTAGGTAACACTTAGGGCACACTTAGGTAACACTTAGGGCACACTTAGGGCACACTTAGGTAACACTTAGGGCACACTTAGGTAACACTTAGGGCACACTTAGGTAACACTTAGGGCACACTTAGGTAACACTTAGGGCACACTTAGGTAACACTTAGGTAACACTTAGGGCACACTTAGGTAACAGTTAGGGCACACTTAGGTAACACTTAGGGCACACTTAGGTAACACTTAGGGCACACTTAGGTAACACTTAGGGCACACTTAGGTAACACTTAGGGCACACTTAGGTAACAGTTAGGTAACACTTAGGTAAAACTTAGGGCACACTTAGGTAACACTTAGGGCACACTTAGGTAACACTTAGGGCACACTTAGGTAACACTTAGGGCACACTTAGGTAACACTTAGGTAACACTTAGGGCACACTTAGGTAACACTTAGGGCACACTTAGGTAACAGTTAGGGCACACTTAGGGCACACTTAGGTAACAGTTAGGGCACACTTAGGTAACACTTAGGGCACACTTAGGTAACACTTAGGGCACACTTAGGTAACACTTAGGGCACACTTAGGTAACACTTAGGGCACACTTAGGTAACAGTTAGGTAACACTTAGGTAACACTTAGGGCACACTTAGGTAACACTTAGGGCACACTTAGGTAACACTTAGGGCACACTTAGGTAACACTTAGGGCACACTTAGGTAACACTTAGGGCACACTTAGGTAACACTTAGGGCACACTTAGGTAACACTTAGGGCACACTTAGGTAACACTTAGGGCACACTTAGGTAACACTTAGGGCACACTTAGGTAACACTTAGGGCACACTTAGGTAACACTTAGGGCACACTTAGGGCACACTTAGGGCACATTTAGGTAACACTTAGGTAACACTTAGGTAACACTTAGGTAACACTTAGGTAACACTTAGGTAACACTTAGGTAACACTTAGGTAACACTTAGGTAACACTTAGGCTACACTTAGGCTACACTTAGGCTACACTTAGGGCACACTTAGGTAACACTTAGGTAACACTTAGGGCACACTTAGGTAACACTTAGGTAACACTTAGGTAACACTTAGGTAACACTTAGGCTACACTTAGGCTACACTTAGGGCACACTTAGGTAACACTTAGGTAACACTTAGGGTACACTTAGGTAACACTTAGGGTACACTTAGGTAACACTTAGGGTACACTTAGGTAACACTTAGGGCACACTTAGGTAACAGTTAGGGCACACTTAGGGCACACTTAGGTAACACTTAGGGCACACTTAGGTAACACTTAGGGCACACTTAGGTAACACTTAGGGCACACTTAGGTAACACTTAGGTAACACTTAGGGTACACTTAGGTAACACTTAGGGTACCCTTAGGTAACACTTAGGGCACACTTAGGTAACAGTTAGGGCACACTTAGGTAACACTTAGGGCACACTTAGGGCACACTTAGGTAACACTTAGGGCACACTTAGGTAACACTTAGGTAACACTTAGGTAACACTTAGGCTACACTTAGGCTACACTTAGGGCACACTTAGGTAACACTTAGGTAACACTTAGGGCACACTTAGGTAAC
Source organism: Sacculina carcini (assembly GCA_916048095.2). Classification (NCBI taxonomy): domain Eukaryota; kingdom Metazoa; phylum Arthropoda; class Thecostraca; family Sacculinidae; genus Sacculina; species Sacculina carcini. The sequence continues at coordinate 9,372,166 of OU696582.1, read as the reverse complement.
ACTTAGGTAACACTTAGGGTACACTTAGGTAACACTTAGGGTACACTTAGGTAACACTTAGGGTACACTTAGGTAACACTTAGGGTACACTTAGGTAACAGTTAGGGCACACTTAGGTAACAGTTAGGGCACACTTAGGTAACACTTAGGGCACACTTAGGGCACACTTAGGTAACACTTAGGTAACACTTAGGGCACACTTAGGGCACACTTAGGGCACACTTAGGTAACACTTAGGTAACACTTAGGTAACACTTAGGTAACACTTAGGTAACACTTAGGTAACACTTAGGTAACACTTGGTAACACTTAGGGTACACTTAGGTAACACTTAGGTAACACTTAGGCTACACTTAGGCTACACTTAGGGCACACTTAGGTAACACTTAGGTAACACTTAGGGTACACTTAGGTAACACTTAGGGTACACTTAGGTAACACTTAGGGTACACTTAGGTAACACTTAGGTAACACTTAGGGCACACTTAGGTAACACTTAGGGCACACTTAGGTAACACTTAGGGCACACTTAGGTAACACTTAGGGCACACTTAGGTAACACTTAGGTAACACTTAGGGCACACTTAGGTAACAGTTAGGGCACACTTAGGTAACACTTAGGGCACACTTAGGTAACACTTAGGGCACACTTAGGTAACACTTAGGGCACACTTAGGTAACACTTAGGGCACACTTAGGTAACAGTTAGGTAACACTTAGGTGAAACTTAGGGCACACTTAGGTAACACTTAGGGCACACTTAGGTAACACTTAGGGCACACTTAGGTAACACTTAGGGCACACTTAGGTAACACTTAGGGCACACTTAGGTAACAGTTAGGGCACACTTAGGGCACACTTAGGTAACAGTTAGGGCACACTTAGGTAACACTTAGGGCACACTTAGGTAACACTTAGGGCACACTTAGGTAACACTTAGGGCACACTTAGGTAACACTTAGGGCACAGTTAGGTAACACTTAGGTAACACTTAGGTAACACTTAGGGCACACTTAGGTAACACTTAGGGCACACTTAGGTAACACTTAGGGCACACTTAGGTAACACTTAGGGCACACTTAGGTAACACTTAGGGCACACTTAGGTAACACTTAGGGCACACTTAGGTAACACTTAGGGCACACTTAGGTAACACTTAGGGCACACTTAGGTAACACTTAGGGCACACTTAGGGCACACTTAGGGCACATTTAGGTAACACTTAGGTAACACTTAGGTAACACTTAGGTAACACTTAGGTAACACTTAGGTAACACTTAGGTAACACTTAGGTAACACTTAGGTAACACTTAGGTAACACTTAGGTAACACTTAGGTAACACTTAGGTAACACTTAGGTAACACTTAGGCTACACTTAGGCTACACTTAGGGCACACTTAGGTAACACTTAGGTAACACTTAGGGCACACTTAGGGTACACTTAGGTAACACTTAGGGTACACTTAGGTAACACTTAGGGTACCCTTAGGTAACACTTAGGGCACACTTAGGTAACAGTTAGGGCACACTTAGGTAACACTTAGGTAACACTTAGGGCACACTTAGGTAACACTTAGGTAACACTTAGGTAACACTTAGGTAACACTTAGGTAACACTTAGGTAACACTTAGGTAACACTTAGGTAACACTTAGGTAACACTTAGGCTACACTTAGGCTACACTTAGGGCACACTTAGGTAACACTTAGGTAACACTTAGGGCACACTTAGGTAACACTTAGGTAACACTTAGGGTACACTTAGGTAACACTTAGGGTACCCTTAGGTAACACTTAGGGCACACTTAGGTAACAGTTAGGGCACACTTAGGTAACAGTTAGGGCACACTTAGGTAACACTTAGGTAACACTTAGGGCACACTTAGGTAACAGTTAGGGCACACTTAGGTAACACTTAGGGTACACTTAGGTAACACTTAGGGCACACTTAGGGCACACTTAGGTAACACTTAGGGCACACTTAGGTAACACTTAGGTAACACTTAGGTAACACTTAGGCTACACTTAGGCTACACTTAGGGCACACTTAGGTAACACTTAGGTAACACTTAGGGCACACTTAGGTAACACTTAGGTAACACTTAGGGTACACTTAGTAAACACTTAGGGTACACTTAGGTAACACTTAGGGTACACTTAGGTAACACTTAGGGCACACTTAGGTAACACTTAGGGCACACTTAGGTAACACTTAGGGCACACTTAGGTAACACTTAGGGCACACTTAGGTAACACTTAGGGCACACTTAGGTAACACTTAGGGCACACTTAGGTAACACTTAGGTAACACTTAGGGCACACTTAGGTAACAGTTAGGGCACACTTAGGTAACACTTAGGGCACACTTAGGTAACACTTAGGGCACACTTAGGTAACACTTAGGGCACACTTAGGGCACACTTAGGTAACACTTTGGGCACACTTAGGTAACACTTAGGGCACACTTAGGGCACACTTAGGTAACACTTAGGGCACACTTAGGTAACACTTAGGGCACACTTAGGTAACACTTAGGGCACACTTAGGTAACACTTAGGGCACACTTAGGTAACACTTAGGTAACACTTAGGGCACACTTAGGTAACAGTTAGGGCACACTTAGGTAACACTTAGGGCACACTTAGGTAACACTTAGGGCACACTTAGGTAACACTTAGGGCACACTTAGGTAACACTTAGGGCACACTTAGGTAACACTTAGGTAACACTTAGGCTACACTTAGGCTACACTTAGGTAACACTTAGGTAACACTTAGGTAACACTTAGGGCACACTTAGGGCACACTTAGGTAACACTTAGGGCACACTTAGGTAACACTTAGGGCACACTTAGGTAACACTTAGGGCACACTTAGGTAACACTTAGGGCACACTTAGGTAACACTTAGGGCACACTTAGGGCACACTTAGGGCACATTTAGGTAACACTTAGGTAACACTTAGGTAACACTTAGGTAACACTTAGGTAACACTTAGGTAACACTTAGGTAACACTTAGGTAACACTTAGGTAACACTTAGGCTACACTTAGGCTACACTTAGGCTACACTTAGGCTACACTTAGGGCACACTTAGGTAACACTTAGGTAACACTTAGGGCACACTTAGGTAACACTTAGGTAACACTTAGGTAACACTTAGGTAACACTTAGGCTACACTTAGGCTACACTTAGGGCACACTTAGGTAACACTTAGGTAACACTTAGGGTACACTTAGGTAACACTTAGGGTACACTTAGGTAACACTTAGGGTACACTTAGGTAACACTTAGGGCACACTTAGGTAACAGTTAGGGCACACTTAGGGCACACTTAGGTAACACTTAGGGCACACTTAGGTAACACTTAGGGCACACTTAGGTAACACTTAGGTAACACTTAGGGTACACTTAGGTAACACTTAGGGTACCCTTAGGTAACACTTAGGGCACACTTAGGTAACAGTTAGGGCACACTTAGGTAACACTTAGGGCACACTTAGGGCACACTTAGGTAACACTTAGGGCACACTTAGGTAACACTTAGGTAACACTTAGGTAACACTTAGGCTACACTTAGGCTACACTTAGGGCACACTTAGGTAACACTTAGGTAACACTTAGGGCACACTTAGGTAACACTTAGGTAACACTTAGGGTACACTTAGGTAACACTTAGGGTACACTTAGGTAACACTTAGGGTACACTTAGGTAACACTTAGGGTACACTTAGGTAACAGTTAGGGCACACTTAGGTAACAGTTAGGGCACACTTAGGTAACACTTAGGGCACACTTAGGTAACAGTTAGGGCACACTTAGGGCACACTTAGGTAACACTTAGGGCACACTTAGGTAACACTTAGGGTACACTTAGGTAACACTTAGGGTACACTTAGGTAACACTTAGGGTACACTTAGGTAACACTTAGGGCACACTTAGGTAACAGTTAGGGCACACTTAGGGCACACTTAGGTAACACTTAGGGCACACTTAGGTAACACTTAGGGCACACTTAGGTAACACTTAGGGCACACTTAGGTAACACTTAGGTAACACTTAGGGTACACTTAGGTAACACTTAGGGTACCCTTAGGTAACACTTAGGGCACACTTAGGTAACAGTTAGGGCACACTTAGGTAACACTTAGGGCACACTTAGGGCACACTTAGGTAACACTTAGGGCACACTTAGGTAACACTTAGGTAACACTTAGGTAACACTTAGGCTACACTTAGGCTACACTTAGGGCACACTTAGGTAACACTTAGGTAACACTTAGGGCACACTTAGGTAACACTTAGGTAACACTTAGGGTACACTTAGGTAACACTTAGGGTACACTTAGGTAACACTTAGGGTACACTTAGGTAACACTTAGGGCACACTTAGGTAACAGTTAGGGCACACTTAGGGCACACTTAGGTAACACTTAGGTAACACTTGGTAACACTTAGGGTACACTTAGGTAACACTTAGGTAACACTTAGGTAACACTTAGGTAACACTTAGGGCACACTTAGGGCACACTTAGGTAACACTTAGGGCACACTTAGGTAACACTTAGGGCACACTTAGGTAACACTTAGGTAACACTTAGGGCACACTTAGGTAACACTTAGGGCACACTTAGGTAACACTTAGGTAACACTTAGGGTACACTTAGGTAACACTTAGTGTACACTTAGGGTACACTTAGGTAACACTTAGTGTACACTTAGGTAACACTTAGGGTACACTTAGGTAACACTTAGGGCACACTTAGGTAACAGTTAGGGCACACTTAGGTAACAGTTAGGGCACACTTAGGTAACACTTAGGGCACACTTAGGGCACACTTAGGGCACACTTAGGTAACACTTAGGTAACACTTAGGGCACACTTAGGGCACACTTAGGTAACACTTAGGTAACACTTAGGTAACACTTAGGTAACACTTAGGTAACACTTAGGTAACACTTAGGTAACACTTGGTAACACTTAGGGTACACTTAGGTAACACTTAGGTAACACTTAGGTAACACTTAGGTAACACTTAGGGCACACTTAGGTAACACTTAGGGCACACTTACGGCACACTTAGGTAACACTTAGGGCACACTTAGGTAACACTTAGGGCACACTTAGGTAACACTTAGGGCACACTTAGGTAACACTTAGGGCACACTTAGGTAACACTTAGGGCACACTTAGGTAACACTTAGGGCACACTTAGGTAACACTTAGGGCACACTTAGGTAACACTTAGGTAACACTTAGGGCACACTTAGGTAACAGTTAGGGCACACTTAGGTAACACTTAGGGCACACTTAGGTAACACTTAGGGCACACTTAGGTAACACTTAGGGCACACTTAGGTAACACTTAGGGCACACTTAGGTAACAGTTAGGTAACACTTAGGTGAAACTTAGGGCACACTTAGGTAACAGTTAGGTAACACTTAGGTGAAACTTAGGGCACACTTAGGTAACACTTAGGGCACACTTAGGTAACACTTAGGGCACACTTAGGTAACACTTAGGGCACACTTAGGTAACACTTAGGGCACACTTAGGTAACACTTAGGGCACACTTAGGTAACAGTTAGGGCACACTTAGGTAACACTTAGGGCACACTTAGGTAACACTTAGGGCACACTTAGGTAACACTTAGGGCACACTTAGGTAACACTTAGGGCACACTTAGGTAACACTTAGGGCACACTTAGGTAACACTTAGGGCACACTTAGGTAACACTTAGGGCACACTTAGGGCACACTTAGGGCACATTTAGGTAACACTTAGGTAACACTTAGGTAACACTTAGGTAACACTTAGGTAACACTTAGGTAACACTTAGGTAACACTTAGGTAACACTTAGGTAACACTTAGGTAACACTTAGGTAACACTTAGGTAACACTTAGGTAACACTTAGGTAACACTTAGGTAACACTTAGGCTACACTTAGGCTACACTTAGGGCACACTTAGGTAACACTTAGGTAACACTTAGGGCACACTTAGGGTACACTTAGGTAACACTTAGGGTACACTTAGGTAACACTTAGGGTACCCTTAGGTAACACTTAGGGCACACTTAGGTAACAGTTAGGGCACACTTAGGTAACACTTAGGTAACACTTAGGGCACACTTAGGTAACACTTAGGTAACACTTAGGTAACACTTAGGTAACACTTAGGTAACACTTAGGTAACACTTAGGTAACACTTAGGTAACACTTAGGTAACACTTAGGCTACACTTAGGCTACACTTAGGGCACACTTAGGTAACACTTAGGTAACACTTAGGGCACACTTAGGTAACACTTAGGTAACACTTAGGGTACACTTAGGTAACACTTAGGGTACCCTTAGGTAACACTTAGGGCACACTTAGGTAACAGTTAGGGCACACTTAGGTAACAGTTAGGGCACACTTAGGTAACACTTAGGTAACACTTAGGGCACACTTAGGTAACAGTTAGGGCACACTTAGGTAACACTTAGGGTACACTTAGGTAACACTTAGGGCACACTTAGGGCACACTTAGGTAACACTTAGGGCACACTTAGGTAACACTTAGGTAACACTTAGGTAACACTTAGGCTACACTTAGGCTACACTTAGGGCACACTTAGGTAACACTTAGGTAACACTTAGGGCACACTTAGGTAACACTTAGGTAACACTTAGGGTACACTTAGTAAACACTTAGGGTACACTTAGGTAACACTTAGGGTACACTTAGGTAACACTTAGGGCACACTTAGGTAACAGTTAGGGCACACTTAGGTAACAGTTAGGGCGCACTTAGGTAACACTTAGGGCACACTTAGGGCACACTTAGGTAACACTTAGGTAACACTTAGGGCACACTTAGGGCACACTTAGGGCACACTTAGGGCACACTTAGGTAACACTTAGGTAACACTTAGGTAACACTTAGGTAACACTTAGGTAACACTTAGGTAACACTTAGGTAACACTTAGGTAACACTTAGGTAACACTTAGGTAACACTTGGTAACACTTAGGGTACACTTAGGTAACACTTAGGTAACACTTAGGTAACACTTAGGTAACACTTAGGTAACACTTAGGGCACACTTAGGGAACACTTAGGTAACACTTAGGTAACACTTAGGTAACACTTAGGGCACACTTAGGGCACACTTAGGTAACACTTAGGGCACACTTAGGTAACACTTAGGGCACACTTAGGTAACACTTAGGGCACACTTAGGTAACACTTAGGTAACACTTAGGGCACACTTAGGGCACACTTAGGTAACACTTAGGTAACACTTAGGTAACACTTAGGTAACACTTAGGTAACACTTAGGGCACACTTAGGTAACACTTAGGGCACACTTAGGTAACACTTAGGGCACACTTAGGTAACACTTAGGGCACACTTAGGTAACACTTAGGGCACACTTAGGTAACACTTAGGGCACACTTAGGTAACACTTAGGTAACACTTAGGGCACACTTAGGTAACAGTTAGGGCACACTTAGGTAACACTTAGGGCACACTTAGGTAACACTTAGGGCACACTTAGGTAACACTTAGGGCACACTTAGGGCACACTTAGGTAACACTTAGGGCACACTTAGGTAACACTTAGGGCACACTTAGGGCACACTTAGGTAACACTTAGGGCACACTTAGGTAACACTTAGGGCACACTTAGGTAACACTTAGGGCACACTTAGGTAACACTTAGGGCACACTTAGGTAACACTTAGGTAACACTTAGGGCACACTTAGGTAACAGTTAGGGCACACTTAGGTAACACTTAGGGCACACTTAGGTAACACTTAGGGCACACTTAGGTAACACTTAGGGCACACTTAGGTAACACTTAGGGCACACTTAGGTAACAGTTAGGTAACACTTAGGTAAAACTTAGGGCACACTTAGGTAACACTTAGGGCACACTTAGGTAACACTTAGGGCACACTTAGGTAACACTTAGGGCACACTTAGGTAACACTTAGGTAACACTTAGGGCACACTTAGGTAACACTTAGGGCACACTTAGGTAACAGTTAGGGCACACTTAGGGCACACTTAGGTAACAGTTAGGGCACACTTAGGTAACACTTAGGGCACACTTAGGTAACACTTAGGGCACACTTAGGTAACACTTAGGGCACACTTAGGTAACACTTAGGGCACACTTAGGTAACAGTTAGGTAACACTTAGGTAACACTTAGGGCACACTTAGGTAACACTTAGGGCACACTTAGGTAACACTTAGGGCACACTTAGGTAACACTTAGGGCACACTTAGGTAACACTTAGGGCACACTTAGGTAACACTTAGGGCACACTTAGGTAACACTTAGGGCACACTTAGGTAACACTTAGGGCACACTTAGGTAACACTTAGGGCACACTTAGGTAACACTTAGGGCACACTTAGGTAACACTTAGGGCACACTTAGGGCACACTTAGGGCACATTTAGGTAACACTTAGGTAACACTTAGGTAACACTTAGGTAACACTTAGGTAACACTTAGGTAACACTTAGGTAACACTTAGGTAACACTTAGGTAACACTTAGGCTACACTTAGGCTACACTTAGGCTACACTTAGGGCACACTTAGGTAACACTTAGGTAACACTTAGGGCACACTTAGGTAACACTTAGGTAACACTTAGGTAACACTTAGGTAACACTTAGGCTACACTTAGGCTACACTTAGGGCACACTTAGGTAACACTTAGGTAACACTTAGGGTACACTTAGGTAACACTTAGGGTACACTTAGGTAACACTTAGGGTACACTTAGGTAACACTTAGGGCACACTTAGGTAACAGTTAGGGCACACTTAGGGCACACTTAGGTAACACTTAGGGCACACTTAGGTAACACTTAGGGCACACTTAGGTAACACTTAGGGCACACTTAGGTAACACTTAGGTAACACTTAGGGTACACTTAGGTAACACTTAGGGTACCCTTAGGTAACACTTAGGGCACACTTAGGTAACAGTTAGGGCACACTTAGGTAACACTTAGGGCACACTTAGGGCACACTTAGGTAACACTTAGGGCACACTTAGGTAACACTTAGGTAACACTTAGGTAACACTTAGGCTACACTTAGGCTACACTTAGGGCACACTTAGGTAACACTTAGGTAACACTTAGGGCACACTTAGGTAACACTTAGGTAACACTTAGGGTACACTTAGGTAACACTTAGGGTACACTTAGGTAACACTTAGGGTACACTTAGGTAACACTTAGGGTACACTTAGGTAACAGTTAGGGCACACTTAGGTAACAGTTAGGGCACACTTAGGTAACACTTAGGGCACACTTAGGGCACACTTAGGTAACACTTAGGTAACACTTAGGGCACACTTAGGGCACACTTAGGGCACACTTAGGTAACACTTAGGTAACATTTAGGTAACACTTAGGTAACACTTAGGTAACACTTAGGTAACACTTAGGTAACACTTGGTAACACTTAGGGTACACTTAGGTAACACTTAGGTAACACTTAGGCTACACTTAGGCTACACTTAGGGCACACTTAGGTAACACTTAGGTAACACTTAGGGTACACTTAGGTAACACTTAGGGTACACTTAGGTAACACTTAGGGTACACTTAGGTAACACTTAGGTAACACTTAGGGCACACTTAGGTAACACTTAGGGCACACTTAGGTAACACTTAGGGCACACTTAGGTAACACTTAGGGCACACTTAGGTAACACTTAGGTAACACTTAGGGCACACTTAGGTAACAGTTAGGGCACACTTAGGTAACACTTAGGGCACACTTAGGTAACACTTAGGGCACACTTAGGTAACACTTAGGGCACACTTAGGTAACACTTAGGGCACACTTAGGTAACAGTTAGGTAACACTTAGGTGAAACTTAGGGCACACTTAGGTAACACTTAGGGCACACTTAGGTAACACTTAGGGCACACTTAGGTAACACTTAGGGCACACTTAGGTAACACTTAGGGCACACTTAGGTAACAGTTAGGGCACACTTAGGGCACACTTAGGTAACAGTTAGGGCACACTTAGGTAACACTTAGGGCACACTTAGGTAACACTTAGGGCACACTTAGGTAACACTTAGGGCACACTTAGGTAACACTTAGGGCACAGTTAGGTAACACTTAGGTAACACTTAGGTAACACTTAGGGCACACTTAGGTAACACTTAGGGCACACTTAGGTAACACTTAGGGCACACTTAGGTAACACTTAGGGCACACTTAGGTAACACTTAGGGCACACTTAGGTAACACTTAGGGCACACTTAGGTAACACTTAGGGCACACTTAGGTAACACTTAGGGCACACTTAGGTAACACTTAGGGCACACTTAGGGCACACTTAGGGCACATTTAGGTAACACTTAGGTAACACTTAGGTAACACTTAGGTAACACTTAGGTAACACTTAGGTAACACTTAGGTAACACTTAGGTAACACTTAGGTAACACTTAGGTAACACTTAGGTAACACTTAGGTAACACTTAGGTAACACTTAGGTAACACTTAGGCTACACTTAGGCAACACTTAGGGCACACTTAGGTAACACTTAGGTAACACTTAGGGCACACTTAGGGTACACTTAGGTAACACTTAGGGTACACTTAGGTAACACTTAGGGTACCCTTAGGTAACACTTAGGGCACACTTAGGTAACAGTTAGGGCACACTTAGGTAACACTTAGGTAACACTTAGGGCACACTTAGGTAACACTTAGGTAACACTTAGGTAACACTTAGGTAACACTTAGGTAACACTTAGGTAACACTTAGGTAACACTTAGGTAACACTTAGGTAACACTTAGGCTACACTTAGGCTACACTTAGGGCACACTTAGGTAACACTTAGGTAACACTTAGGGCACACTTAGGTAACACTTAGGTAACACTTAGGGTACACTTAGGTAACACTTAGGGTACCCTTAGGTAACACTTAGGGCACACTTAGGTAACAGTTAGGGCACACTTAGGTAACAGTTAGGGCACACTTAGGTAACACTTAGGTAACACTTAGGGCACACTTAGGTAACAGTTAGGGCACACTTAGGTAACACTTAGGGTACACTTAGGTAACACTTAGGGCACACTTAGGGCACACTTAGGTAACACTTAGGGCACACTTAGGTAACACTTAGGTAACACTTAGGTAACACTTAGGCTACACTTAGGCTACACTTAGGGCACACTTAGGTAACACTTAGGTAACACTTAGGGCACACTTAGGTAACACTTAGGTAACACTTAGGGTACACTTAGTAAACACTTAGGGTACACTTAGGTAACACTTAGGGTACACTTAGGTAACACTTAGGGCACACTTAGGTAACACTTAGGGCACACTTAGGTAACACTTAGGGCACACTTAGGTAACACTTAGGGCACACTTAGGTAACACTTAGGGCACACTTAGGTAACACTTAGGGCACACTTAGGTAACAGTTAGGTAACACTTAGGTGAAACTTAGGGCACACTTAGGTAACACTTAGGGCACACTTAGGTAACACTTAGGGCACACTTAGGTAACACTTAGGGCACACTTAGGTAACACTTAGGTAACACTTAGGGCACACTTAGGTAACACTTAGGGCACACTTAGGTAACAGTTAGGGCACACTTAGGGCACACTTAGGTAACAGTTAGGGCACACTTAGGTAACACTTAGGTAACACTTAGGGCACACTTAGGTAACAGTTAGGGCACACTTAGGTAACACTTAGGGTACACTTAGGTAACACTTAGGGCACACTTAGGGCACACTTAGGTAACACTTAGGGCACACTTAGGTAACACTTAGGTAACACTTAGGTAACACTTAGGGCACACTTAGGTAACACTTAGGGCACACTTAGGTAACACTTAGGGCACACTTAGGTAACACTTAGGGCACACTTAGGTAACACTTAGGGCACACTTAGGTAACACTTAGGTAACACTTAGGGCACACTTAGGTAACAGTTAGGGCACACTTAGGTAACACTTAGGGCACACTTAGGTAACACTTAGGGCACACTTAGGTAACACTTAGGGCACACTTAGGTAACAGTTAGGTAACACTTAGGTGAAACTTAGGGCACACTTAGGTAACACTTAGGGCACACTTAGGTAACACTTAGGGCACACTTAGGTAACACTTAGGGCACACTTAGGTAACACTTAGGGCACACTTAGGTAACACTTAGGGCACACTTAGGTAACAGTTAGGGCACACTTAGGGCACACTTAGGTAACAGTTAGGGCACACTTAGGTAACAGTTAGGGCACACTTAGGTAACACTTAGGTAACACTTAGGGCACACTTAGGTAACAGTTAGGGCACACTTAGGTAACACTTAGGGTACACTTAGGTAACACTTAGGGCACACTTAGGGCACACTTAGGTAACACTTAGGGCACACTTAGGTAACACTTAGGTAACACTTAGGTAACACTTAGGCTACACTTAGGCTACACTTAGGGCACACTTAGGTAACACTTAGGTAACACTTAGGGCACACTTAGGTAACACTTAGGTAACACTTAGGGTACACTTAGTTAACACTTAGGGTACACTTAGGTAACACTTAGGGTACACTTAGGTAACACTTAGGGCACACTTAGGTAACAGTTAGGGCACACTTAGGTAACAGTTAGGGCGCACTTAGGTAACACTTAGGGCACACTTAGGGCACACTTAGGTAACACTTAGGTAACACTTAGGGCACACTTAGGGCACACTTAGGGCACACTTAGGTAACACTTAGGTAACACTTAGGTAACACTTAGGTAACACTTAGGTAACACTTAGGTAGCACTTAGGTAACACTTAGGTAACACTTAGGTAACACTTAGGTAACACTTGGTAACACTTAGGGTACACTTAGGTAACACTTAGGTAACACTTAGGTAACACTTAGGTAACACTTAGGTAACACTTAGGGCACACTTAGGGAACACTTAGGTAACACTTAGGTAACACTTAGGTAACACTTAGGGCACACTTAGGGCACACTTAGGTAACACTTAGGGCACACTTAGGTAACACTTAGGGCACACTTAGGTAACACTTAGGGCACACTTAGGTAACACTTAGGTAACACTTAGGGCACACTTAGGGCACACTTAGGTAACACTTAGGTAACACTTAGGTAACACTTAGGTAACACTTAGGGCACACTTAGGTAACACTTAGGGCACACTTAGGTAACACTTAGGGCACACTTAGGTAACACTTAGGGCACACTTAGGTAACACTTAGGGCACACTTAGGTAACACTTAGGGCACACTTAGGTAACACTTAGGTAACACTTAGGGCACACTTAGGTAACAGTTAGGGCACACTTAGGTAACACTTAGGGCACACTTAGGTAACACTTAGGGCACACTTAGGTAACACTTAGGGCACACTTAGGGCACACTTAGGTAACACTTAGGGCACACTTAGGTAACACTTAGGGCACACTTAGGGCACACTTAGGTAACACTTAGGGCACACTTAGGTAACACTTAGGGCACACTTAGGTAACACTTAGGGCACACTTAGGTAACACTTAGGGCACACTTAGGTAACACTTAGGTAACACTTAGGGCACACTTAGGTAACAGTTAGGGCACACTTAGGTAACACTTAGGGCACACTTAGGTAACACTTAGGGCACACTTAGGTAACACTTAGGGCACACTTAGGTAACACTTAGGGCACACTTAGGTAACAGTTAGGTAACACTTAGGTAAAACTTAGGGCACACTTAGGTAACACTTAGGGCACACTTAGGTAACACTTAGGGCACACTTAGGTAACACTTAGGGCACACTTAGGTAACACTTAGGTAACACTTAGGGCACACTTAGGTAACACTTAGGGCACACTTAGGTAACAGTTAGGGCACACTTAGGGCACACTTAGGTAACAGTTAGGGCACACTTAGGTAACACTTAGGGCACACTTAGGTAACACTTAGGGCACACTTAGGTAACACTTAGGGCACACTTAGGTAACACTTAGGGCACACTTAGGTAACAGTTAGGTAACACTTAGGTAACACTTAGGGCACACTTAGGTAACACTTAGGGCACACTTAGGTAACACTTAGGGCACACTTAGGTAACACTTAGGGCACACTTAGGTAACACTTAGGGCACACTTAGGTAACACTTAGGGCACACTTAGGTAACACTTAGGGCACACTTAGGTAACACTTAGGGCACACTTAGGTAACACTTAGGGCACACTTAGGTAACACTTAGGGCACACTTAGGTAACACTTAGGGCACACTTAGGGCACACTTAGGGCACACTTAGGTAACACTTAGGTAACACTTAGGTAACACTTAGGTAACACTTAGGTAACACTTAGGTAACACTTAGGTAACACTTAGGTAACACTTAGGTAACACTTAGGCTACACTTAGGCTACACTTAGGCTACACTTAGGGCACACTTAGGTAACACTTAGGTAACACTTAGGGCACACTTAGGTAACACTTAGGTAACACTTAGGTAACACTTAGGTAACACTTAGGCTACACTTAGGCTACACTTAGGGCACACTTAGGTAACACTTAGGTAACACTTAGGGTACACTTAGGTAACACTTAGGGTACACTTAGGTAACACTTAGGGTACACTTAGGTAACACTTAGGGCACACTTAGGTAACAGTTAGGGCACACTTAGGGCACACTTAGGTAACACTTAGGGCACACTTAGGTAACACTTAGGGCACACTTAGGTAACACTTAGGGCACACTTAGGTAACACTTAGGTAACACTTAGGGTACACTTAGGTAACACTTAGGGTACCCTTAGGTAACACTTAGGGCACACTTAGGTAACAGTTAGGGCACACTTAGGTAACACTTAGGGCACACTTAGGGCACACTTAGGTAACACTTAGGGCACACTTAGGTAACACTTAGGTAACACTTAGGTAACACTTAGGCTACACTTAGGCTACACTTAGGGCACACTTAGGTAACACTTAGGTAACACTTAGGGCACACTTAGGTAACACTTAGGTAACACTTAGGGTACACTTAGGTAACACTTAGGGTACACTTAGGTAACACTTAGGGTACACTTAGGTAACACTTAGGGTACACTTAGGTAACAGTTAGGGCACACTTAGGTAACAGTTAGGGCACACTTAGGTAACACTTAGGGCACACTTAGGGCACACTTAGGTAACACTTAGGTAACACTTAGGGCACACTTAGGGCACACTTAGGGCACACTTAGGTAACACTTAGGTAACACTTAGGTAACACTTAGGTAACACTTAGGTAACACTTAGGTAACACTTAGGTAACACTTGGTAACACTTAGGGTACACTTAGGTAACACTTAGGTAACACTTAGGCTACACTTAGGCTACACTTAGGGCACACTTAGGTAACACTTAGGTAACACTTAGGGTACACTTAGGTAACACTTAGGGTACACTTAGGTAACACTTAGGGTACACTTAGGTAACACTTAGGTAACACTTAGGGCACACTTAGGTAACACTTAGGGCACACTTAGGTAACACTTAGGGCACACTTAGGTAACACTTAGGGCACACTTAGGTAACACTTAGGTAACACTTAGGGCACACTTAGGTAACACTTAGGGCACACTTAGGTAACAGTTAGGGCACACTTAGGGCACACTTAGGTAACAGTTAGGGCACACTTAGGTAACACTTAGGGCACACTTAGGTAACACTTAGGGCACACTTAGGTAACACTTAGGGCACACTTAGGTAACACTTAGGGCACACTTAGGTAACAGTTAGGTAACACTTAGGTAACACTTAGGGCACACTTAGGTAACACTTAGGGCACACTTAGGTAACACTTAGGGCACACTTAGGTAACAGTTAGGGCACACTTAGGTAACACTTAGGGCACACTTAGGTAACACTTGGGTAACACTTAGGTAACACTTAGGGCACACTTAGGTAACACTTAGGGCACACTTAGGTAACACTTAGGTAACAGTTAGGGCACACTTAGGTAACACTTAGGTAACACTTAGGGCACACTTAGGTAACACTTAGGGCACACTTAGGTAACAGTTAGGGCACACTTAGGGCACACTTAGGTAACACTTAGGTAACACTTAGGTAACACTTAGGTAACACTTAGGGCACACTTAGGTAACACTTAGGGCACACTTAGGTAACACTTAGGTAACAGTTAGGGCACACTTAGGTAACACTTAGGGCACACTTAGGTAACAGTTAGGTAACACTTAGGTAACACTTAGGGCACACTTAGGTAACACTTAGGGCACACTTAGGTAACACTTAGGTAACACTTAGGTAACACTTAGGGCACACTTAGGTAACACTTAGGGCACACTTAGGTAACACTTAGGTAACAGTTAGGGCACACTTAGGGTACACTTAGGTAACACTTAGTGTACACTTAGGTAACACTTAGGGCACACTTAGGGCACACTTAGGTAACACTTAGGGCACACTTAGGTAACACTTAGGGCACACTTAGGTAACACTTAGGGCACACTTAGGTAACACTTAGGTAACACTTAGGTAACACTTAGGGCACACTTAGGTAACACTTAGGTAACACTTAGGGCACACTTAGGTAACACTTAGGGCACACTTAGGTAACAGTTAGGGCACACTTAGGGCACACTTAGGTAACACTTAGGTAACACTTGGTAACACTTAGGGTACACTTAGGTAACACTTAGGTAACACTTAGGTAACACTTAGGTAACACTTAGGGCACACTTAGGGCACACTTAGGTAACACTTAGGGCACACTTAGGTAACACTTAGGGCACACTTAGGTAACACTTAGGTAACACTTAGGGCACACTTAGGTAACACTTAGGGCACACTTAGGTAACACTTAGGTAACACTTAGGGTACACTTAGGTAACACTTAGTGTACACTTAGGGTACACTTAGGTAACACTTAGTGTACACTTAGGTAACACTTAGGGTACACTTAGGTAACACTTAGGGCACACTTAGGTAACAGTTAGGGCACACTTAGGTAACAGTTAGGGCACACTTAGGTAACACTTAGGGCACACTTAGGGCACACTTAGGGCACACTTAGGTAACACTTAGGTAACACTTAGGGCACACTTAGGGCACACTTAGGTAACACTTAGGTAACACTTAGGTAACACTTAGGTAACACTTAGGTAACACTTAGGTAACACTTAGGTAACACTTGGTAACACTTAGGGTACACTTAGGTAACACTTAGGTAACACTTAGGTAACACTTAGGTAACACTTAGGGCACACTTAGGTAACACTTAGGGCACACTTACGGCACACTTAGGTAACACTTAGGGCACACTTAGGTAACACTTAGGGCACACTTAGGTAACACTTAGGGCACACTTAGGTAACACTTAGGGCACACTTAGGTAACACTTAGGGCACACTTAGGTAACACTTAGGGCACACTTAGGTAACACTTAGGGCACACTTAGGTAACACTTAGGTAACACTTAGGGCACACTTAGGTAACAGTTAGGGCACACTTAGGTAACACTTAGGGCACACTTAGGTAACACTTAGGGCACACTTAGGTAACACTTAGGGCACACTTAGGTAACACTTAGGGCACACTTAGGTAACAGTTAGGTAACACTTAGGTGAAACTTAGGGCACACTTAGGTAACACTTAGGGCACACTTAGGTAACACTTAGGGCACACTTAGGTAACACTTAGGGCACACTTAGGTAACACTTAGGTAACACTTAGGGCACACTTAGGTAACACTTAGGGCACACTTAGGTAACAGTTAGGGCACACTTAGGGCACACTTAGGTAACAGTTAGGGCACACTTAGGTAACACTTAGGTAACACTTAGGGCACACTTAGGTAACAGTTAGGGCACACTTAGGTAACACTTAGGGTACACTTAGGTAACACTTAGGGCACACTTAGGGCACACTTAGGTAACACTTAGGGCACACTTAGGTAACACTTAGGTAACACTTAGGTAACACTTAGGGCACACTTAGGTAACACTTAGGGCACACTTAGGTAACACTTAGGGCACACTTAGGTAACACTTAGGGCACACTTAGGTAACACTTAGGGCACACTTAGGTAACACTTAGGTAACACTTAGGGCACACTTAGGTAACAGTTAGGGCACACTTAGGTAACACTTAGGGCACACTTAGGTAACACTTAGGGCACACTTAGGTAACACTTAGGGCACACTTAGGTAACACTTAGGGCACACTTAGGTAACAGTTAGGTAACACTTAGGTGAAACTTAGGGCACACTTAGGTAACACTTAGGGCACACTTAGGTAACACTTAGGGCACACTTAGGTAACACTTAGGGCACACTTAGGTAACACTTAGGGCACACTTAGGTAACACTTAGGGCACACTTAGGTAACAGTTAGGGCACACTTAGGGCACACTTAGGTAACAGTTAGGGCACACTTAGGTAACACTTAGGGCACACTTAGGTAACACTTAGGGCACACTTAGGTAACACTTAGGGCACACTTAGGTAACACTTAGGGCACAGTTAGGTAACACTTAGGTAACACTTAGGTAACACTTAGGGCACACTTAGGTAACACTTAGGGCACACTTAGGTAACACTTAGGGCACACTTAGGTAACACTTAGGGCACACTTAGGTAACACTTAGGGCACACTTAGGTAACACTTAGGGCACACTTAGGTAACACTTAGGGCACACTTAGGTAACACTTAGGGCACACTTAGGTAACACTTAGGGCACACTTAGGGCACACTTAGGGCACATTTAGGTAACACTTAGGTAACACTTAGGTAACACTTAGGTAACACTTAGGTAACACTTAGGTAACACTTAGGTAACACTTAGGTAACACTTAGGTAACACTTAGGTAACACTTAGGTAACACTTAGGTAACACTTAGGTAACACTTAGGTAACACTTAGGTAACACTTAGGCTACACTTAGGCTACACTTAGGGCACACTTAGGTAACACTTAGGTAACACTTAGGGCACACTTAGGGTACACTTAGGTAACACTTAGGGTACACTTAGGTAACACTTAGGGTACCCTTAGGTAACACTTAGGGCACACTTAGGTAACAGTTAGGGCACACTTAGGTAACACTTAGGTAACACTTAGGGCACACTTAGGTAACAGTTAGGGCACACTTAGGTAACACTTAGGGTACACTTAGGTAACACTTAGGGCACACTTAGGGCACACTTAGGTAACACTTAGGGCACACTTAGGTAACACTTAGGTAACACTTAGGTAACACTTAGGCTACACTTAGGCTACACTTAGGGCACACTTAGGTAACACTTAGGTAACACTTAGGGCACACTTAGGTAACACTTAGGTAACACTTAGGGTACACTTAGTTAACACTTAGGGTACACTTAGGTAACACTTAGGGTACACTTAGGTAACACTTAGGGCACACTTAGGTAACAGTTAGGGCACACTTAGGTAACAGTTAGGGCACACTTAGGTAACACTTAGGGCACACTTAGGGCACACTTAGGTAACACTTAGGTAACACTTAGGGCACACTTAGGGCACACTTAGGGCACACTTAGGTAACACTTAGGGCACACTTAGGTAACACTTAGGGCACACTTAGGTAACACTTAGGGCACACTTAGGTAACACTTAGGGCACACTTAGGTAACAGTTAGGTAACACTTAGGTGAAACTTAGGGCACACTTAGGTAACACTTAGGGCACACTTAGGTAACACTTAGGGCACACTTAGGTAACACTTAGGGCACACTTAGGGCACACTTAGGTAACACTTAGGGCACACTTAGGTAACACTTAGGTAACACTTAGGTAACACTTAGGGCACACTTAGGTAACACTTAGGGCACACTTAGGTAACACTTAGGGCACACTTAGGTAACACTTAGGGCACACTTAGGTAACACTTAGGGCACACTTAGGTAACACTTAGGTAACACTTAGGGCACACTTAGGTAACAGTTAGGGCACACTTAGGTAACACTTAGGGCACACTTAGGTAACACTTAGGGCACACTTAGGTAACACTTAGGGCACACTTAGGTAACACTTAGGGCACACTTAGGTAACAGTTAGGTAACACTTAGGTGAAACTTAGGGCACACTTAGGTAACACTTAGGGCACACTTAGGTAACACTTAGGGCACACTTAGGTAACACTTAGGGCACACTTAGGTAACACTTAGGGCACACTTAGGTAACACTTAGGGCACACTTAGGTAACAGTTAGGGCACACTTAGGGCACACTTAGGTAACAGTTAGGGCACACTTAGGTAACACTTAGGGCACACTTAGGTAACACTTAGGGCACACTTAGGTAACACTTAGGGCACACTTAGGTAACACTTAGGGCACAGTTAGGTAACACTTAGGTAACACTTAGGTAACACTTAGGGCACACTTAGGTAACACTTAGGGCACACTTAGGTAACACTTAGGGCACACTTAGGTAACACTTAGGGCACACTTAGGTAACACTTAGGGCACACTTAGGTAACACTTAGGGCACACTTAGGTAACACTTAGGGCACACTTAGGTAACACTTAGGGCACACTTAGGTAACACTTAGGGCACACTTAGGGCACACTTAGGGCACATTTAGGTAACACTTAGGTAACACTTAGGTAACACTTAGGTAACACTTAGGTAACACTTAGGTAACACTTAGGTAACACTTAGGTAACACTTAGGTAACACTTAGGTAACACTTAGGTAACACTTAGGTAACACTTAGGTAACACTTAGGTAACACTTAGGTAACACTTAGGCTACACTTAGGCTACACTTAGGGCACACTTAGGTAACACTTAGGTAACACTTAGGGCACACTTAGGGTACACTTAGGTAACACTTAGGGTACACTTAGGTAACACTTAGGGTACCCTTAGGTAACACTTAGGGCACACTTAGGTAACAGTTAGGGCACACTTAGGTAACACTTAGGTAACACTTAGGGCACACTTAGGTAACAGTTAGGGCACACTTAGGTAACACTTAGGGTACACTTAGGTAACACTTAGGGCACACTTAGGGCACACTTAGGTAACACTTAGGGCACACTTAGGTAACACTTAGGTAACACTTAGGTAACACTTAGGCTACACTTAGGCTACACTTAGGGCACACTTAGGTAACACTTAGGTAACACTTAGGGCACACTTAGGTAACACTTAGGTAACACTTAGGGTACACTTAGTTAACACTTAGGGTACACTTAGGTAACACTTAGGGTACACTTAGGTAACACTTAGGGCACACTTAGGTAACAGTTAGGGCACACTTAGGTAACAGTTAGGGCGCACTTAGGTAACACTTAGGGCACACTTAGGGCACACTTAGGTAACACTTAGGTAACACTTAGGGCACACTTAGGGCACACTTAGGGCACACTTAGGTAACACTTAGGTAACACTTAGGTAACACTTAGGTAACACTTAGGTAACACTTAGGTAGCACTTAGGTAACACTTAGGTAACACTTAGGTAACACTTAGGTAACACTTGGTAACACTTAGGGTACACTTAGGTAACACTTAGGTAACACTTAGGTAACACTTAGGTAACACTTAGGTAACACTTAGGGCACACTTAGGGAACACTTAGGTAACACTTAGGTAACACTTAGGTAACACTTAGGGCACACTTAGGGCACACTTAGGTAACACTTAGGGCACACTTAGGTAACACTTAGGGCACACTTAGGTAACACTTAGGGCACACTTAGGTAACACTTAGGTAACACTTAGGGCACACTTAGGGCACACTTAGGTAACACTTAGGTAACACTTAGGTAACACTTAGGTAACACTTAGGGCACACTTAGGTAACACTTAGGGCACACTTAGGTAACACTTAGGTAACACTTAGGGCACACTTAGGTAACACTTAGGGCACACTTAGGGCACACTTAGGGCACATTTAGGTAACACTTAGGTAACACTTAGGTAACACTTAGGTAACACTTAGGTAACACTTAGGTAACACTTAGGTAACACTTAGGTAACACTTAGGTAACACTTAGGCTACACTTAGGCTACACTTAGGCTACACTTAGGGCACACTTAGGTAACACTTAGGTAACACTTAGGGCACACTTAGGTAACACTTAGGTAACACTTAGGTAACACTTAGGTAACACTTAGGCTACACTTAGGCTACACTTAGGGCACACTTAGGTAACACTTAGGTAACACTTAGGGTACACTTAGGTAACACTTAGGGTACACTTAGGTAACACTTAGGGTACACTTAGGTAACACTTAGGGCACACTTAGGTAACAGTTAGGGCACACTTAGGGCACACTTAGGTAACACTTAGGGCACACTTAGGTAACACTTAGGGCACACTTAGGTAACACTTAGGGCACACTTAGGTAACACTTAGGTAACACTTAGGGTACACTTAGGTAACACTTAGGGTACCCTTAGGTAACACTTAGGGCACACTTAGGTAACAGTTAGGGCACACTTAGGTAACACTTAGGGCACACTTAGGGCACACTTAGGTAACACTTAGGGCACACTTAGGTAACACTTAGGTAACACTTAGGTAACACTTAGGCTACACTTAGGGCACACTTAGGTAACACTTAGGTAACACTTAGGGCACACTTAGGTAACACTTAGGTAACACTTAGGGTACACTTAGGTAACACTTAGGGTACACTTAGGTAACACTTAGGGTACACTTAGGTAACACTTAGGGTACACTTAGGTAACAGTTAGGGCACACTTAGGTAACAGTTAGGGCACACTTAGGTAACACTTAGGGCACACTTAGGGCACACTTAGGTAACACTTAGGTAACACTTAGGGCACACTTAGGGCACACTTAGGGCACACTTAGGTAACACTTAGGTAACACTTAGGTAACACTTAGGTAACACTTAGGTAACACTTAGGTAACACTTAGGTAACACTTGGTAACACTTAGGGTACACTTAGGTAACACTTAGGTAACACTTAGGCTACACTTAGGCTACACTTAGGGCACACTTAGGTAACACTTAGGTAACACTTAGGGTACACTTAGGTAACACTTAGGGTACACTTAGGTAACACTTAGGGTACACTTAGGTAACACTTAGGTAACACTTAGGGCACACTTAGGTAACACTTAGGGCACACTTAGGTAACACTTAGGGCACACTTAGGTAACACTTAGGGCACACTTAGGTAACACTTAGGTAACACTTAGGGCACACTTAGGTAACACTTAGGGCACACTTAGGTAACAGTTAGGGCACACTTAGGGCACACTTAGGTAACAGTTAGGGCACACTTAGGTAACACTTAGGGCACACTTAGGTAACACTTAGGGCACACTTAGGTAACACTTAGGGCACACTTAGGTAACACTTAGGGCACACTTAGGTAACAGTTAGGTAACACTTAGGTAACACTTAGGGCACACTTAGGTAACACTTAGGGCACACTTAGGTAACACTTAGGGCACACTTAGGTAACAGTTAGGGCACACTTAGGTAACACTTAGGGCACACTTAGGTAACACTTGGGTAACACTTAGGTAACACTTAGGGCACACTTAGGTAACACTTAGGGCACACTTAGGTAACACTTAGGTAACAGTTAGGGCACACTTAGGTAATACTTAGGTAACACTTAGGGCACACTTAGGTAACACTTAGGGCACACTTAGGTAACAGTTAGGGCACACTTAGGGCACACTTAGGTAACACTTAGGTAACACTTAGGGCACACTTAGGGCACACTTAGGTAACACTTAGGGCACACTTAGGTAACACTTAGGGCACACTTAGGTAACACTTAGGGCACACTTAGGTAACACTTAGGTAACACTTAGGGCACACTTAGGGCACACTTAGGTAACACTTAGGTAACACTTAGGTAACACTTAGGTAACACTTAGGGCACACTTAGGTAACACTTAGGGCACACTTAGGTAACACTTAGGGCACACTTAGGTAACACTTAGGGCACACTTAGGTAACACTTAGGGCACACTTAGGTAACACTTAGGGCACACTTAGGTAACACTTAGGTAACACTTAGGGCACACTTAGGTAACAGTTAGGGCACACTTAGGTAACACTTAGGGCACACTTAGGTAACACTTAGGGCACACTTAGGTAACACTTAGGGCACACTTAGGGCACACTTAGGTAACACTTAGGGCACACTTAGGTAACACTTAGGGCACACTTAGGGCACACTTAGGTAACACTTAGGGCACACTTAGGTAACACTTAGGGCACACTTAGGTAACACTTAGGGCACACTTAGGTAACACTTAGGGCACACTTAGGTAACACTTAGGTAACACTTAGGGCACACTTAGGTAACAGTTAGGGCACACTTAGGTAACACTTAGGGCACACTTAGGTAACACTTAGGGCACACTTAGGTAACACTTAGGGCACACTTAGGTAACACTTAGGGCACACTTAGGTAACAGTTAGGTAACACTTAGGTAAAACTTAGGGCACACTTAGGTAACACTTAGGGCACACTTAGGTAACACTTAGGGCACACTTAGGTAACACTTAGGGCACACTTAGGTAACACTTAGGTAACACTTAGGGCACACTTAGGTAACACTTAGGGCACACTTAGGTAACAGTTAGGGCACACTTAGGGCACACTTAGGTAACAGTTAGGGCACACTTAGGTAACACTTAGGGCACACTTAGGTAACACTTAGGGCACACTTAGGTAACACTTAGGGCACACTTAGGTAACACTTAGGGCACACTTAGGTAACAGTTAGGTAACACTTAGGTAACACTTAGGGCACACTTAGGTAACACTTAGGGCACACTTAGGTAACACTTAGGGCACACTTAGGTAACACTTAGGGCACACTTAGGTAACACTTAGGGCACACTTAGGTAACACTTAGGGCACACTTAGGTAACACTTAGGGCACACTTAGGTAACACTTAGGGCACACTTAGGTAACACTTAGGGCACACTTAGGTAACACTTAGGGCACACTTAGGTAACACTTAGGGCACACTTAGGGCACACTTAGGGCACATTTAGGTAACACTTAGGTAACACTTAGGTAACACTTAGGTAACACTTAGGTAACACTTAGGTAACACTTAGGTAACACTTAGGTAACACTTAGGTAACACTTAGGCTACACTTAGGCTACACTTAGGCTACACTTAGGGCACACTTAGGTAACACTTAGGTAACACTTAGGGCACACTTAGGTAACACTTAGGTAACACTTAGGTAACACTTAGGTAACACTTAGGCTACACTTAGGCTACACTTAGGGCACACTTAGGTAACACTTAGGTAACACTTAGGGTACACTTAGGTAACACTTAGGGTACACTTAGGTAACACTTAGGGTACACTTAGGTAACACTTAGGGCACACTTAGGTAACAGTTAGGGCACACTTAGGGCACACTTAGGTAACACTTAGGGCACACTTAGGTAACACTTAGGGCACACTTAGGTAACACTTAGGGCACACTTAGGTAACACTTAGGTAACACTTAGGGTACACTTAGGTAACACTTAGGGTACCCTTAGGTAACACTTAGGGCACACTTAGGTAACAGTTAGGGCACACTTAGGTAACACTTAGGGCACACTTAGGGCACACTTAGGTAACACTTAGGGCACACTTAGGTAACACTTAGGTAACACTTAGGTAACACTTAGGCTACACTTAGGCTACACTTAGGGCACACTTAGGTAACACTTAGGTAACACTTAGGGCACACTTAGGTAACACTTAGGTAACACTTAGGGTACACTTAGGTAACACTTAGGGTACACTTAGGTAACACTTAGGGTACACTTAGGTAACACTTAGGGTACACTTAGGTAACAGTTAGGGCACACTTAGGTAACAGTTAGGGCACACTTAGGTAACACTTAGGGCACACTTAGGGCACACTTAGGTAACACTTAGGTAACACTTAGGGCACACTTAGGGCACACTTAGGGCACACTTAGGTAACACTTAGGTAACACTTAGGTAACACTTAGGTAACACTTAGGTAACACTTAGGTAACACTTAGGTAACACTTGGTAACACTTAGGGTACACTTAGGTAACACTTAGGTAACACTTAGGCTACACTTAGGCTACACTTAGGGCACACTTAGGTAACACTTAGGTAACACTTAGGGTACACTTAGGTAACACTTAGGGTACACTTAGGTAACACTTAGGGTACACTTAGGTAACACTTAGGTAACACTTAGGGCACACTTAGGTAACACTTAGGGCACACTTAGGTAACACTTAGGGCACACTTAGGTAACACTTAGGGCACACTTAGGTAACACTTAGGTAACACTTAGGGCACACTTAGGTAACACTTAGGGCACACTTAGGTAACAGTTAGGGCACACTTAGGGCACACTTAGGTAACAGTTAGGGCACACTTAGGTAACACTTAGGGCACACTTAGGTAACACTTAGGGCACACTTAGGTAACACTTAGGGCACACTTAGGTAACACTTAGGGCACACTTAGGTAACAGTTAGGTAACACTTAGGTAACACTTAGGGCACACTTAGGTAACACTTAGGGCACACTTAGGTAACACTTAGGTAACACTTAGGTAACACTTAGGTAACACTTAGGTAACACTTAGGTAACACTTAGGTAACACTTGGTAACACTTAGGGTACACTTAGGTAACACTTAGGTAACACTTAGGGCACACTTAGGTAACACTTAGGGCACACTTAGGTAACACTTAGGGCACACTTACGGCACACTTAGGTAACACTTAGGGCACACTTAGGTAACACTTAGGGCACACTTAGGTAACACTTAGGGCACACTTAGGTAACACTTAGGGCACACTTAGGTAACACTTAGGGCACACTTAGGTAACACTTAGGGCACACTTAGGTAACACTTAGGGCACACTTAGGTAACACTTAGGTAACACTTAGGGCACACTTAGGTAACAGTTAGGGCACACTTAGGTAACACTTAGGGCACACTTAGGTAACACTTAGGGCACACTTAGGTAACACTTAGGGCACACTTAGGTAACACTTAGGGCACACTTAGGTAACACTTAGGGCACACTTAGGTAACACTTAGGGCACACTTAGGTAACACTTAGGGCACACTTAGGTAACACTTAGGGCACACTTAGGTAACACTTAGGGCACACTTAGGTAACACTTAGGGCACACTTAGGGCACACTTAGGGCACATTTAGGTAACACTTAGGTAACACTTAGGTAACACTTAGGTAACACTTAGGTAACACTTAGGTAACACTTAGGTAACACTTAGGTAACACTTAGGTAACACTTAGGCTACACTTAGGCTACACTTAGGCTACACTTAGGGCACACTTAGGTAACACTTAGGTAACACTTAGGTAACACTTAGGTAACACTTAGGTAACACTTAGGGCACACTTAGGTAACACTTAGGGCACACTTAGGTAACACTTAGGTAACAGTTAGGGCACACTTAGGGTACACTTAGGTAACACTTAGTGTACACTTAGGTAACACTTAGGGCACACTTAGGGCACACTTAGGTAACACTTAGGGCACACTTAGGTAACACTTAGGGCACACTTAGGTAACACTTAGGGCACACTTAGGTAACACTTAGGTAACACTTAGGTAACACTTAGGGCACACTTAGGTAACACTTAGGTAACACTTAGGGCACACTTAAGTGTTACCTAAGTGTGCCCTAACTGTTACCTAAGTGTTACCTAAGTGTGCCCTAAGTGTTACCTAAGTGTAGGGCACACTTAGGTAACACTTAGGGCACACTTAGGTAACACTTAGGGCACACTTAGGTAACACTTAGGGCACACTTAGGTAACACTTAGGTAACACTTAGGGCACACTTAGGTAACACTTAGGGCACACTTAGGTAACAGTTAGGGCACACTTAGGGCACACTTAGGTAACAGTTAGGGCACACTTAGGTAACACTTAGGTAACACTTAGGGCACACTTAGGTAACAGTTAGGGCACACTTAGGTAACACTTAGGGTACACTTAGGTAACACTTAGGGCACACTTAGGGCACACTTAGGTAACACTTAGGGCACACTTAGGTAACACTTAGGTAACACTTAGGTAACACTTAGGGCACACTTAGGTAACACTTAGGGCACACTTAGGTAACACTTAGGGCACACTTAGGTAACACTTAGGGCACACTTAGGTAACACTTAGGGCACACTTAGGTAACACTTAGGTAACACTTAGGGCACACTTAGGTAACAGTTAGGGCACACTTAGGTAACACTTAGGGCACACTTAGGTAACACTTAGGGCACACTTAGGTAACACTTAGGGCACACTTAGGTAACACTTAGGGCACACTTAGGTAACAGTTAGGTAACACTTAGGTGAAACTTAGGGCACACTTAGGTAACACTTAGGGCACACTTAGGTAACACTTAGGGCACACTTAGGTAACACTTAGGGCACACTTAGGTAACACTTAGGGCACACTTAGGTAACACTTAGGGCACACTTAGGTAACAGTTAGGGCACACTTAGGGCACACTTAGGTAACAGTTAGGGCACACTTAGGTAACACGTAGGGCACACTTAGGTAACACTTAGGGCACACTTAGGTAACACTTAGGGCACACTTAGGTAACACTTAGGGCACAGTTAGGTAACACTTAGGTAACACTTAGGTAACACTTAGGGCACACTTAGGTAACACTTAGGGCACACTTAGGTAACACTTAGGGCACACTTAGGTAACACTTAGGGCACACTTAGGTAACACTTAGGGCACACTTAGGTAACACTTAGGGCACACTTAGGTAACACTTAGGGCACACTTAGGTAACACTTAGGGCACACTTAGGTAACACTTAGGGCACACTTAGGGCACACTTAGGGCACATTTAGGTAACACTTAGGTAACACTTAGGTAACACTTAGGTAACACTTAGGTAACACTTAGGTAACACTTAGGTAACACTTAGGTAACACTTAGGTAACACTTAGGTAACACTTAGGTAACACTTAGGTAACACTTAGGTAACACTTAGGTAACACTTAGGTAACACTTAGGCTACACTTAGGCTACACTTAGGGCACACTTAGGTAACACTTAGGTAACACTTAGGGCACACTTAGGGTACACTTAGGTAACACTTAGGGTACACTTAGGTAACACTTAGGGTACCCTTAGGTAACACTTAGGGCACACTTAGGTAACAGTTAGGGCACACTTAGGTAACACTTAGGTAACACTTAGGGCACACTTAGGTAACAGTTAGGGCACACTTAGGTAACACTTAGGGTACACTTAGGTAACACTTAGGGCACACTTAGGGCACACTTAGGTAACACTTAGGGCACACTTAGGTAACACTTAGGTAACACTTAGGTAACACTTAGGCTACACTTAGGCTACACTTAGGGCACACTTAGGTAACACTTAGGTAACACTTAGGGCACACTTAGGTAACACTTAGGTAACACTTAGGGTACACTTAGTTAACACTTAGGGTACACTTAGGTAACACTTAGGGTACACTTAGGTAACACTTAGGGCACACTTAGGTAACAGTTAGGGCACACTTAGGTAACAGTTAGGGCGCACTTAGGTAACACTTAGGGCACACTTAGGGCACACTTAGGTAACACTTAGGTAACACTTAGGGCACACTTAGGGCACACTTAGGGCACACTTAGGTAACACTTAGGGCACACTTAGGTAACACTTAGGGCACACTTAGGTAACACTTAGGGCACACTTAGGTAACACTTAGGGCACACTTAGGTAACAGTTAGGTAACACTTAGGTGAAACTTAGGGCACACTTAGGTAACACTTAGGGCACACTTAGGTAACACTTAGGGCACACTTAGGTAACACTTAGGGCACACTTAGGGCACACTTAGGTAACACTTAGGGCACACTTAGGTAACACTTAGGTAACACTTAGGTAACACTTAGGGCACACTTAGGTAACACTTAGGGCACACTTAGGTAACACTTAGGGCACACTTAGGTAACACTTAGGGCACACTTAGGTAACACTTAGGGCACACTTAGGTAACACTTAGGTAACACTTAGGGCACACTTAGGTAACAGTTAGGGCACACTTAGGTAACACTTAGGGCACACTTAGGTAACACTTAGGGCACACTTAGGTAACACTTAGGGCACACTTAGGTAACACTTAGGGCACACTTAGGTAACAGTTAGGTAACACTTAGGTGAAACTTAGGGCACACTTAGGTAACACTTAGGGCACACTTAGGTAACACTTAGGGCACACTTAGGTAACACTTAGGGCACACTTAGGTAACACTTAGGGCACACTTAGGTAACACTTAGGGCACACTTAGGTAACAGTTAGGGCACACTTAGGGCACACTTAGGTAACAGTTAGGGCACACTTAGGTAACACTTAGGGCACACTTAGGTAACACTTAGGGCACACTTAGGTAACACTTAGGGCACACTTAGGTAACACTTAGGGCACAGTTAGGTAACACTTAGGTAACACTTAGGTAACACTTAGGGCACACTTAGGTAACACTTAGGGCACACTTAGGTAACACTTAGGGCACACTTAGGTAACACTTAGGGCACACTTAGGTAACACTTAGGGCACACTTAGGTAACACTTAGGGCACACTTAGGTAACACTTAGGGCACACTTAGGTAACACTTAGGGCACACTTAGGTAACACTTAGGGCACACTTAGGGCACACTTAGGGCACATTTAGGTAACACTTAGGTAACACTTAGGTAACACTTAGGTAACACTTAGGTAACACTTAGGTAACACTTAGGTAACACTTAGGTAACACTTAGGTAACACTTAGGTAACACTTAGGTAACACTTAGGTAACACTTAGGTAACACTTAGGTAACACTTAGGTAACACTTAGGCTACACTTAGGCTACACTTAGGGCACACTTAGGTAACACTTAGGTAACACTTAGGGCACACTTAGGGTACACTTAGGTAACACTTAGGGTACACTTAGGTAACACTTAGGGTACCCTTAGGTAACACTTAGGGCACACTTAGGTAACAGTTAGGGCACACTTAGGTAACACTTAGGTAACACTTAGGGCACACTTAGGTAACAGTTAGGGCACACTTAGGTAACACTTAGGGTACACTTAGGTAACACTTAGGGCACACTTAGGGCACACTTAGGTAACACTTAGGGCACACTTAGGTAACACTTAGGTAACACTTAGGTAACACTTAGGCTACACTTAGGCTACACTTAGGGCACACTTAGGTAACACTTAGGTAACACTTAGGGCACACTTAGGTAACACTTAGGTAACACTTAGGGTACACTTAGTTAACACTTAGGGTACACTTAGGTAACACTTAGGGTACACTTAGGTAACACTTAGGGCACACTTAGGTAACAGTTAGGGCACACTTAGGTAACAGTTAGGGCGCACTTAGGTAACACTTAGGGCACACTTAGGGCACACTTAGGTAACACTTAGGTAACACTTAGGGCACACTTAGGGCACACTTAGGGCACACTTAGGTAACACTTAGGTAACACTTAGGTAACACTTAGGTAACACTTAGGTAACACTTAGGTAGCACTTAGGTAACACTTAGGTAACACTTAGGTAACACTTAGGTAACACTTGGTAACACTTAGGGTACACTTAGGTAACACTTAGGTAACACTTAGGTAACACTTAGGTAACACTTAGGTAACACTTAGGGCACACTTAGGGAACACTTAGGTAACACTTAGGTAACACTTAGGTAACACTTAGGGCACACTTAGGGCACACTTAGGTAACACTTAGGGCACACTTAGGTAACACTTAGGGCACACTTAGGTAACACTTAGGGCACACTTAGGTAACACTTAGGTAACACTTAGGGCACACTTAGGGCACACTTAGGTAACACTTAGGTAACACTTAGGTAACACTTAGGTAACACTTAGGGCACACTTAGGTAACACTTAGGGCACACTTAGGTAACACTTAGGTAACACTTAGGGCACACTTAGGTAACACTTAGGGCACACTTAGGGCACACTTAGGGCACACTTAGGTAACACTTAGGTAACACTTAGGTAACACTTAGGTAACACTTAGGTAACACTTAGGTAACACTTAGGTAACACTTAGGTAACACTTAGGTAACACTTAGGCTACACTTAGGCTACACTTAGGCTACACTTAGGGCACACTTAGGTAACACTTAGGTAACACTTAGGGCACACTTAGGTAACACTTAGGTAACACTTAGGTAACACTTAGGTAACACTTAGGCTACACTTAGGCTACACTTAGGGCACACTTAGGTAACACTTAGGTAACACTTAGGGTACACTTAGGTAACACTTAGGGTACACTTAGGTAACACTTAGGGTACACTTAGGTAACACTTAGGGCACACTTAGGTAACAGTTAGGGCACACTTAGGGCACACTTAGGTAACACTTAGGGCACACTTAGGTAACACTTAGGGCACACTTAGGTAACACTTAGGGCACACTTAGGTAACACTTAGGTAACACTTAGGGTACACTTAGGTAACACTTAGGGTACCCTTAGGTAACACTTAGGGCACACTTAGGTAACAGTTAGGGCACACTTAGGTAACACTTAGGGCACACTTAGGGCACACTTAGGTAACACTTAGGGCACACTTAGGTAACACTTAGGTAACACTTAGGTAACACTTAGGCTACACTTAGGCTACACTTAGGGCACACTTAGGTAACACTTAGGTAACACTTAGGGCACACTTAGGTAACACTTAGGTAACACTTAGGGTACACTTAGGTAACACTTAGGGTACACTTAGGTAACACTTAGGGTACACTTAGGTAACACTTAGGGTACACTTAGGTAACAGTTAGGGCACACTTAGGTAACAGTTAGGGCACACTTAGGTAACACTTAGGGCACACTTAGGGCACACTTAGGTAACACTTAGGTAACACTTAGGGCACACTTAGGGCACACTTAGGGCACACTTAGGTAACACTTAGGTAACACTTAGGTAACACTTAGGTAACACTTAGGTAACACTTAGGTAACACTTAGGTAACACTTGGTAACACTTAGGGTACACTTAGGTAACACTTAGGTAACACTTAGGCTACACTTAGGCTACACTTAGGGCACACTTAGGTAACACTTAGGTAACACTTAGGGTACACTTAGGTAACACTTAGGGTACACTTAGGTAACACTTAGGGTACACTTAGGTAACACTTAGGTAACACTTAGGGCACACTTAGGTAACACTTAGGGCACACTTAGGTAACACTTAGGGCACACTTAGGTAACACTTAGGGCACACTTAGGTAACACTTAGGTAACACTTAGGGCACACTTAGGTAACACTTAGGGCACACTTAGGTAACAGTTAGGGCACACTTAGGGCACACTTAGGTAACAGTTAGGGCACACTTAGGTAACACTTAGGGCACACTTAGGTAACACTTAGGGCACACTTAGGTAACACTTAGGGCACACTTAGGTAACACTTAGGGCACACTTAGGTAACAGTTAGGTAACACTTAGGTAACACTTAGGGCACACTTAGGTAACACTTAGGGCACACTTAGGTAACACTTAGGGCACACTTAGGTAACAGTTAGGGCACACTTAGGTAACACTTAGGGCACACTTAGGTAACACTTGGGTAACACTTAGGTAACACTTAGGGCACACTTAGGTAACACTTAGGGCACACTTAGGTAACACTTAGGTAACAGTTAGGGCACACTTAGGTAATACTTAGGTAACACTTAGGGCACACTTAGGTAACACTTAGGGCACACTTAGGTAACAGTTAGGGCACACTTAGGGCACACTTAGGTAACACTTAGGTAACACTTAGGTAACACTTAGGTAACACTTAGGGCACACTTAGGTAACACTTAGGGCACACTTAGGTAACACTTAGGTAACAGTTAGGGCACACTTAGGTAACACTTAGGGCACACTTAGGTAACAGTTAGGTAACACTTAGGTAACACTTAGGGCACACTTAGGTAACACTTAGGGCACACTTAGGTAACACTTAGGTAACACTTAGGTAACACTTAGGGCACACTTAGGTAACACTTAGGGCACACTTAGGTAACACTTAGGTAACAGTTAGGGCACACTTAGGGTACACTTAGGTAACACTTAGTGTACACTTAGGTAACACTTAGGGCACACTTAGGGCACACTTAGGTAACACTTAGGGCACACTTAGGTAACACTTAGGGCACACTTAGGTAACACTTAGGGCACACTTAGGTAACACTTAGGTAACACTTAGGTAACACTTAGGGCACACTTAGGTAACACTTAGGTAACACTTAGGGCACACTTAGGTAACACTTAGGGCACACTTAGGTAACAGTTAGGGCACACTTAGGGCACACTTAGGTAACACTTAGGTAACACTTGGTAACACTTAGGGTACACTTAGGTAACACTTAGGTAACACTTAGGTAACACTTAGGTAACACT
The DNA here is from genome assembly GCA_916048095.2 of Sacculina carcini. Taxonomy (NCBI): domain Eukaryota; kingdom Metazoa; phylum Arthropoda; class Thecostraca; family Sacculinidae; genus Sacculina; species Sacculina carcini. The sequence continues at coordinate 9,337,710 of OU696582.1, read as the reverse complement.
TAGGGCACACTTAGGGCACACTTAGGTAACACTTAGGGCACACTTAGGTAACACTTAGGGCACACTTAGGTAACACTTAGGTAACACTTAGGGCACACTTAGGTAACACTTAGGGCACACTTAGGTAACACTTAGGTAACACTTAGGGTACACTTAGGTAACACTTAGTGTACACTTAGGGTACACTTAGGTAACACTTAGTGTACACTTAGGTAACACTTAGGGTACACTTAGGTAACACTTAGGGCACACTTAGGTAACAGTTAGGGCACACTTAGGTAACAGTTAGGGCACACTTAGGTAACACTTAGGGCACACTTAGGGCACACTTAGGGCACACTTAGGTAACACTTAGGTAACACTTAGGGCACACTTAGGGCACACTTAGGTAACACTTAGGTAACACTTAGGTAACACTTAGGTAACACTTAGGTAACACTTAGGTAACACTTAGGTAACACTTGGTAACACTTAGGGTACACTTAGGTAACACTTAGGTAACACTTAGGTAACACTTAGGTAACACTTAGGGCACACTTAGGTAACACTTAGGGCACACTTACGGCACACTTAGGTAACACTTAGGGCACACTTAGGTAACACTTAGGGCACACTTAGGTAACACTTAGGGCACACTTAGGTAACACTTAGGGCACACTTAGGTAACACTTAGGGCACACTTAGGTAACACTTAGGGCACACTTAGGTAACACTTAGGGCACACTTAGGTAACACTTAGGTAACACTTAGGGCACACTTAGGTAACAGTTAGGGCACACTTAGGTAACACTTAGGGCACACTTAGGTAACACTTAGGGCACACTTAGGTAACACTTAGGGCACACTTAGGTAACACTTAGGGCACACTTAGGTAACAGTTAGGTAACACTTAGGTGAAACTTAGGGCACACTTAGGTAACACTTAGGGCACACTTAGGTAACACTTAGGGCACACTTAGGTAACACTTAGGGCACACTTAGGTAACACTTAGGTAACACTTAGGGCACACTTAGGTAACACTTAGGGCACACTTAGGTAACAGTTAGGGCACACTTAGGGCACACTTAGGTAACAGTTAGGGCACACTTAGGTAACACTTAGGTAACACTTAGGGCACACTTAGGTAACAGTTAGGGCACACTTAGGTAACACTTAGGGTACACTTAGGTAACACTTAGGGCACACTTAGGGCACACTTAGGTAACACTTAGGGCACACTTAGGTAACACTTAGGTAACACTTAGGTAACACTTAGGGCACACTTAGGTAACACTTAGGGCACACTTAGGTAACACTTAGGGCACACTTAGGTAACACTTAGGGCACACTTAGGTAACACTTAGGGCACACTTAGGTAACACTTAGGTAACACTTAGGGCACACTTAGGTAACAGTTAGGGCACACTTAGGTAACACTTAGGGCACACTTAGGTAACACTTAGGGCACACTTAGGTAACACTTAGGGCACACTTAGGTAACACTTAGGGCACACTTAGGTAACAGTTAGGTAACACTTAGGTGAAACTTAGGGCACACTTAGGTAACACTTAGGGCACACTTAGGTAACACTTAGGGCACACTTAGGTAACACTTAGGGCACACTTAGGTAACACTTAGGGCACACTTAGGTAACACTTAGGGCACACTTAGGTAACAGTTAGGGCACACTTAGGGCACACTTAGGTAACAGTTAGGGCACACTTAGGTAACACTTAGGGCACACTTAGGTAACACTTAGGGCACACTTAGGTAACACTTAGGGCACACTTAGGTAACACTTAGGGCACAGTTAGGTAACACTTAGGTAACACTTAGGTAACACTTAGGGCACACTTAGGTAACACTTAGGGCACACTTAGGTAACACTTAGGGCACACTTAGGTAACACTTAGGGCACACTTAGGTAACACTTAGGGCACACTTAGGTAACACTTAGGGCACACTTAGGTAACACTTAGGGCACACTTAGGTAACACTTAGGGCACACTTAGGTAACACTTAGGGCACACTTAGGGCACACTTAGGGCACATTTAGGTAACACTTAGGTAACACTTAGGTAACACTTAGGTAACACTTAGGTAACACTTAGGTAACACTTAGGTAACACTTAGGTAACACTTAGGTAACACTTAGGTAACACTTAGGTAACACTTAGGTAACACTTAGGTAACACTTAGGTAACACTTAGGCTACACTTAGGCTACACTTAGGGCACACTTAGGTAACACTTAGGTAACACTTAGGGCACACTTAGGGTACACTTAGGTAACACTTAGGGTACACTTAGGTAACACTTAGGGTACCCTTAGGTAACACTTAGGGCACACTTAGGTAACAGTTAGGGCACACTTAGGTAACAGTTAGGGCACACTTAGGTAACACTTAGGTAACACTTAGGGCACACTTAGGTAACAGTTAGGGCACACTTAGGTAACACTTAGGGTACACTTAGGTAACACTTAGGGCACACTTAGGGCACACTTAGGTAACACTTAGGGCACACTTAGGTAACACTTAGGTAACACTTAGGTAACACTTAGGCAACACTTAGGCTACACTTAGGGCACACTTAGGTAACACTTAGGTAACACTTAGGGCACACTTAGGTAACACTTAGGTAACACTTAGGGTACACTTAGTTAACACTTAGGGTACACTTAGGTAACACTTAGGGTACACTTAGGTAACACTTAGGGCACACTTAGGTAACAGTTAGGGCACACTTAGGTAACAGTTAGGGCGCACTTAGGTAACACTTAGGGCACACTTAGGGCACACTTAGGTAACACTTAGGTAACACTTAGGGCACACTTAGGGCACACTTAGGGCACACTTAGGTAACACTTAGGTAACACTTAGGTAACACTTAGGTAACACTTAGGTAACACTTAGGTAGCACTTAGGTAACACTTAGGTAACACTTAGGTAACACTTAGGTAACACTTGGTAACACTTAGGGTACACTTAGGTAACACTTAGGTAACACTTAGGTAACACTTAGGTAACACTTAGGTAACACTTAGGGCACACTTAGGGAACACTTAGGTAACACTTAGGTAACACTTAGGTAACACTTAGGGCACACTTAGGGCACACTTAGGTAACACTTAGGGCACACTTAGGTAACACTTAGGGCACACTTAGGTAACACTTAGGGCACACTTAGGTAACACTTAGGTAACACTTAGGGCACACTTAGGGCACACTTAGGTAACACTTAGGTAACACTTAGGTAACACTTAGGTAACACTTAGGGCACACTTAGGTAACACTTAGGGCACACTTAGGTAACACTTAGGGCACACTTAGGTAACACTTAGGGCACACTTAGGTAACACTTAGGGCACACTTAGGTAACACTTAGGGCACACTTAGGTAACACTTAGGTAACACTTAGGGCACACTTAGGTAACAGTTAGGGCACACTTAGGTAACACTTAGGGCACACTTAGGTAACACTTAGGGCACACTTAGGTAACACTTAGGGCACACTTAGGGCACACTTAGGTAACACTTAGGGCACACTTAGGTAACACTTAGGGCACACTTAGGTAACACTTAGGGCACACTTAGGTAACACTTAGGGCACACTTAGGTAACACTTAGGGCACACTTAGGTAACACTTAGGGCACACTTGGGTAACACTTAGGTAACACTTAGGGCACACTTGGGTAACACTTAGGGCACACTTAGGTAACAGTTAGGGCACACTTAGGTAACACTTAGGGCACACTTAGGTAACACTTAGGGCACACTTAGGTAACACTTAGGGCACACTTAGGTAACACTTAGGGCACACTTAGGTAACACTTAGGGCACACTTAGGTAACAGTTAGGTAACACTTAGGTAAAACTTAGGGCACACTTAGGTAACACTTAGGGCACACTTAGGTAACACTTAGGGCACACTTAGGTAACACTTAGGGCACACTTAGGTAACACTTAGGTAACACTTAGGGCACACTTAGGTAACACTTAGGGCACACTTAGGTAACAGTTAGGGCACACTTAGGGCACACTTAGGTAACAGTTAGGGCACACTTAGGTAACACTTAGGGCACACTTAGGTAACACTTAGGGCACACTTAGGTAACACTTAGGGCACACTTAGGTAACACTTAGGGCACACTTAGGTAACAGTTAGGTAACACTTAGGTAACACTTAGGGCACACTTAGGTAACACTTAGGGCACACTTAGGTAACACTTAGGGCACACTTAGGTAACACTTAGGGCACACTTAGGTAACACTTAGGGCACACTTAGGTAACACTTAGGGCACACTTAGGTAACACTTAGGGCACACTTAGGTAACACTTAGGGCACACTTAGGTAACACTTAGGGCACACTTAGGTAACACTTAGGGCACACTTAGGTAACACTTAGGGCACACTTAGGGCACACTTAGGGCACATTTAGGTAACACTTAGGTAACACTTAGGTAACACTTAGGTAACACTTAGGTAACACTTAGGTAACACTTAGGCTACACTTAGGCTACACTTAGGGCACACTTAGGTAACACTTAGGTAACACTTAGGGCACACTTAGGTAACACTTAGGTAACACTTAGGTAACACTTAGGTAACACTTAGGCTACACTTAGGCTACACTTAGGGCACACTTAGGTAACACTTAGGTAACACTTAGGGTACACTTAGGTAACACTTAGGGTACACTTAGGTAACACTTAGGGTACACTTAGGTAACACTTAGGGCACACTTAGGGCACATTTAGGTAACACTTAGGTAACACTTAGGTAACACTTAGGTAACACTTAGGTAACACTTAGGTAACACTTAGGCTACACTTAGGCTACACTTAGGGCACACTTAGGTAACACTTAGGTAACACTTAGGGCACACTTAGGTAACACTTAGGTAACACTTAGGTAACACTTAGGTAACACTTAGGCTACACTTAGGCTACACTTAGGGCACACTTAGGTAACACTTAGGTAACACTTAGGTAACACTTAGGTAACACTTAGGTAACACTTAGGTAACACTTAGGTAACACTTAGGTAACACTTAGGTAACACTTAGGTAACACTTAGGTAACACTTAGGTAACACTTAGGCTACACTTAGGCTACACTTAGGGCACACTTAGGTAACACTTAGGTAACACTTAGGGCACACTTAGGGTACACTTAGGTAACACTTAGGGTACACTTAGGTAACACTTAGGGTACCCTTAGGTAACACTTAGGGCACACTTAGGTAACAGTTAGGGCACACTTAGGTAACAGTTAGGGCACACTTAGGTAACACTTAGGTAACACTTAGGGCACACTTAGGTAACAGTTAGGGCACACTTAGGTAACACTTAGGGTACACTTAGGTAACACTTAGGGCACACTTAGGGCACACTTAGGTAACACTTAGGGCACACTTAGGTAACACTTAGGTAACACTTAGGTAACACTTAGGCTACACTTAGGCTACACTTAGGGCACACTTAGGTAACACTTAGGTAACACTTAGGGCACACTTAGGTAACACTTAGGTAACACTTAGGGTACACTTAGTTAACACTTAGGGTACACTTAGGTAACACTTAGGGTACACTTAGGTAACACTTAGGGCACACTTAGGTAACAGTTAGGGCACACTTAGGTAACAGTTAGGGCGCACTTAGGTAACACTTAGGGCACACTTAGGGCACACTTAGGTAACACTTAGGTAACACTTAGGGCACACTTAGGGCACACTTAGGGCACACTTAGGTAACACTTAGGTAACACTTAGGTAACACTTAGGTAACACTTAGGTAACACTTAGGTAGCACTTAGGTAACACTTAGGTAACACTTAGGTAACACTTAGGTAACACTTGGTAACACTTAGGGTACACTTAGGTAACACTTAGGTAACACTTAGGTAACACTTAGGTAACACTTAGGTAACACTTAGGGCACACTTAGGGAACACTTAGGTAACACTTAGGTAACACTTAGGTAACACTTAGGGCACACTTAGGGCACACTTAGGTAACACTTAGGGCACACTTAGGTAACACTTAGGGCACACTTAGGTAACACTTAGGGCACACTTAGGTAACACTTAGGTAACACTTAGGGCACACTTAGGGCACACTTAGGTAACACTTAGGTAACACTTAGGTAACACTTAGGTAACACTTAGGGCACACTTAGGTAACACTTAGGGCACACTTAGGTAACACTTAGGGCACACTTAGGTAACACTTAGGGCACACTTAGGTAACACTTAGGGCACACTTAGGTAACACTTAGGGCACACTTAGGTAACACTTAGGTAACACTTAGGGCACACTTAGGTAACAGTTAGGGCACACTTAGGTAACACTTAGGGCACACTTAGGTAACACTTAGGGCACACTTAGGTAACACTTAGGGCACACTTAGGGCACACTTAGGTAACACTTAGGGCACACTTAGGTAACACTTAGGGCACACTTAGGTAACACTTAGGGCACACTTAGGTAACACTTAGGGCACACTTAGGTAACACTTAGGGCACACTTAGGTAACACTTAGGGCACACTTGGGTAACACTTAGGTAACACTTAGGGCACACTTGGGTAACACTTAGGGCACACTTAGGTAACAGTTAGGGCACACTTAGGTAACACTTAGGGCACACTTAGGTAACACTTAGGGCACACTTAGGTAACACTTAGGGCACACTTAGGTAACACTTAGGGCACACTTAGGTAACACTTAGGGCACACTTAGGTAACAGTTAGGTAACACTTAGGTAAAACTTAGGGCACACTTAGGTAACACTTAGGGCACACTTAGGTAACACTTAGGGCACACTTAGGTAACACTTAGGGCACACTTAGGTAACACTTAGGTAACACTTAGGGCACACTTAGGTAACACTTAGGGCACACTTAGGTAACAGTTAGGGCACACTTAGGGCACACTTAGGTAACAGTTAGGGCACACTTAGGTAACACTTAGGGCACACTTAGGTAACACTTAGGGCACACTTAGGTAACACTTAGGGCACACTTAGGTAACACTTAGGGCACACTTAGGTAACAGTTAGGTAACACTTAGGTAACACTTAGGGCACACTTAGGTAACACTTAGGGCACACTTAGGTAACACTTAGGGCACACTTAGGTAACACTTAGGGCACACTTAGGTAACACTTAGGGCACACTTAGGTAACACTTAGGGCACACTTAGGTAACACTTAGGGCACACTTAGGTAACACTTAGGGCACACTTAGGTAACACTTAGGGCACACTTAGGTAACACTTAGGGCACACTTAGGTAACACTTAGGGCACACTTAGGGCACACTTAGGGCACATTTAGGTAACACTTAGGTAACACTTAGGTAACACTTAGGTAACACTTAGGTAACACTTAGGTAACACTTAGGCTACACTTAGGCTACACTTAGGGCACACTTAGGTAACACTTAGGTAACACTTAGGGCACACTTAGGTAACACTTAGGTAACACTTAGGTAACACTTAGGTAACACTTAGGCTACACTTAGGCTACACTTAGGGCACACTTAGGTAACACTTAGGTAACACTTAGGGTACACTTAGGTAACACTTAGGGTACACTTAGGTAACACTTAGGGTACACTTAGGTAACACTTAGGGCACACTTAGGGCACACTTAGGTAACACTTAGGTAACACTTAGGTAACACTTAGGTAACACTTAGGTAACACTTAGGTAACACTTAGGCTACACTTAGGCTACACTTAGGGCACACTTAGGTAACACTTAGGTAACACTTAGGGCACACTTAGGTAACACTTAGGTAACACTTAGGTAACACTTAGGTAACACTTAGGCTACACTTAGGCTACACTTAGGGCACACTTAGGTAACACTTAGGTAACACTTAGGGTACACTTAGGTAACACTTAGGGTACACTTAGGTAACACTTAGGGTACACTTAGGTAACACTTAGGGCACACTTAGGTAACAGTTAGGGCACACTTAGGGCACACTTAGGTAACACTTAGGGCACACTTAGGTAACACTTAGGGCACACTTAGGTAACACTTAGGGCACACTTAGGTAACACTTAGGTAACACTTAGGGTACACTTAGGTAACACTTAGGGTACCCTTAGGTAACACTTAGGGCACACTTAGGTAACAGTTAGGGCACACTTAGGTAACACTTAGGGCACACTTAGGGCACACTTAGGTAACACTTAGGGCACACTTAGGTAACACTTAGGTAACACTTAGGTAACACTTAGGCTACACTTAGGCTACACTTAGGGCACACTTAGGTAACACTTAGGTAACACTTAGGGCACACTTAGGTAACACTTAGGTAACACTTAGGGTACACTTAGGTAACACTTAGGGTACACTTAGGTAACACTTAGGGTACACTTAGGTAACACTTAGGGTACACTTAGGTAACAGTTAGGGCACACTTAGGTAACAGTTAGGGCACACTTAGGTAACACTTAGGGCACACTTAGGGCACACTTAGGTAACACTTAGGTAACACTTAGGGCACACTTAGGGCACACTTAGGGCACACTTAGGTAACACTTAGGTAACACTTAGGTAACACTTAGGTAACACTTAGGTAACACTTGGTAACACTTAGGGTACACTTAGGTAACACTTAGGTAACACTTAGGCTACACTTAGGCTACACTTAGGGCACACTTAGGTAACACTTAGGTAACACTTAGGGTACACTTAGGTAACACTTAGGGTACACTTAGGTAACACTTAGGGTACACTTAGGTAACACTTAGGTAACACTTAGGGCACACTTAGGTAACACTTAGGGCACACTTAGGTAACACTTAGGGCACACTTAGGTAACACTTAGGGCACACTTAGGTAACACTTAGGTAACACTTAGGGCACACTTAGGTAACACTTAGGGCACACTTAGGTAACACTTAGGTAACACTTAGGGCACACTTAGGAAACACTTAGGGCACACTTAGGTAACAGTTAGGGCACACTTAGGGCACACTTAGGTAACACTTAGGTAACACTTGGTAACACTTAGGGTACACTTAGGTAACACTTAGGTAACACTTAGGTAACACTTAGGTAACACTTAGGGCACACTTAGGGCACACTTAGGTAACACTTAGGGCACACTTAGGTAACACTTAGGGCACACTTAGGTAACACTTAGGGCACACTTAGGTAACACTTAGGTAACACTTAGGGCACACTTAGGTAACACTTAGGGCACACTTAGGTAACACTTAGGTAACACTTAGGGCACACGTAGGTAACAGTTAGGGCACACTTAGGGTACACTTAGGTAACACTTAGTGTACACTTAGGTAACACTTAGGGTACACTTAGGTAACACTTAGGGCACACTTAGGTAACAGTTAGGGCACACTTAGGTAACACTTAGGGCACACTTAGGTAACACTTAGGGCACACTTAGGGCACACTTAGGGCACACTTAGGTAACACTTAGGTAACACTTAGGGCACACTTAGGGCACACTTAGGTAACACTTAGGTAACACTTAGGTAACACTTAGGTAACACTTAGGTAACACTTAGGTAACACTTAGGTAACACTTAGGTAACACTTAGGTAACACTTAGGTAACACTTAGGTAACACTTAGGTAACACTTAGGGCACACTTAGGTAACACTTAGGGCACACTTAGGTAACACTTAGGGCACACTTAGGTAACACTTAGGTAACACTTAGGTAACACTTAGGTAACACTTAGGTAACACTTAGGTAACACTTAGGTAACACTTAGGTAACACTTAGGGCACACTTAGGTAACACTTAGGGCACACTTAGGTAACACTTAGGGCACACTTAGGTAACACTTAGGGCACACTTAGGTAACACTTAGGTAACACTTAGGGCACACTTAGGGCACACTTAGGTAACACTTAGGTAACACTTAGGTAACACTTAGGTAACACTTAGGGCACACTTAGGTAACACTTAGGGCACACTTAGGTAACACTTAGGGCACACTTAGGTAACACTTAGGGCACACTTAGGTAACACTTAGGGCACACTTAGGTAACACTTAGGTAACACTTAGGGCACACTTAGGTAACAGTTAGGGCACACTTAGGTAACACTTAGGGCACACTTAGGTAACACTTAGGGCACACTTAGGTAACACTTAGGGCACACTTAGGGCACACTTAGGTAACACTTAGGGCACACTTAGGTAACACTTAGGGCACACTTAGGTAACACTTAGGGCACACTTAGGGCACACTTAGGGCACATTTAGGTAACACTTAGGGCACACTTAGGTAACACTTAGGGCACACTTAGGTAACACATAGGGCACACTTAGGGCACACTTAGGGCACATTTAGGTAACACTTAGGTAACACTTAGGTAACACTTAGGTAACACTTAGGTAACACTTAGGTAACACTTAGGTAACACTTAGGTAACACTTAGGTAACACTTAGGCTACACTTAGGCTACACTTAGGCTACACTTAGGGCACACTTAGGTAACACTTAGGTAACACTTAGGGCACACTTAGGTAACACTTAGGTAACACTTAGGTAACACTTAGGTAACACTTAGGCTACACTTAGGCTACACTTAGGGCACACTTAGGTAACACTTAGGTAACACTTAGGGTACACTTAGGTAACACTTAGGGTACACTTAGGTAACACTTAGGGTACACTTAGGTAACACTTAGGGCACACTTAGGTAACAGTTAGGGCACACTTAGGGCACACTTAGGTAACACTTAGGGCACACTTAGGTAACACTTAGGGCACACTTAGGTAACACTTAGGGCACACTTAGGTAACACTTAGGTAACACTTAGGGTACACTTAGGTAACACTTAGGGTACCCTTAGGTAACACTTAGGGCACACTTAGGTAACAGTTAGGGCACACTTAGGTAACACTTAGGGCACACTTAGGGCACACTTAGGTAACACTTAGGGCACACTTAGGTAACACTTAGGTAACACTTAGGTAACACTTAGGCTACACTTAGGCTACACTTAGGGCACACTTAGGTAACACTTAGGTAACACTTAGGGCACACTTAGGTAACACTTAGGTAACACTTAGGGTACACTTAGGTAACACTTAGGGTACACTTAGGTAACACTTAGGGTACACTTAGGTAACACTTAGGGTACACTTAGGTAACAGTTAGGGCACACTTAGGTAACAGTTAGGGCACACTTAGGTAACACTTAGGGCACACTTAGGGCACACTTAGGTAACACTTAGGTAACACTTAGGGCACACTTAGGGCACACTTAGGGCACACTTAGGTAACACTTAGGTAACACTTAGGTAACACTTAGGTAACACTTAGGTAACACTTAGGTAACACTTAGGTAACACTTGGTAACACTTAGGGTACACTTAGGTAACACTTAGGTAACACTTAGGCTACACTTAGGCTACACTTAGGGCACACTTAGGTAACACTTAGGTAACACTTAGGGTACACTTAGGTAACACTTAGGGTACACTTAGGTAACACTTAGGGTACACTTAGGTAACACTTAGGTAACACTTAGGGCACACTTAGGTAACACTTAGGGCACACTTAGGTAACACTTAGGGCACACTTAGGTAACACTTAGGGCACACTTAGGTAACACTTAGGTAACACTTAGGGCACACTTAGGTAACACTTAGGGCACACTTAGGTAACAGTTAGGGCACACTTAGGGCACACTTAGGTAACAGTTAGGGCACACTTAGGTAACACTTAGGGCACACTTAGGTAACACTTAGGGCACACTTAGGTAACACTTAGGGCACACTTAGGTAACACTTAGGGCACACTTAGGTAACAGTTAGGTAACACTTAGGTAACACTTAGGGCACACTTAGGTAACACTTAGGGCACACTTAGGTAACACTTAGGGCACACTTAGGTAACAGTTAGGGCACACTTAGGTAACACTTAGGGCACACTTAGGTAACACTTGGGTAACACTTAGGTAACACTTAGGGCACACTTAGGTAACACTTAGGGCACACTTAGGTAACACTTAGGTAACAGTTAGGGCACACTTAGGTAACACTTAGGTAACACTTAGGGCACACTTAGGTAACACTTAGGGCACACTTAGGTAACAGTTAGGGCACACTTAGGGCACACTTAGGTAACACTTAGGTAACACTTAGGTAACACTTAGGTAACACTTAGTGTACACTTAGGTAACACTTAGGGCACACTTAGGGCACACTTAGGTAACACTTAGGGCACACTTAGGTAACACTTAGGGCACACTTAGGTAACACTTAGGGCACACTTAGGTAACACTTAGGTAACACTTAGGTAACACTTAGGGCACACTTAGGTAACACTTAGGTAACACTTAGGGCACACTTAGGTAACACTTAGGGCACACTTAGGTAACAGTTAGGGCACACTTAGGGCACACTTAGGTAACACTTAGGTAACACTTGGTAACACTTAGGGTACACTTAGGTAACACTTAGGTAACACTTAGGTAACACTTAGGTAACACTTAGGGCACACTTAGGGCACACTTAGGTAACACTTAGGGCACACTTAGGTAACACTTAGGGCACACTTAGGTAACACTTAGGTAACACTTAGGTAACACTTAGGTAACACTTAGGGCACACTTAGGTAACACTTAGGTAACACTTAGGGTACACTTAGGTAACACTTAGTGTACACTTAGGGTACACTTAGGTAACACTTAGTGTACACTTAGGTAACACTTAGGGTACACTTAGGTAACACTTAGGGCACACTTAGGTAACAGTTAGGGCACACTTAGGTAACAGTTAGGGCACACTTAGGTAACACTTAGGGCACACTTAGGGCACACTTAGGGCACACTTAGGTAACACTTAGGTAACACTTAGGGCACACTTAGGGCACACTTAGGTAACACTTAGGTAACACTTAGGTAACACTTAGGTAACACTTAGGTAACACTTAGGTAACACTTAGGTAACACTTAGGTAACACTTGGTAACACTTAGGGTACACTTAGGTAACACTTAGGTAACACTTAGGTAACAGTTAGGTAACACTTAGGGCACACTTAGGTAACACTTAGGGCACACTTACGGCACACTTAGGTAACACTTAGGGCACACTTAGGTAACACTTAGGGCACACTTAGGTAACACTTAGGGCACACTTAGGTAACACTTAGGGCACACTTAGGTAACACTTAGGGCACACTTAGGTAACACTTAGGGCACACTTAGGTAACACTTAGGGCACACTTAGGTAACACTTAGGTAACACTTAGGGCACACTTAGGTAACAGTTAGGGCACACTTAGGTAACACTTAGGGCACACTTAGGTAACACTTAGGGCACACTTAGGTAACACTTAGGGCACACTTAGGTAACACTTAGGGCACACTTAGGTAACAGTTAGGTAACACTTAGGTGAAACTTAGGGCACACTTAGGTAACACTTAGGGCACACTTAGGTAACACTTAGGGCACACTTAGGTAACACTTAGGGCACACTTAGGTAACACTTAGGTAACACTTAGGGCACACTTAGGTAACACTTAGGGCACACTTAGGTAACAGTTAGGGCACACTTAGGGCACACTTAGGTAACAGTTAGGGCACACTTAGGTAACACTTAGGTAACACTTAGGGCACACTTAGGTAACAGTTAGGGCACACTTAGGTAACACTTAGGGTACACTTAGGTAACACTTAGGGCACACTTAGGGCACACTTAGGTAACACTTAGGGCACACTTAGGTAACACTTAGGTAACACTTAGGTAACACTTAGGGCACACTTAGGTAACACTTAGGGCACACTTAGGTAACACTTAGGGCACACTTAGGTAACACTTAGGGCACACTTAGGTAACACTTAGGGCACACTTAGGTAACACTTAGGTAACACTTAGGGCACACTTAGGTAACAGTTAGGGCACACTTAGGTAACACTTAGGGCACACTTAGGTAACACTTAGGGCACACTTAGGTAACACTTAGGGCACACTTAGGTAACACTTAGGGCACACTTAGGTAACAGTTAGGTAACACTTAGGTGAAACTTAGGGCACACTTAGGTAACACTTAGGGCACACTTAGGTAACACTTAGGGCACACTTAGGTAACACTTAGGGCACACTTAGGTAACACTTAGGGCACACTTAGGTAACACTTAGGGTACACTTAGGTAACAGTTAGGGCACACTTAGGTAACAGTTAGGGCACACTTAGGTAACACTTAGGGCACACTTAGGGCACACTTAGGTAACACTTAGGTAACACTTAGGGCACACTTAGGGCACACTTAGGGCACACTTAGGTAACACTTAGGTAACACTTAGGTAACACTTAGGTAACACTTAGGTAACACTTAGGTAACACTTAGGTAACACTTGGTAACACTTAGGGTACACTTAGGTAACACTTAGGTAACACTTAGGCTACACTTAGGCTACACTTAGGGCACACTTAGGTAACACTTAGGTAACACTTAGGGTACACTTAGGTAACACTTAGGGTACACTTAGGTAACACTTAGGGTACACTTAGGTAACACTTAGGTAACACTTAGGGCACACTTAGGTAACACTTAGGGCACACTTAGGTAACACTTAGGGCACACTTAGGTAACACTTAGGTAACACTTAGGGCACACTTAGGTAACACTTAGGGCACACTTAGGTAACACTTAGGTAACACTTAGGGCACACTTAGGAAACACTTAGGGCACACTTAGGTAACAGTTAGGGCACACTTAGGGCACACTTAGGTAACACTTAGGTAACACTTGGTAACACTTAGGGTACACTTAGGTAACACTTAGGTAACACTTAGGTAACACTTAGGTAACACTTAGGGCACACTTAGGGCACACTTAGGTAACACTTAGGGCACACTTAGGTAACACTTAGGGCACACTTAGGTAACACTTAGGGCACACTTAGGTAACACTTAGGTAACACTTAGGGCACACTTAGGTAACACTTAGGGCACACTTAGGTAACACTTAGGTAACACTTAGGGCACACGTAGGTAACAGTTAGGGCACACTTAGGGTACACTTAGGTAACACTTAGTGTACACTTAGGTAACACTTAGGGTACACTTAGGTAACACTTAGGGCACACTTAGGTAACAGTTAGGGCACACTTAGGTAACACTTAGGGCACACTTAGGTAACACTTAGGGCACACTTAGGGCACACTTAGGGCACACTTAGGTAACACTTAGGTAACACTTAGGGCACACTTAGGGCACACTTAGGTAACACTTAGGTAACACTTAGGTAACACTTAGGTAACACTTAGGTAACACTTAGGTAACACTTAGGTAACACTTAGGTAACACTTAGGTAACACTTAGGTAACACTTAGGTAACACTTAGGTAACACTTAGGGCACACTTAGGTAACACTTAGGGCACACTTAGGTAACACTTAGGGCACACTTAGGTAACACTTAGGTAACACTTAGGTAACACTTAGGTAACACTTAGGTAACACTTAGGTAACACTTAGGTAACACTTAGGTAACACTTAGGGCACACTTAGGTAACACTTAGGGCACACTTAGGTAACACTTAGGGCACACTTAGGTAACACTTAGGGCACACTTAGGTAACACTTAGGTAACACTTAGGGCACACTTAGGGCACACTTAGGTAACACTTAGGTAACACTTAGGTAACACTTAGGTAACACTTAGGGCACACTTAGGTAACACTTAGGGCACACTTAGGTAACACTTAGGGCACACTTAGGTAACACTTAGGGCACACTTAGGTAACACTTAGGGCACACTTAGGTAACACTTAGGTAACACTTAGGGCACACTTAGGTAACAGTTAGGGCACACTTAGGTAACACTTAGGGCACACTTAGGTAACACTTAGGGCACACTTAGGTAACACTTAGGGCACACTTAGGGCACACTTAGGTAACACTTAGGGCACACTTAGGTAACACTTAGGGCACACTTAGGTAACACTTAGGGCACACTTAGGTAACACTTAGGGCACACTTAGGTAACACTTAGGGCACACTTAGGTAACACTTAGGTAACACTTAGGTAACACTTAGGTAACACTTAGGTAACACTTAGGTAACACTTAGGTAACACTTAGGTAACACTTGGTAACACTTAGGGTACACTTAGGCTACACTTAGGCTACACTTAGGGCACACTTAGGTAACACTTAGGTAACACTTAGGTAACAGTTAGGTAACACTTAGGTGAAACTTAGGGCACACTTAGGTAACACTTAGGGCACACTTAGGTAACACTTAGGGCACACTTAGGTAACACTTAGGGCACACTTAGGTAACACTTAGGTAACACTTAGGGCACACTTAGGTAACACTTAGGGCACACTTAGGTAACAGTTAGGGCACACTTAGGGCACACTTAGGTAACAGTTAGGGCACACTTAGGTAACACTTAGGGCACACTTAGGTAACACTTAGGGCACACTTAGGTAACACTTAGGGCACACTTAGGTAACACTTAGGGCACAGTTAGGTAACACTTAGGTAACACTTAGGTAACACTTAGGGCACACTTAGGTAACACTTAGGGCACACTTAGGTAACACTTAGGGCACACTTAGGTAACACTTAGGGCACACTTAGGTAACACTTAGGGCACACTTAGGTAACACTTAGGGCACACTTAGGTAACACTTAGGGCACACTTAGGTAACACTTAGGGCACACTTAGGTAACACTTAGGGCACACTTAGGGCACACTTAGGGCACATTTAGGTAACACTTAGGTAACACTTAGGTAACACTTAGGTAACACTTAGGTAACACTTAGGTAACACTTAGGTAACACTTAGGTAACACTTAGGTAACACTTAGGTAACACTTAGGTAACACTTAGGTAACACTTAGGCTACACTTAGGCTACACTTAGGGCACACTTAGGTAACACTTAGGTAACACTTAGGGCACACTTAGGTAACACTTAGGTAACACTTAGGGTACACTTAGGTAACACTTAGGGTACCCTTAGGTAACACTTAGGGCACACTTAGGTAACAGTTAGGGCACACTTAGGTAACAGTTAGGGCACACTTAGGTAACACTTAGGTAACACTTAGGGCACACTTAGGTAACAGTTAGGGCACACTTAGGTAACACTTAGGGTACACTTAGGTAACACTTAGGGCACACTTAGGGCACACTTAGGTAACACTTAGGGCACACTTATGTAACACTTAGGTAACACTTAGGTAACACTTAGGCTACACTTAGGCTACACTTAGGGCACACTTAGGTAACACTTAGGTAACACTTAGGGCACACTTAGGTAACACTTAGGTAACACTTAGGGTACACTTAGTTAACACTTAGGGTACACTTAGGTAACACTTAGGGTACACTTAGGTAACACTTAGGGCACACTTAGGTAACAGTTAGGGCACACTTAGGGAACACTTAGGTAACACTTAGGTAACACTTAGGTAACACTTAGGGCACACTTAGGGCACACTTAGGTAACACTTAGGGCACACTTAGGTAACACTTAGGGCACACTTAGGTAACACTTAGGGCACACTTAGGTAACACTTAGGTAACACTTAGGGCACACTTAGGGCACACTTAGGTAACACTTAGGTAACACTTAGGTAACACTTAGGTAACACTTAGGGCACACTTAGGTAACACTTAGGGCACACTTAGGTAACACTTAGGGCACACTTAGGTAACACTTAGGGCACACTTAGGTAACACTTAGGGCACACTTAGGTAACACTTAGGGCACACTTAGGTAACACTTAGGTAACACTTAGGGCACACTTAGGTAACAGTTAGGGCACACTTAGGTAACACTTAGGGCACACTTAGGTAACACTTAGGGCACACTTAGGTAACACTTAGGGCACACTTAGGGCACACTTAGGTAACACTTAGGGCACACTTAGGTAACACTTAGGGCACACTTAGGGCACACTTAGGTAACACTTAGGGCACACTTAGGTAACACTTAGGGCACACTTAGGTAACACTTAGGGCACACTTAGGTAACACTTAGGGCACACTTAGGTAACACTTAGGTAACACTTAGGGCACACTTAGGTAACAGTTAGGGCACACTTAGGTAACACTTAGGGCACACTTAGGTAACACTTAGGGCACACTTAGGTAACACTTAGGGCACACTTAGGTAACACTTAGGGCACACTTAGGTAACAGTTAGGTAACACTTAGGTAAAACTTAGGGCACACTTAGGTAACACTTAGGGCACACTTAGGTAACACTTAGGGCACACTTAGGTAACACTTAGGGCACACTTAGGTAACACTTAGGTAACACTTAGGGCACACTTAGGTAACACTTAGGGCACACTTAGGTAACAGTTAGGGCACACTTAGGGCACACTTAGGTAACAGTTAGGGCACACTTAGGTAACACTTAGGGCACACTTAGGTAACACTTAGGGCACACTTAGGTAACACTTAGGGCACACTTAGGTAACACTTAGGGCACACTTAGGTAACAGTTAGGTAACACTTAGGTAACACTTAGGGCACACTTAGGTAACACTTAGGGCACACTTAGGTAACACTTAGGGCACACTTAGGTAACACTTAGGGCACACTTAGGTAACACTTAGGGCACACTTAGGTAACACTTAGGGCACACTTAGGTAACACTTAGGGCACACTTAGGTAACACTTAGGGCACACTTAGGTAACACTTAGGGCACACTTAGGTAACACTTAGGGCACACTTAGGTAACACTTAGGGCACACTTAGGGCACACTTAGGGCACATTTAGGTAACACTTAGGTAACACTTAGGTAACACTTAGGTAACACTTAGGTAACACTTAGGTAACACTTAGGTAACACTTAGGTAACACTTAGGTAACACTTAGGCTACACTTAGGCTACACTTAGGCTACACTTAGGCTACACTTAGGGCACACTTAGGTAACACTTAGGTAACACTTAGGGCACACTTAGGTAACACTTAGGTAACACTTAGGTAACACTTAGGTAACACTTAGGCTACACTTAGGCTACACTTTGGGCACACTTAGGTAACACTTAGGTAACACTTAGGGTACACTTAGGTAACACTTAGGGTACACTTAGGTAACACTTAGGGTACACTTAGGTAACACTTAGGGCACACTTAGGTAACAGTTAGGGCACACTTAGGGCACACTTAGGTAACACTTAGGGCACACTTAGGTAACACTTAGGGCACACTTAGGTAACACTTAGGGCACACTTAGGTAACACTTAGGTAACACTTAGGGTACACTTAGGTAACACTTAGGGTACCCTTAGGTAACACTTAGGGCACACTTAGGTAACAGTTAGGGCACACTTAGGTAACACTTAGGGCACACTTAGGGCACACTTAGGTAACACTTAGGGCACACTTAGGTAACACTTAGGTAACACTTAGGTAAACTTAGGCTACACTTAGGCTACACTTAGGGCACACTTAGGTAACACTTAGGTAACACTTAGGGCACACTTAGGTAACACTTAGGTAACACTTAGGGTACACTTAGGTAACACTTAGGGTACACTTAGGTAACACTTAGGGTACACTTAGGTAACACTTAGGGTACACTTAGGTAACAGTTAGGGCACACTTAGGTAACAGTTAGGGCACACTTAGGTAACACTTAGGGCACACTTAGGGCACACTTAGGTAACACTTAGGTAACACTTAGGGCACACTTAGGGCACACTTAGGGCACACTTAGGTAACACTTAGGTAACACTTAGGTAACACTTAGGTAACACTTAGGTAACACTTAGGTAACACTTAGGTAACACTTGGTAACACTTAGGGTACACTTAGGTAACACTTAGGTAACACTTAGGCTACACTTAGGCTACACTTAGGGCACACTTAGGTAACACTTAGGTAACACTTAGGGTACACTTAGGTAACACTTAGGGTACACTTAGGTAACACTTAGGGTACACTTAGGTAACACTTAGGTAACACTTAGGGCACACTTAGGTAACACTTAGGGCACACTTAGGTAACACTTAGGGCACACTTAGGTAACACTTAGGGCACACTTAGGTAACACTTAGGTAACACTTAGGGCACACTTAGGTAACACTTAGGGCACACTTAGGTAACAGTTAGGGCACACTTAGGGCACACTTAGGTAACAGTTAGGGCACACTTAGGTAACACTTAGGGCACACTTAGGTAACACTTAGGGCACACTTAGGTAACACTTAGGGCACACTTAGGTAACACTTAGGGCACACTTAGGTAACAGTTAGGTAACACTTAGGTAACACTTAGGGCACACTTAGGTAACACTTAGGGCACACTTAGGTAACACTTAGGGCACACTTAGGTAACAGTTAGGGCACACTTAGGTAACACTTAGGGCACACTTAGGTAACACTTGGGTAACACTTAGGTAACACTTAGGGCACACTTAGGTAACACTTAGGGCACACTTAGGTAACACTTAGGTAACAGTTAGGGCACACTTAGGTAACACTTAGGTAACACTTAGGGCACACTTAGGTAACACTTAGGGCACACTTAGGTAACAGTTAGGGCACACTTAGGGCACACTTAGGTAACACTTAGGTAACACTTAGGTAACACTTAGGTAACACTTAGTGTACACTTAGGTAACACTTAGGGCACACTTAGGGCACACTTAGGTAACACTTAGGGCACACTTAGGTAACACTTAGGGCACACTTAGGTAACACTTAGGGCACACTTAGGTAACACTTAGGTAACACTTAGGTAACACTTAGGGCACACTTAGGTAACACTTAGGTAACACTTAGGGCACACTTAGGTAACACTTAGGGCACACTTAGGTAACAGTTAGGGCACACTTAGGGCACACTTAGGTAACACTTAGGTAACACTTGGTAACACTTAGGGTACACTTAGGTAACACTTAGGTAACACTTAGGTAACACTTAGGTAACACTTAGGGCACACTTAGGGCACACTTAGGTAACACTTAGGGCACACTTAGGTAACACTTAGGGCACACTTAGGTAACACTTAGGTAACACTTAGGGCACACTTAGGTAACACTTAGGGCACACTTAGGTAACACTTAGGTAACACTTAGGGTACACTTAGGTAACACTTAGTGTACACTTAGGGTACACTTAGGTAACACTTAGTGTACACTTAGGTAACACTTAGGGTACACTTAGGTAACACTTAGGGCACACTTAGGTAACAGTTAGGGCACACTTAGGTAACAGTTAGGGCACACTTAGGTAACACTTAGGGCACACTTAGGGCACACTTAGGGCACACTTAGGTAACACTTAGGTAACACTTAGGGCACACTTAGGGCACACTTAGGTAACACTTAGGTAACACTTAGGTAACACTTAGGTAACACTTAGGTAACACTTAGGTAACACTTAGGTAACACTTGGTAACACTTAGGGTACACTTAGGTAACACTTAGGTAACACTTAGGTAACACTTAGGTAACACTTAGGGCACACTTAGGTAACACTTAGGGCACACTTACGGCACACTTAGGTAACACTTAGGGCACACTTAGGTAACACTTAGGGCACACTTAGGTAACACTTAGGGCACACTTAGGTAACACTTAGGGCACACTTAGGTAACACTTAGGGCACACTTAGGTAACACTTAGGGCACACTTAGGTAACACTTAGGGCACACTTAGGTAACACTTAGGTAACACTTAGGGCACACTTAGGTAACAGTTAGGGCACACTTAGGTAACACTTAGGGCACACTTAGGTAACACTTAGGGCACACTTAGGTAACACTTAGGGCACACTTAGGTAACACTTAGGGCACACTTAGGTAACAGTTAGGTAACACTTAGGTGAAACTTAGGGCACACTTAGGTAACACTTAGGGCACACTTAGGTAACACTTAGGGCACACTTAGGTAACACTTAGGGCACACTTAGGTAACACTTAGGTAACACTTAGGGCACACTTAGGTAACACTTAGGGCACACTTAGGTAACAGTTAGGGCACACTTAGGGCACACTTAGGTAACAGTTAGGGCACACTTAGGTAACACTTAGGTAACACTTAGGGCACACTTAGGTAACAGTTAGGGCACACTTAGGTAACACTTAGGGTACACTTAGGTAACACTTAGGGCACACTTAGGGCACACTTAGGTAACACTTAGGGCACACTTAGGTAACACTTAGGTAACACTTAGGTAACACTTAGGGCACACTTAGGTAACACTTAGGGCACACTTAGGTAACACTTAGGGCACACTTAGGTAACACTTAGGGCACACTTAGGTAACACTTAGGGCACACTTAGGTAACACTTAGGTAACACTTAGGGCACACTTAGGTAACAGTTAGGGCACACTTAGGTAACACTTAGGGCACACTTAGGTAACACTTAGGGCACACTTAGGTAACACTTAGGGCACACTTAGGTAACACTTAGGGCACACTTAGGTAACAGTTAGGTAACACTTAGGTGAAACTTAGGGCACACTTAGGTAACACTTAGGGCACACTTAGGTAACACTTAGGGCACACTTAGGTAACACTTAGGGCACACTTAGGTAACACTTAGGGCACACTTAGGTAACACTTAGGGCACACTTAGGTAACACTTAGGGTACACTTAGGTAACACTTAGGGCACACTTAGGTAACAGTTAGGGCACACTTAGGGCACACTTAGGTAACACTTAGGGCACACTTAGGTAACACTTAGGGCACACTTAGGTAACACTTAGGGCACACTTAGGTAACACTTAGGTAACACTTAGGGTACACTTAGGTAACACTTAGGGTACCCTTAGGTAACACTTAGGGCACACTTAGGTAACAGTTAGGGCACACTTAGGTAACACTTAGGGCACACTTAGGGCACACTTAGGTAACACTTAGGGCACACTTAGGTAACACTTAGGTAACACTTAGGTAACACTTAGGCTACACTTAGGCTACACTTAGGGCACACTTAGGTAACACTTAGGTAACACTTAGGGCACACTTAGGTAACACTTAGGTAACACTTAGGGTACACTTAGGTAACACTTAGGGTACACTTAGGTAACACTTAGGGTACACTTAGGTAACACTTAGGGTACACTTAGGTAACAGTTAGGGCACACTTAGGTAACAGTTAGGGCACACTTAGGTAACACTTAGGGCACACTTAGGGCACACTTAGGTAACACTTAGGTAACACTTAGGGCACACTTAGGGCACACTTAGGGCACACTTAGGTAACACTTAGGTAACACTTAGGTAACACTTAGGTAACACTTAGGTAACACTTAGGTAACACTTAGGTAACACTTGGTAACACTTAGGGTACACTTAGGTAACACTTAGGTAACACTTAGGCTACACTTAGGCTACACTTAGGGCACACTTAGGTAACACTTAGGTAACACTTAGGGTACACTTAGGTAACACTTAGGGTACACTTAGGTAACACTTAGGGTACACTTAGGTAACACTTAGGTAACACTTAGGGCACACTTAGGTAACACTTAGGGCACACTTAGGTAACACTTAGGGCACACTTAGGTAACACTTAGGGCACACTTAGGTAACACTTAGGTAACACTTAGGGCACACTTAGGTAACACTTAGGGCACACTTAGGTAACAGTTAGGGCACACTTAGGGCACACTTAGGTAACAGTTAGGGCACACTTAGGTAACACTTAGGGCACACTTAGGTAACACTTAGGGCACACTTAGGTAACACTTAGGGCACACTTAGGTAACACTTAGGGCACACTTAGGTAACAGTTAGGTAACACTTAGGTAACACTTAGGGCACACTTAGGTAACACTTAGGGCACACTTAGGTAACACTTAGGGCACACTTAGGTAACAGTTAGGGCACACTTAGGTAACACTTAGGGCACACTTAGGTAACACTTGGGTAACACTTAGGTAACACTTAGGGCACACTTAGGTAACACTTAGGGCACACTTAGGTAACACTTAGGTAACAGTTAGGGCACACTTAGGTAACACTTAGGTAACACTTAGGGCACACTTAGGTAACACTTAGGGCACACTTAGGTAACAGTTAGGGCACACTTAGGGCACACTTAGGTAACACTTAGGTAACACTTAGGTAACACTTAGGTAACACTTAGTGTACACTTAGGTAACACTTAGGGCACACTTAGGGCACACTTAGGTAACACTTAGGGCACACTTAGGTAACACTTAGGGCACACTTAGGTAACACTTAGGGCACACTTAGGTAACACTTAGGTAACACTTAGGTAACACTTAGGGCACACTTAGGTAACACTTAGGTAACACTTAGGGCACACTTAGGTAACACTTAGGGCACACTTAGGTAACAGTTAGGGCACACTTAGGGCACACTTAGGTAACACTTAGGTAACACTTGGTAACACTTAGGGTACACTTAGGTAACACTTAGGTAACACTTAGGTAACACTTAGGTAACACTTAGGGCACACTTAGGGCACACTTAGGTAACACTTAGGGCACACTTAGGTAACACTTAGGGCACACTTAGGTAACACTTAGGTAACACTTAGGGCACACTTAGGTAACACTTAGGGCACACTTAGGTAACACTTAGGTAACACTTAGGGTACACTTAGGTAACACTTAGTGTACACTTAGGGTACACTTAGGTAACACTTAGTGTACACTTAGGTAACACTTAGGGTACACTTAGGTAACACTTAGGGCACACTTAGGTAACAGTTAGGGCACACTTAGGTAACAGTTAGGGCACACTTAGGTAACACTTAGGGCACACTTAGGGCACACTTAGGGCACACTTAGGTAACACTTAGGTAACACTTAGGGCACACTTAGGGCACACTTAGGTAACACTTAGGTAACACTTAGGTAACACTTAGGTAACACTTAGGTAACACTTAGGTAACACTTAGGTAACACTTGGTAACACTTAGGGTACACTTAGGTAACACTTAGGTAACACTTAGGTAACACTTAGGTAACACTTAGGGCACACTTAGGTAACACTTAGGGCACACTTACGGCACACTTAGGTAACACTTAGGGCACACTTAGGTAACACTTAGGGCACACTTAGGTAACACTTAGGGCACACTTAGGTAACACTTAGGGCACACTTAGGTAACACTTAGGGCACACTTAGGTAACACTTAGGGCACACTTAGGTAACACTTAGGGCACACTTAGGTAACACTTAGGTAACACTTAGGGCACACTTAGGTAACAGTTAGGGCACACTTAGGTAACACTTAGGGCACACTTAGGTAACACTTAGGGCACACTTAGGTAACACTTAGGGCACACTTAGGTAACACTTAGGGCACACTTAGGTAACAGTTAGGTAACACTTAGGTGAAACTTAGGGCACACTTAGGTAACACTTAGGGCACACTTAGGTAACACTTAGGGCACACTTAGGTAACACTTAGGGCACACTTAGGTAACACTTAGGTAACACTTAGGGCACACTTAGGTAACACTTAGGGCACACTTAGGTAACAGTTAGGGCACACTTAGGGCACACTTAGGTAACAGTTAGGGCACACTTAGGTAACACTTAGGTAACACTTAGGGCACACTTAGGTAACAGTTAGGGCACACTTAGGTAACACTTAGGGTACACTTAGGTAACACTTAGGGCACACTTAGGGCACACTTAGGTAACACTTAGGGCACACTTAGGTAACACTTAGGTAACACTTAGGTAACACTTAGGGCACACTTAGGTAACACTTAGGGCACACTTAGGTAACACTTAGGGCACACTTAGGTAACACTTAGGGCACACTTAGGTAACACTTAGGGCACACTTAGGTAACACTTAGGTAACACTTAGGGCACACTTAGGTAACAGTTAGGGCACACTTAGGTAACACTTAGGGCACACTTAGGTAACACTTAGGGCACACTTAGGTAACACTTAGGGCACACTTAGGTAACACTTAGGGCACACTTAGGTAACAGTTAGGTAACACTTAGGTGAAACTTAGGGCACACTTAGGTAACACTTAGGGCACACTTAGGTAACACTTAGGGCACACTTAGGTAACACTTAGGGCACACTTAGGTAACACTTAGGGCACACTTAGGTAACACTTAGGGCACACTTAGGTAACAGTTAGGGCACACTTAGGGCACACTTAGGTAACAGTTAGGGCACACTTAGGTAACAGTTAGGGCACACTTAGGTAACACTTAGGTAACACTTAGGGCACACTTAGGTAACAGTTAGGGCACACTTAGGTAACACTTAGGGTACACTTAGGTAACACTTAGGGCACACTTAGGGCACACTTAGGTAACACTTAGGGCACACTTAGGTAACACTTAGGTAACACTTAGGTAACACTTAGGCTACACTTAGGCTACACTTAGGGCACACTTAGGTAACACTTAGGTAACACTTAGGGCACACTTAGGTAACACTTAGGTAACACTTAGGGTACACTTAGTTAACACTTAGGGTACACTTAGGTAACACTTAGGGTACACTTAGGTAACACTTAGGGCACACTTAGGTAACAGTTAGGGCACACTTAGGTAACAGTTAGGGCGCACTTAGGTAACACTTAGGGCACACTTAGGGCACACTTAGGTAACACTTAGGTAACACTTAGGGCACACTTAGGGCACACTTAGGGCACACTTAGGGCACACTTAGGTAACACTTAGGTAACACTTAGGTAACACTTAGGTAACACTTAGGTAACACTTAGGTAGCACTTAGGTAACACTTAGGTAACACTTAGGTAACACTTAGGTAACACTTGGTAACACTTAGGGTACACTTAGGTAACACTTAGGTAACACTTAGGTAACACTTAGGTAACACTTAGGTAACACTTAGGGCACACTTAGGGAACACTTAGGTAACACTTAGGTAACACTTAGGTAACACTTAGGGCACACTTAGGGCACACTTAGGTAACACTTAGGGCACACTTAGGTAACACTTAGGGCACACTTAGGTAACACTTAGGGCACACTTAGGTAACACTTAGGTAACACTTAGGGCACACTTAGGGCACACTTAGGTAACACTTAGGTAACACTTAGGTAACACTTAGGTAACACTTAGGGCACACTTAGGTAACACTTAGGGCACACTTAGGTAACACTTAGGGCACACTTAGGTAACACTTAGGGCACACTTAGGTAACACTTAGGGCACACTTAGGTAACACTTAGGGCACACTTAGGTAACACTTAGGTAACACTTAGGGCACACTTAGGTAACAGTTAGGGCACACTTAGGTAACACTTAGGGCACACTTAGGTAACACTTAGGGCACACTTAGGTAACACTTAGGGCACACTTAGGGCACACTTAGGTAACACTTAGGGCACACTTAGGTAACACTTAGGGCACACTTAGGGCACACTTAGGTAACACTTAGGGCACACTTAGGTAACACTTAGGGCACACTTAGGTAACACTTAGGGCACACTTAGGTAACACTTAGGGCACACTTAGGTAACACTTAGGTAACACTTAGGGCACACTTAGGTAACAGTTAGGGCACACTTAGGTAACACTTAGGGCACACTTAGGTAACACTTAGGGCACACTTAGGTAACACTTAGGGCACACTTAGGTAACACTTAGGGCACACTTAGGTAACAGTTAGGTAACACTTAGGTAAAACTTAGGGCACACTTAGGTAACACTTAGGGCACACTTAGGTAACACTTAGGGCACACTTAGGTAACACTTAGGGCACACTTAGGTAACACTTAGGTAACACTTAGGGCACACTTAGGTAACACTTAGGGCACACTTAGGTAACAGTTAGGGCACACTTAGGGCACACTTAGGTAACAGTTAGGGCACACTTAGGTAACACTTAGGGCACACTTAGGTAACACTTAGGGCACACTTAGGTAACACTTAGGGCACACTTAGGTAACACTTAGGGCACACTTAGGTAACAGTTAGGTAACACTTAGGTAACACTTAGGGCACACTTAGGTAACACTTAGGGCACACTTAGGTAACACTTAGGTAACACTTAGGTAACACTTAGGTAACACTTAGGGCACACTTAGGTAACACTTAGGTAACACTTAGGGCACACTTAGGTAACACTTAGGGCACACTTAGGTAACAGTTAGGGCACACTTAGGGCACACTTAGGTAACACTTAGGTAACACTTGGTAACACTTAGGGTACACTTAGGTAACACTTAGGTAACACTTAGGTAACACTTAGGTAACACTTAGGGCACACTTAGGGCACACTTAGGTAACACTTAGGGCACACTTAGGTAACACTTAGGGCACACTTAGGTAACACTTAGGTAACACTTAGGGCACACTTAGGTAACACTTAGGGCACACTTAGGTAACACTTAGGTAACACTTAGGGTACACTTAGGTAACACTTAGTGTACACTTAGGGCACACTTAGGTAACAGTTAGGGCACACTTAGGTAACACTTAGGGCACACTTAGGGCACACTTAGGTAACACTTAGGGCACACTTAGGTAACACTTAGGTAACACTTAGGTAACACTTAGGCTACACTTAGGCTACACTTAGGGCACACTTAGGTAACACTTAGGTAACACTTAGGGCACACTTAGGTAACACTTAGGTAACACTTAGGGTACACTTAGGTAACACTTAGGGTACACTTAGGTAACACTTAGGGTACACTTAGGTAACACTTAGGGTACACTTAGGTAACAGTTAGGGCACACTTAGGTAACAGTTAGGGCACACTTAGGTAACACTTAGGGCACACTTAGGGCACACTTAGGTAACACTTAGGTAACACTTAGGGCACACTTAGGGCACACTTAGGGCACACTTAGGTAACACTTAGGTAACACTTAGGTAACACTTAGGTAACACTTAGGTAACACTTAGGTAACACTTAGGTAACACTTGGTAACACTTAGGGTACACTTAGGTAACACTTAGGTAACACTTAGGCTACACTTAGGCTACACTTAGGGCACACTTAGGTAACACTTAGGTAACACTTAGGGTACACTTAGGTAACACTTAGGGTACACTTAGGTAACACTTAGGGTACACTTAGGTAACACTTAGGTAACACTTAGGGCACACTTAGGTAACACTTAGGGCACACTTAGGTAACACTTAGGGCACACTTAGGTAACACTTAGGGCACACTTAGGTAACACTTAGGTAACACTTAGGGCACACTTAGGTAACACTTAGGGCACACTTAGGTAACAGTTAGGGCACACTTAGGGCACACTTAGGTAACAGTTAGGGCACACTTAGGTAACACTTAGGGCACACTTAGGTAACACTTAGGGCACACTTAGGTAACACTTAGGGCACACTTAGGTAACACTTAGGGCACACTTAGGTAACAGTTAGGTAACACTTAGGTAACACTTAGGGCACACTTAGGTAACACTTAGGGCACACTTAGGTAACACTTAGGGCACACTTAGGTAACAGTTAGGGCACACTTAGGTAACACTTAGGGCACACTTAGGTAACACTTGGGTAACACTTAGGTAACACTTAGGGCACACTTAGGTAACACTTAGGGCACACTTAGGTAACACTTAGGTAACAGTTAGGGCACACTTAGGTAACACTTAGGTAACACTTAGGGCACACTTAGGTAACACTTAGGGCACACTTAGGTAACAGTTAGGGCACACTTAGGGCACACTTAGGTAACACTTAGGTAACACTTAGGTAACACTTAGGTAACACTTAGGGCACACTTAGGTAACACTTAGGGCACACTTAGGTAACACTTAGGTAACAGTTAGGGCACACTTAGGTAACACTTAGGGCACACTTAGGTAACAGTTAGGTAACACTTAGGTAACACTTAGGGCACACTTAGGTAACACTTAGGGCACACTTAGGTAACACTTAGGTAACACTTAGGTAACACTTAGGGCACACTTAGGTAACACTTAGGGCACACTTAGGTAACACTTAGGTAACAGTTAGGGCACACTTAGGGTACACTTAGGTAACACTTAGTGTACACTTAGGTAACACTTAGGGCACACTTAGGGCACACTTAGGTAACACTTAGGGCACACTTAGGTAACACTTAGGGCACACTTAGGTAACACTTAGGGCACACTTAGGTAACACTTAGGTAACACTTAGGTAACACTTAGGGCACACTTAGGTAACACTTAGGTAACACTTAGGGCACACTTAGGTAACACTTAGGGCACACTTAGGTAACAGTTAGGGCACACTTAGGGCACACTTAGGTAACACTTAGGTAACACTTGGTAACACTTAGGGTACACTTAGGTAACACTTAGGTAACACTTAGGTAACACTTAGGTAACACTTAGGGCACACTTAGGGCACACTTAGGTAACACTTAGGGCACACTTAGGTAACACTTAGGGCACACTTAGGTAACACTTAGGTAACACTTAGGGCACACTTAGGTAACACTTAGGGCACACTTAGGTAACACTTAGGTAACACTTAGGGTACACTTAGGTAACACTTAGTGTACACTTAGGGTACACTTAGGTAACACTTAGTGTACACTTAGGTAACACTTAGGGTACACTTAGGTAACACTTAGGGCACACTTAGGTAACAGTTAGGGCACACTTAGGTAACAGTTAGGGCACACTTAGGTAACACTTAGGGCACACTTAGGGCACACTTAGGGCACACTTAGGTAACACTTAGGTAACACTTAGGGCACACTTAGGGCACACTTAGGTAACACTTAGGTAACACTTAGGTAACACTTAGGTAACACTTAGGTAACACTTAGGTAACACTTAGGTAACACTTGGTAACACTTAGGGTACACTTAGGTAACACTTAGGTAACACTTAGGTAACACTTAGGTAACACTTAGGGCACACTTAGGTAACACTTAGGGCACACTTACGGCACACTTAGGTAACACTTAGGGCACACTTAGGTAACACTTAGGGCACACTTAGGTAACACTTAGGGCACACTTAGGTAACACTTAGGGCACACTTAGGTAACACTTAGGGCACACTTAGGTAACACTTAGGGCACACTTAGGTAACACTTAGGGCACACTTAGGTAACACTTAGGTAACACTTAGGGCACACTTAGGTAACAGTTAGGGCACACTTAGGTAACACTTAGGGCACACTTAGGTAACACTTAGGGCACACTTAGGTAACACTTAGGGCACACTTAGGTAACACTTAGGGCACACTTAGGTAACAGTTAGGTAACACTTAGGTGAAACTTAGGGCACACTTAGGTAACACTTAGGGCACACTTAGGTAACACTTAGGGCACACTTAGGTAACACTTAGGGCACACTTAGGTAACACTTAGGTAACACTTAGGGCACACTTAGGTAACACTTAGGGCACACTTAGGTAACAGTTAGGGCACACTTAGGGCACACTTAGGTAACACTTGGGTAACACTTAGGTAACACTTAGGGCACACTTAGGTAACACTTAGGGCACACTTAGGTAACACTTAGGTAACAGTTAGGGCACACTTAGGTAACACTTAGGTAACACTTAGGGCACACTTAGGTAACACTTAGGGCACACTTAGGTAACAGTTAGGGCACACTTAGGGCACACTTAGGTAACACTTAGGTAACACTTAGGTAACACTTAGGTAACACTTAGGGCACACTTAGGTAACACTTAGGGCACACTTAGGTAACACTTAGGTAACAGTTAGGGCACACTTAGGTAATACTTAGGGCACACTTAGGTAACAGTTAGGTAACACTTAGGTAACACTTAGGGCACACTTAGGTAACACTTAGGGCACACTTAGGTAACACTTAGGTAACACTTAGGTAACACTTAGGGCACACTTAGGTAACACTTAGGGCACACTTAGGTAACACTTAGGTAACAGTTAGGGCACACTTAGGGTACACTTAGGTAACACTTAGTGTACACTTAGGTAACACTTAGGGCACACTTAGGGCACACTTAGGTAACACTTAGGGCACACTTAGGTAACACTTAGGGCACACTTAGGTAACACTTAGGGCACACTTAGGTAACACTTAGGTAACACTTAGGTAACACTTAGGGCACACTTAGGTAACACTTAGGTAACACTTAGGGCACACTTAGGTAACACTTAGGGCACACTTAGGTAACAGTTAGGGCACACTTAGGGCACACTTAGGTAACACTTAGGTAACACTTGGTAACACTTAGGGTACACTTAGGTAACACTTAGGTAACACTTAGGTAACACTTAGGTAACACTTAGGGCACACTTAGGGCACACTTAGGTAACACTTAGGGCACACTTAGGTAACACTTAGGGCACACTTAGGTAACACTTAGGTAACACTTAGGGCACACTTAGGTAACACTTAGGGCACACTTAGGTAACACTTAGGTAACACTTAGGGTACACTTAGGTAACACTTAGTGTACACTTAGGGTACACTTAGGTAACACTTAGTGTACACTTAGGTAACACTTAGGGCACACTTAGGTAACACTTAGGGCACACTTAGGTAACAGTTAGGGCACACTTAGGTAACAGTTAGGGCACACTTAGGTAACACTTAGGGCACACTTAGGGCACACTTAGGGCACACTTAGGTAACACTTAGGTAACACTTAGGGCACACTTAGGGCACACTTAGGTAACACTTAGGTAACACTTAGGTAACACTTAGGTAACACTTAGGTAACACTTAGGTAACACTTAGGTAACACTTGGTAACACTTAGGGTACACTTAGGTAACACTTAGGTAACACTTAGGTAACACTTAGGTAACACTTAGGGCACACTTAGGTAACACTTAGGGCACACTTACGGCACACTTAGGTAACACTTAGGGCACACTTAGGTAACACTTAGGGCACACTTAGGTAACACTTAGGGCACACTTAGGTAACACTTAGGGCACACTTAGGTAACACTTAGGGCACACTTAGGTAACACTTAGGGCACACTTAGGTAACACTTAGGGCACACTTAGGTAACACTTAGGTAACACTTAGGGCACACTTAGGTAACAGTTAGGGCACACTTAGGTAACACTTAGGGCACACTTAGGTAACACTTAGGGCACACTTAGGTAACACTTAGGGCACACTTAGGTAACACTTAGGGCACACTTAGGT
Source organism: Sacculina carcini (assembly GCA_916048095.2). Classification (NCBI taxonomy): domain Eukaryota; kingdom Metazoa; phylum Arthropoda; class Thecostraca; family Sacculinidae; genus Sacculina; species Sacculina carcini. The sequence goes on along the minus strand of OU696582.1, from coordinate 9,304,708 downwards.
AACAGTTAGGTAACACTTAGGTGAAACTTAGGGCACACTTAGGTAACACTTAGGGCACACTTAGGTAACACTTAGGGCACACTTAGGTAACACTTAGGGCACACTTAGGTAACACTTAGGTAACACTTAGGGCACACTTAGGTAACACTTAGGGCACACTTAGGTAACAGTTAGGGCACACTTAGGGCACACTTAGGTAACAGTTAGGGCACACTTAGGTAACACTTAGGTAACACTTAGGGCACACTTAGGTAACAGTTAGGGCACACTTAGGTAACACTTAGGGTACACTTAGGTAACACTTAGGGCACACTTAGGGCACACTTAGGTAACACTTAGGGCACACTTAGGTAACACTTAGGTAACACTTAGGTAACACTTAGGGCACACTTAGGTAACACTTAGGGCACACTTAGGTAACACTTAGGGCACACTTAGGTAACACTTAGGGCACACTTAGGTAACACTTAGGGCACACTTAGGTAACACTTAGGTAACACTTAGGGCACACTTAGGTAACAGTTAGGGCACACTTAGGTAACACTTAGGGCACACTTAGGTAACACTTAGGGCACACTTAGGTAACACTTAGGGCACACTTAGGTAACACTTAGGGCACACTTAGGTAACAGTTAGGTAACACTTAGGTGAAACTTAGGGCACACTTAGGTAACACTTAGGGCACACTTAGGTAACACTTAGGGCACACTTAGGTAACACTTAGGGCACACTTAGGTAACACTTAGGGCACACTTAGGTAACACTTAGGGCACACTTAGGTAACAGTTAGGGCACACTTAGGGCACACTTAGGTAACAGTTAGGGCACACTTAGGTAACACTTAGGGCACACTTAGGTAACACTTAGGGCACACTTAGGTAACACTTAGGGCACACTTAGGTAACACTTAGGGCACAGTTAGGTAACACTTAGGTAACACTTAGGTAACACTTAGGGCACACTTAGGTAACACTTAGGGCACACTTAGGTAACACTTAGGGCACACTTAGGTAACACTTAGGGCACACTTAGGTAACACTTAGGGCACACTTAGGTAACACTTAGGGCACACTTAGGTAACACTTAGGGCACACTTAGGTAACACTTAGGGCACACTTAGGTAACACTTAGGGCACACTTAGGGCACACTTAGGGCACATTTAGGTAACACTTAGGTAACACTTAGGTAACACTTAGGTAACACTTAGGTAACACTTAGGTAACACTTAGGTAACACTTAGGTAACACTTAGGTAACACTTAGGTAACACTTAGGTAACACTTAGGTAACACTTAGGTAACACTTAGGTAACACTTAGGTAACACTTAGGCTACACTTAGGCTACACTTAGGGCACACTTAGGTAACACTTAGGTAACACTTAGGGCACACTTAGGGTACACTTAGGTAACACTTAGGGTACACTTAGGTAACACTTAGGGTACCCTTAGGTAACACTTAGGGCACACTTAGGTAACAGTTAGGGCACACTTAGGTAACAGTTAGGGCACACTTAGGTAACACTTAGGTAACACTTAGGGCACACTTAGGTAACAGTTAGGGCACACTTAGGTAACACTTAGGGTACACTTAGGTAACACTTAGGGCACACTTAGGGCACACTTAGGTAACACTTAGGGCACACTTAGGTAACACTTAGGTAACACTTAGGTAACACTTAGGCTACACTTAGGCTACACTTAGGGCACACTTAGGTAACACTTAGGTAACACTTAGGGCACACTTAGGTAACACTTAGGTAACACTTAGGGTACACTTAGTTAACACTTAGGGTACACTTAGGTAACACTTAGGGTACACTTAGGTAACACTTAGGGCACACTTAGGTAACAGTTAGGGCACACTTAGGTAACAGTTAGGGCGCACTTAGGTAACACTTAGGGCACACTTAGGGCACACTTAGGTAACACTTAGGTAACACTTAGGGCACACTTAGGGCACACTTAGGGCACACTTAGGTAACACTTAGGTAACACTTAGGTAACACTTAGGTAACACTTAGGTAACACTTAGGTAACACTTAGGTAGCACTTAGGTAACACTTAGGTAACACTTAGGTAACACTTAGGTAACACTTGGTAACACTTAGGGTACACTTAGGTAACACTTAGGTAACACTTAGGTAACACTTAGGTAACACTTAGGTAACACTTAGGGCACACTTAGGGAACACTTAGGTAACACTTAGGTAACACTTAGGTAACACTTAGGGCACACTTAGGGCACACTTAGGTAACACTTAGGGCACACTTAGGTAACACTTAGGGCACACTTAGGTAACACTTAGGGCACACTTAGGTAACACTTAGGTAACACTTAGGGCACACTTAGGGCACACTTAGGTAACACTTAGGTAACACTTAGGTAACACTTAGGTAACACTTAGGGCACACTTAGGTAACACTTAGGGCACACTTAGGTAACACTTAGGGCACACTTAGGTAACACTTAGGGCACACTTAGGTAACACTTAGGGCACACTTAGGTAACACTTAGGGCACACTTAGGTAACACTTAGGTAACACTTAGGGCACACTTAGGTAACAGTTAGGGCACACTTAGGTAACACTTAGGGCACACTTAGGTAACACTTAGGGCACACTTAGGTAACACTTAGGGCACACTTAGGGCACACTTAGGTAACACTTAGGGCACACTTAGGTAACACTTAGGGCACACTTAGGTAACACTTAGGGCACACTTAGGTAACACTTACGGCACACTTAGGTAACACTTAGGGCACACTTAGGTAACACTTAGGGCACACTTGGGTAACACTTAGGTAACACTTAGGGCACACTTGGGTAACACTTAGGGCACACTTAGGTAACAGTTAGGGCACACTTAGGTAACACTTAGGGCACACTTAGGTAACACTTAGGGCACACTTAGGTAACACTTAGGGCACACTTAGGTAACACTTAGGGCACACTTAGGTAACACTTAGGGCACACTTAGGTAACAGTTAGGTAACACTTAGGTAAAACTTAGGGCACACTTAGGTAACACTTAGGGCACACTTAGGTAACACTTAGGGCACACTTAGGTAACACTTAGGGCACACTTAGGTAACACTTAGGTAACACTTAGGGCACACTTAGGTAACACTTAGGGCACACTTAGGTAACAGTTAGGGCACACTTAGGGCACACTTAGGTAACAGTTAGGGCACACTTAGGTAACACTTAGGGCACACTTAGGTAACACTTAGGGCACACTTAGGTAACACTTAGGGCACACTTAGGTAACACTTAGGGCACACTTAGGTAACAGTTAGGTAACACTTAGGTAACACTTAGGGCACACTTAGGTAACACTTAGGGCACACTTAGGTAACACTTAGGGCACACTTAGGTAACACTTAGGGCACACTTAGGTAACACTTAGGGCACACTTAGGTAACACTTAGGGCACACTTAGGTAACACTTAGGGCACACTTAGGTAACACTTAGGGCACACTTAGGTAACACTTAGGGCACACTTAGGTAACACTTAGGGCACACTTAGGTAACACTTAGGGCACACTTAGGGCACACTTAGGGCACATTTAGGTAACACTTAGGTAACACTTAGGGCACACTTAGGTAACACTTAGGTAACACTTAGGTAACACTTAGGTAACACTTAGGGTACACTTAGGTAACACTTAGGGTACACTTAGGTAACACTTAGGGTACACTTAGGTAACACTTAGGGTACACTTAGGTAACAGTTAGGGCACACTTAGGTAACAGTTAGGGCACACTTAGGTAACACTTAGGGCACACTTAGGGCACACTTAGGTAACACTTAGGTAACACTTAGGGCACAATTAGGGCACACTTAGGGCACACTTAGGTAACACTTAGGTAACACTTAGGTAACACTTAGGTAACACTTAGGTAACACTTAGGTAACACTTAGGTAACACTTGGTAACACTTAGGGTACACTTAGGTAACACTTAGGTAACACTTAGGCTACACTTAGGCTACACTTAGGGCACACTTAGGTAACACTTAGGTAACACTTAGGGTACACTTAGGTAACACTTAGGGTACACTTAGGTAACACTTAGGGTACACTTAGGTAACACTTAGGTAACACTTAGGGCACACTTAGGTAACACTTAGGGCACACTTAGGTAACACTTAGGGCACACTTAGGTAACACTTAGGTAACACTTAGGGCACACTTAGGTAACACTTAGGGCACACTTAGGTAACACTTAGGTAACACTTAGGGCACACTTAGGAAACACTTAGGGCACACTTAGGTAACAGTTAGGGCACACTTAGGGCACACTTAGGTAACACTTAGGTAACACTTGGTAACACTTAGGGTACACTTAGGTAACACTTAGGTAACACTTAGGTAACACTTAGGTAACACTTAGGGCACACTTAGGGCACACTTAGGTAACACTTAGGGCACACTTAGGTAACACTTAGGGCACACTTAGGTAACACTTAGGGCACACTTAGGTAACACTTAGGTAACACTTAGGGCACACTTAGGTAACACTTAGGGCACACTTGGGTAACACTTAGGTAACACTTAGGGCACACGTAGGTAACAGTTAGGGCACACTTAGGGTACACTTAGGTAACACTTAGTGTACACTTAGGTAACACTTAGGGTACACTTAGGTAACACTTAGGGCACACTTAGGTAACAGTTAGGGCACACTTAGGTAACACTTAGGGCACACTTAGGTAACACTTAGGGCACACTTAGGGCACACTTAGGGCACACTTAGGTAACACTTAGGTAACACTTAGGGCACACTTAGGGCACACTTAGGTAACACTTAGGTAACACTTAGGTAACACTTAGGTAACACTTAGGTAACACTTAGGTAACACTTAGGTAACACTTAGGTAACACTTAGGTAACACTTAGGTAACACTTAGGTAACACTTAGGTAACACTTAGGGCACACTTAGGTAACACTTAGGGCACACTTAGGTAACACTTAGGGCACACTTAGGTAACACTTAGGTAACACTTAGGTAACACTTAGGTAACACTTAGGTAACACTTAGGTAACACTTAGGTAACACTTAGGTAACACTTAGGGCACACTTAGGTAACACTTAGGGCACACTTAGGTAACACTTAGGGCACACTTAGGTAACACTTAGGGCACACTTAGGTAACACTTAGGTAACACTTAGGGCACACTTAGGGCACACTTAGGTAACACTTAGGTAACACTTAGGTAACACTTAGGTAACACTTAGGGCACACTTAGGTAACACTTAGGGCACACTTAGGTAACACTTAGGGCACACTTAGGTAACACTTAGGGCACACTTAGGTAACACTTAGGGCACACTTAGGTAAAACTTAGGTAACACTTAGGGCACACTTAGGTAACAGTTAGGGCACACTTAGGTAACACTTAGGGCACACTTAGGTAACACTTAGGGCACACTTAGGTAACACTTAGGGCACACTTAGGGCACACTTAGGTAACACTTAGGGCACACTTAGGTAACACTTAGGGCACACTTAGGTAACACTTAGGGCACACTTAGGTAACACTTAGGGCACACTTAGGTAACACTTAGGGCACACTTAGGTAACACTTAGGTAACACTTAGGTAACACTTAGGTAACACTTAGGTAACACTTAGGTAACACTTGGTAACACTTAGGGTACACTTAGGTAACACTTAGGTAACACTTAGGCTACACTTAGGCTACACTTAGGGCACACTTAGGTAACACTTAGGTAACACTTAGGGTACACTTAGGTAACACTTAGGGTACACTTAGGTAACACTTAGGGTACACTTAGGTAACACTTAGGTAACACTTAGGGCACACTTAGGTAACACTTAGGGCACACTTAGGTAACACTTAGGGCACACTTAGGTAACACTTAGGTAACACTTAGGGCACACTTAGGTAACACTTAGGGCACACTTAGGTAACACTTAGGTAACACTTAGGGCACACTTAGGAAACACTTAGGGCACACTTAGGTAACAGTTAGGGCACACTTAGGGCACACTTAGGTAACACTTAGGTAACACTTGGTAACACTTAGGGTACACTTAGGTAACACTTAGGTAACACTTAGGTAACACTTAGGTAACACTTAGGGCACACTAAGGGCACACTTAGGTAACACTTAGGGCACACTTAGGTAACACTTAGGGCACACTTAGGTAACACTTAGGGCACACTTAGGTAACACTTAGGTAACACTTAGGGCACACTTAGGTAACACTTAGGGCACACTTAGGTAACACTTAGGTAACACTTAGGGCACACGTAGGTAACAGTTAGGGCACACTTAGGGTACACTTAGGTAACACTTAGTGTACACTTAGGTAACACTTAGGGTACACTTAGGTAACACTTAGGGCACACTTAGGTAACAGTTAGGGCACACTTAGGTAACACTTAGGGCACACTTAGGTAACACTTAGGGCACACTTAGGTAACACTTAGGTAACACTTAGGGCACACTTAGGTAACACTTAGGGCACACTTAGGTAACACTTAGGTAACACTTAGGGCACACTTAGGAAACACTTAGGGCACAGTTAGGTAACAGTTAGGGCACACTTAGGGCACACTTAGGTAACACTTAGGTAACACTTGGTAACACTTAGGGTACACTTAGGTAACACTTAGGTAACACTTAGGTAACACTTAGGTAACACTTAGGGCACACTTAGGGCACACTTAGGTAACACTTAGGGCACACTTAGGTAACACTTAGGGCACACTTAGGTAACACTTAGGGCACACTTAGGTAACACTTAGGTAACACTTAGGGCACACTTAGGTAACACTTAGGGCACACTTAGGTAACACTTAGGTAACACTTAGGGCACACGTAGGTAACAGTTAGGGCACACTTAGGGTACACTTAGGTAACACTTAGTGTACACTTAGGTAACACTTAGGGTACACTTAGGTAACACTTAGGGCACACTTAGGTAACAGTTAGGGCACACTTAGGTAACACTTAGGGCACACTTAGGTAACACTTAGGGCACACTTAGGGCACACTTAGGGCACACTTAGGTAACACTTAGGTAACACTTAGGGCACACTTAGGGCACACTTAGGTAACACTTAGGTAACACTTAGGTAACACTTAGGTAACACTTAGGTAACACTTAGGTAACACTTAGGTAACACTTAGGTAACACTTAGGTAACACTTAGGTAACACTTAGGTAACACTTAGGTAACACTTAGGGCACACTTAGGTAACACTTAGGGCACACTTACGGCACACTTAGGTAACACTTAGGGTACACTTAGGTAACACTTAGGGCACACTTAGGTAACACTTAGGGCACACTTAGGTAACACTTAGGGCACACTTAGGTAACACTTAGGGCACACTTAGGTAACACTTAGGGCACACTTAGGTAACACTTAGGTAACACTTAGGGCACACTTAGGTAACAGTTAGGGCACACTTAGGTAACACTTAGGGCACACTTAGGTAACACTTAGGGCACACTTAGGTAACACTTAGGGCACACTTAGGTAACACTTAGGGCACACTTAGGTAACAGTTAGGTAACACTTAGGTAACAGTTAGGGCACACTTAGGTAACAGTTAGGGCGCACTTAGGTAACACTTAGGGCACACTTAGGGCACACTTAGGTAACACTTAGGTAACACTTAGGGCACACTTAGGGCACACTTAGGGCACACTTAGGTAACACTTAGGTAACACTTAGGTAACACTTAGGTAACACTTAGGTAACACTTAGGTAGCACTTAGGTAGCACTTAGGTAACACTTAGGTAACACTTAGGTAACACTTAGGTAACACTTGGTAACACTTAGGGTACACTTAGGTAACACTTAGGTAACACTTAGGTAACACTTAGGTAACACTTAGGGCACACTTAGGGCACACTTAGGTAACACTTAGGGCACACTTAGGTAACACTTAGGGCACACTTAGGTAACACTTAGGGCACACTTAGGTAACACTTAGGTAACACTTAGGGCACACTTAGGGCACACTTAGGTAACACTTAGGTAACACTTAGGTAACACTTAGGTAACACTTAGGGCACACTTAGGTAACACTTAGGGCACACTTAGGTAACACTTAGGGCACACTTAGGTAACACTTAGGGCACACTTAGGTAACACTTAGGGCACACTTAGGTAACACTTAGGTAACACTTAGGGCACACTTAGGTAACAGTTAGGGCACACTTAGGTAACACTTAGGGCACACTTAGGTAACACTTAGGGCACACTTAGGTAACACTTAGGGCACACTTAGGGCACACTTAGGTAACACTTAGGGCACACTTAGGTAACACTTAGGGCACACTTAGGTAACACTTAGGGCACACTTAGGTAACACTTAGGGCACACTTAGGTAACACTTAGGGCACACTTAGGTAACACTTAGGTAACACTTAGGTAACACTTAGGTAACACTTAGGTAACACTTAGGTAACACTTGGTAACACTTAGGGTACACTTAGGTAACACTTAGGTAACACTTAGGCTACACTTAGGCTACACTTAGGGCACACTTAGGTAACACTTAGGTAACACTTAGGGTACACTTAGGTAACACTTAGGGTACACTTAGGTAACACTTAGGGTACACTTAGGTAACACTTAGGTAACACTTAGGGCACACTTAGGTAACACTTAGGGCACACTTAGGTAACACTTAGGGCACACTTAGGTAACACTTAGGTAACACTTAGGGCACACTTAGGTAACACTTAGGGCACACTTAGGTAACACTTAGGTAACACTTAGGGCACACTTAGGAAACACTTAGGGCACACTTAGGTAACAGTTAGGGCACACTTAGGGCACACTTAGGTAACACTTAGGTAACACTTGGTAACACTTAGGGTACACTTAGGTAACACTTAGGTAACACTTAGGTAACACTTAGGTAACACTTAGGGCACACTTAGGGCACACTTAGGTAACACTTAGGGCACACTTAGGTAACACTTAGGGCACACTTAGGTAACACTTAGGGCACACTTAGGTAACACTTAGGTAACACTTAGGGCACACTTAGGTAACACTTAGGGCACACTTAGGTAACACTTAGGTAACACTTAGGGCACACGTAGGTAACAGTTAGGGCACACTTAGGGTACACTTAGGTAACACTTAGTGTACACTTAGGTAACACTTAGGGTACACTTAGGTAACACTTAGGGCACACTTAGGTAACAGTTAGGGCACACTTAGGTAACACTTAGGGCACACTTAGGTAACACTTAGGGCACACTTAGGGCACACTTAGGGCACACTTAGGTAACACTTAGGTAACACTTAGGGCACACTTAGGGCACACTTAGGTAACACTTAGGTAACACTTAGGTAACACTTAGGTAACACTTAGGTAACACTTAGGTAACACTTAGGTAACACTTAGGTAACACTTAGGTAACACTTAGGTAACACTTAGGTAACACTTAGGTAACACTTAGGTAACACTTAGGGCACACTTAGGTAACACTTAGGGCACACTTACGGCACACTTAGGTAACACTTAGGTAACACTTAGGTAACACTTAGGGCACACTTAGGTAACAGTTAGGGCACACTTAGGTAACACTTAGGGCACACTTAGGTAACACTTAGGGCACACTTAGGTAACACTTAGGGCACACTTAGGTAACACTTAGGGCACACTTAGGTAACAGTTAGGTAACACTTAGGTGAAACTTAGGGCACACTTAGGTAACACTTAGGGCACACTTAGGTAACACTTAGGGCACACTTAGGTAACACTTAGGGCACACTTAGGTAACACTTAGGTAACACTTAGGGCACACTTAGGTAACACTTAGGGCACACTTAGGTAACAGTTAGGGCACACTTAGGGCACACTTAGGTAACAGTTAGGGCACACTTAGGTAACACTTAGGGCACACTTAGGTAACACTTAGGGCACACTTAGGTAACACTTAGGGCACACTTAGGTAACACTTAGGGCACAGTTAGGTAACACTTAGGTAACACTTAGGTAACACTTAGGGCACACTTAGGTAACACTTAGGGCACACTTAGGTAACACTTAGGGCACACTTAGGTAACACTTAGGGCACACTTAGGTAACACTTAGGGCACACTTAGGTAACACTTAGGGCACACTTAGGGCACACTTAGGGCACATTTAGGTAACACTTAGGTAACACTTAGGTAACACTTAGGTAACACTTAGGTAACACTTAGGTAACACTTAGGTAACACTTAGGTAACACTTAGGTAACACTTAGGTAACACTTAGGTAACACTTAGGCTACACTTAGGCTACACTTAGGGCACACTTAGGTAACACTTAGGTAACACTTAGGGCACACTTAGGTAACACTTAGGTAACACTTAGGGTACACTTAGGTAACCCTTAGGGTACCCTTAGGTAACACTTAGGGCACACTTAGGTAACAGTTAGGGCACACTTAGGTAACAGTTAGGGCACACTTAGGTAACACTTAGGTAACACTTAGGGCACACTTAGGTAACAGTTAGGGCACACTTAGGTAACACTTAGGGTACACTTAGGTAACACTTAGGGCACACTTAGGGCACACTTAGGTAACACTTAGGGCACACTTAGGTAACACTTAGGTAACACTTAGGTAACACTTAGGCTACACTTAGGCTACACTTAGGGCACACTTAGGTAACACTTAGGTAACACTTAGGGCACACTTAGGTAACACTTAGGTAACACTTAGGGTACACTTAGTTAACACTTAGGGTACACTTAGGTAACACTTAGGGTACACTTAGGGTACACTTAGGTAACACTTAGGTGAAACTTAGGGCACACTTAGGTAACACTTAGGGCACACTTAGGTAACACTTAGGGCACACTTAGGTAACACTTAGGGCACACTTAGGTAACACTTAGGTAACACTTAGGGCACACTTAGGTAACACTTAGGGCACACTTAGGTAACAGTTAGGGCACACTTAGGGCACACTTAGGTAACAGTTAGGGCACACTTAGGTAACACTTAGGGCACACTTAGGTAACACTTAGGGCACACTTAGGTAACACTTAGGGCACACTTAGGTAACACTTAGGGCACAGTTAGGTAACACTTAGGTAACACTTAGGTAACACTTAGGGCACACTTAGGTAACACTTAGGGCACACTTAGGTAACACTTAGGGCACACTTAGGTAACACTTAGGGCACACTTAGGTAACACTTAGGGCACACTTAGGTAACACTTAGGGCACACTTAGGGCACACTTAGGGCACATTTAGGTAACACTTAGGTAACACTTAGGTAACACTTAGGTAACACTTAGGTAACACTTAGGTAACACTTAGGTAACACTTAGGTAACACTTAGGTAACACTTAGGTAACACTTAGGTAACACTTAGGCTACACTTAGGCTACACTTAGGGCACACTTAGGTAACACTTAGGTAACACTTAGGGCACACTTAGGTAACACTTAGGTAACACTTAGGGTACACTTAGGTAACCCTTAGGGTACCCTTAGGTAACACTTAGGGCACACTTAGGTAACAGTTAGGGCACACTTAGGTAACAGTTAGGGCACACTTAGGTAACACTTAGGTAACACTTAGGGCACACTTAGGTAACAGTTAGGGCACACTTAGGTAACACTTAGGGTACACTTAGGTAACACTTAGGGCACACTTAGGGCACACTTAGGTAACACTTAGGGCACACTTAGGTAACACTTAGGTAACACTTAGGTAACACTTAGGCTACACTTAGGCTACACTTAGGGCACACTTAGGTAACACTTAGGTAACACTTAGGGCACACTTAGGTAACACTTAGGTAACACTTAGGGTACACTTAGTTAACACTTAGGGTACACTTAGGTAACACTTAGGGTACACTTAGGTAACACTTAGGGCACACTTAGGTAACAGTTAGGGCACACTTAGGTAACAGTTAGGGCGCACTTAGGTAACACTTAGGGCACACTTAGGCTACACTTAGGGCACACTTAGGTAACACTTAGGTAACACTTAGGGCACACTTAGGTAACACTTAGGTAACACTTAGGGTACACTTAGTTAACACTTAGGGTACACTTAGGTAACACTTAGGGTACACTTAGGTAACACTTAGGGCACACTTAGGTAACAGTTAGGGCACACTTAGGTAACAGTTAGGGCGCACTTAGGTAACACTTAGGGCACACTTAGGGCACACTTAGGTAACACTTAGGTAACACTTAGGGCACACTTAGGGCACACTTAGGGCACACTTAGGTAACACTTAGGTAACACTTAGGTAACACTTAGGTAACACTTAGGTAACACTTAGGTAGCACTTAGGTAGCACTTAGGTAACACTTAGGTAACACTTAGGTAACACTTAGGTAACACTTGGTAACACTTAGGGTACACTTAGGTAACACTTAGGTAACACTTAGGTAACACTTAGGTAACACTTAGGGCACACTTAGGGCACACTTAGGTAACACTTAGGGCACACTTAGGTAACACTTAGGGCACACTTAGGTAACACTTAGGGCACACTTAGGTAACACTTAGGTAACACTTAGGGCACACTTAGGGCACACTTAGGTAACACTTAGGTAACACTTAGGTAACACTTAGGTAACACTTAGGGCACACTTAGGTAACACTTAGGGCACACTTAGGTAACACTTAGGGCACACTTAGGTAACACTTAGGGCACACTTAGGTAACACTTAGGGCACACTTAGGTAACACTTAGGTAACACTTAGGGCACACTTAGGTAACAGTTAGGGCACACTTAGGTAACACTTAGGGCACACTTAGGTAACACTTAGGGCACACTTAGGTAACACTTAGGGCACACTTAGGGCACACTTAGGTAACACTTAGGGCACACTTAGGTAACACTTAGGGCACACTTAGGTAACACTTAGGGCACACTTAGGTAACACTTAGGGCACACTTAGGTAACACTTAGGGCACACTTAGGTAACACTTAGGTAACACTTAGGTAACACTTAGGTAACACTTAGGTAACACTTAGGTAACACTTAGGTAACACTTAGGTAACACTTGGTAACACTTAGGGTACACTTAGGTAACACTTAGGTAACACTTAGGCTACACTTAGGCTACACTTAGGGCACACTTAGGTAACACTTAGGTAACACTTAGGGTACACTTAGGTAACACTTAGGGTACACTTAGGTAACACTTAGGGTACACTTAGGTAACACTTAGGTAACACTTAGGGCACACTTAGGTAACACTTAGGGCACACTTAGGTAACACTTAGGGCACACTTAGGTAACACTTAGGTAACACTTAGGGCACACTTAGGTAACACTTAGGGCACACTTAGGTAACACTTAGGTAACACTTAGGGCACACTTAGGAAACACTTAGGGCACACTTAGGTAACAGTTAGGGCACACTTAGGGCACACTTAGGTAACACTTAGGTAACACTTGGTAACACTTAGGGTACACTTAGGTAACACTTAGGTAACACTTAGGTAACACTTAGGTAACACTTAGGGCACACTTAGGGCACACTTAGGTAACACTTAGGGCACACTTAGGGCACACTTAGGTAACACTTAGGGCACACTTAGGTAACACTTAGGGCACACTTAGGTAACACTTAGGGCACACTTAGGTAACACTTACGTAACACTTAGGGCACACTTAGGTAACACTTAGGGCACACTTAGGTAACACTTAGGTAACACTTAGGGCACACGTAGGTAACAGTTAGGGCACACTTAGGGTACACTTAGGTAACACTTAGTGTACACTTAGGTAACACTTAGGGTACACTTAGGTAACACTTAGGGCACACTTAGGTAACAGTTAGGGCACACTTAGGTAACACTTAGGGCACACTTAGGTAACACTTAGGGCACACTTAGGGCACACTTAGGGCACACTTAGGTAACACTTAGGTAACACTTAGGGCACACTTAGGGCACACTTAGGTAACACTTAGGTAACACTTAGGTAACACTTAGGTAACACTTAGGTAACACTTAGGTAACACTTAGGTAACACTTAGGTAACACTTAGGTAACACTTAGGTAACACTTAGGGCACACTTAGGTAACACTTAGGGCACACTTACGGCACACTTAGGTAACACTTAGGGCACACTTAGGTAACACTTAGGGCACACTTAGGTAACACTTAGGGCACACTTAGGTAACACTTAGGGCACACTTAGGTAACACTTAGGTAACACTTAGGGCACACTTAGGTAACAGTTAGGGCACACTTAGGTAACACTTAGGGCACACTTAGGTAACACTTAGGGCACACTTAGGTAACACTTAGGGCACACTTAGGTAACACTTAGGGCACACTTAGGTAACAGTTAGGAAACACTTAGGTGAAACTTAGGGCACACTTAGGTAACACTTAGGGCACACTTAGGTAACACTTAGGGCACACTTAGGTAACACTTAGGGCACACTTAGGTAACACTTAGGTAACACTTAGGGCACACTTAGGTAACACTTAGGGCACACTTAGGTAACAGTTAGGGCACACTTAGGGCACACTTAGGTAACAGTTAGGGCACACTTAGGTAACACTTAGGGCACACTTAGGTAACACTTAGGGCACACTTAGGTAACACTTAGGGCACACTTAGGTAACACTTAGGGCACAGTTAGGTAACACTTAGGTAACACTTAGGTAACACTTAGGGCACACTTAGGTAACACTTAGGGCACACTTAGGTAACACTTAGGGCACACTTAGGTAACACTTAGGGCACACTTAGGTAACACTTAGGGCACACTTAGGTAACACTTAGGGCACACTTAGGGCACACTTAGGGCACATTTAGGTAACACTTAGGTAACACTTAGGTAACACTTAGGTAACACTTAGGTAACACTTAGGTAACACTTAGGTAACACTTAGGTAACACTTAGGTAACACTTAGGTAACACTTAGGTAACACTTAGGTAACACTTAGGCTACACTTAGGCTACACTTAGGGCACACTTAGGTAACACTTAGGGCACACTTAGGTAACACTTAGGTAACACTTAGGTAACACTTAGGTAACCCTTAGGGTACCCTTAGGTAACACTTAGGGCACACTTAGGTAACAGTTAGGGCACACTTAGGTAACAGTTAGGGCACACTTAGGTAACACTTAGGTAACACTTAGGTAACACTTAGGGCACACTTAGGTAACAGTTAGGGCACACTTAGGTAACACTTAGGGTACACTTAGGTAACACTTAGGGCACACTTAGGGCACACTTAGGTAACACTTAGGGCACACTTAGGTAACACTTAGGTAACACTTAGGTAACACTTAGGCTACACTTAGGCTACACTTAGGGCACACTTAGGTAACACTTAGGTAACACTTAGGGCACACTTAGGTAACACTTAGGTAACACTTAGGGCACACTTAGGTAACACTTAGGGTACACTTAGGTAACACTTAGGGCACACTTAGGTAACACTTAGGGCACACTTAGGTAACAGTTAGGGCACACTTAGGTAACAGTTAGGGCGCACTTAGGTAACACTTAGGGCACACTTAGGGCACACTTAGGTAACACTTAGGTAACACTTAGGGCACACTTAGGGCACACTTAGGGCACACTTAGGTAACACTTAGGTAACACTTAGGTAACACTTAGGTAACACTTAGGTAACACTTAGGTAGCACTTAGGTAGCACTTAGGTAACACTTAGGTAACACTTAGGTAACACTTAGGTAACACTTGGTAACACTTAGGGTACACTTAGGTAACACTTAGGTAACACTTAGGTAACACTTAGGTAACACTTAGGGCACACTTAGGGCACACTTAGGTAACACTTAGGGCACACTTAGGTAACACTTAGGGCACACTTAGGTAACACTTAGGGCACACTTAGGTAACACTTAGGTAACACTTAGGGCACACTTAGGGCACACTTAGGTAACACTTAGGTAACACTTAGGTAACACTTAGGTAACACTTAGGGCACACTTAGGTAACACTTAGGGCACACTTAGGTAACACTTAGGGCACACTTAGGTAACACTTAGGGCACACTTAGGTAACACTTAGGGCACACTTAGGTAACACTTAGGTAACACTTAGGGCACACTTAGGTAACAGTTAGGGCACACTTAGGTAACACTTAGGGCACACTTAGGTAACACTTAGGGCACACTTAGGTAACACTTAGGGCACACTTAGGGCACACTTGGGTAACACTTAGGGCACACTTAGGTAACACTTAGGGCACACTTAGGTAACACTTAGGGCACACTTAGGTAACACTTAGGGCACACTTAGGTAACACTTAGGGCACACTTAGGTAACAGTTAGGTAACACTTAGGTAACACTTAGGGCACACTTAGGTAACACTTAGGGCACACTTAGGGCACACTTAGGTAACACTTAGGTAACACTTAGGCTACACTTAGGCTACACTTAGGGCACACTTAGGTAACACTTAGGTAACACTTAGGGCACACTTAGGTAACACTTAGGTAACACTTAGGGCACACTTAGGGCACACTTAGGTAACACTTAGGGCACACTTAGGTAACACTTAGGGCACACTTAGGTAACACTTAGGGCACACTTAGGTAACACTTAGGTAACACTTAGGGCACACTTAGGGCACACTTAGGTAACACTTAGGGCACACTTAGGTAACACTTAGGTAACACTTAGGTAACACTTAGGTAACACTTAGGGCACACTTAGGCAACACTTAGGGCACACTTAGGTAACACTTAGGGCACACTTAGGTAACACTTAGGGCACACTTAGGTAACACTTAGGGCACACTTAGGTAACACTTAGGTAACACTTAGGGCACACTTAGGTAACAGTTAGGGCACACTTAGGTAACACTTAGGGCACACTTAGGTAACACTTAGGGCACACTTAGGTAACACTTAGGGCACACTTAGGTAACACTTAGGGCACACTTAGGGCACACTTAGGTAACACTTAGGGCACACTTAGGTAACACTTAGGGCACACTTAGGTAACACTTAGGGCACACTTAGGGCACACTTAGGTAACACTTAGGGCACACTTAGGTAACACTTAGGGCACACTTAGGTAACACTTAGGGCACACTTAGGTAACACTTAGGGCACACTTAGGTAACACTTGAGTAACACTTAGGGCACACATAGGTAACACTTAGGTAACACTTAGGGCACACTTAGGTAACAGTTAGGGCACACTTAGGTAACACTTAGGTAACACTTAGGTAACACTTAGGGCACACTTAGGTAACACTTAGGGCACACTTAGGTAACAGTTAGGGCACACTTAGGTAACACTTAGGGCACACTTAGGTAACACTTAGGTAACACTTGGGTAAAACTTAGGTAACACTTAGGTAACACTTAGGTAACACTTAGGGCACACTTAGGTAACACTTAGGGCACACT
This sequence comes from Sacculina carcini, assembly GCA_916048095.2. Classification (NCBI taxonomy): domain Eukaryota; kingdom Metazoa; phylum Arthropoda; class Thecostraca; family Sacculinidae; genus Sacculina; species Sacculina carcini. The sequence continues at coordinate 9,287,324 of OU696582.1, read as the reverse complement.
TAGGTAACACTTAGGGCACACTTAGGTAACACTTAGGGCACACTTAGGTAACACTTAGGTAACACTTAGGGCACACTTAGGTAACAGTTAGGGCACACTTAGGTAACAGTTAGGGCACACTTAGGTAACAGTTAGGGCACACTTAGGTAACACTTAGGTAACACTTAGGGCACACTTAGGTAACACTTAGGGCACACTTAGGTAACAGTTAGGGCACACTTAGGGCACACTTAGGTAACAGTTAGGGCACACTTAGGTAACACTTAGGGCACACTTAGGTAACACTTAGGGCACACTTAGGTAACACTTAGGGCACACTTAGGTAACACTTAGGGCACACTTAGGTAACAGTTAGGTAACACTTAGGTAACAGTTAGGGCACACTTAGGTAACACTTAGGGCACACTTAGGTAACACTTAGGTAACACTTGGGTAACACTTAGGTAACACTTAGGTAACACTTAGGTAACACTTAGGGCACACTTAGGTAACACTTAGGGCACACTTAGGTAACACTTAGGGCACACTTAGGTAACACTTAGGGCACACTTAGGTAACACTTAGGTAACACTTAGGGCACACTTAGGTAACAGTTAGGGCACACTTAGGTAACAGTTAGGGCACACTTAGGTAACACTTAGGGCACACTTAGGTAACACTTAGGGCACACTTAGGTAACACTTAGGGCACACTTAGGTAACACTTAGGGCACACTTAGGTAACAGTTAGGTAACACTTAGGTAACACTTAGGTAACACTTAGGGCACACTTAGGCAACACTTAGGGCACACTTAGGTAACACTTAGGGCACACTTAGGTAACACTTAGGGCACACTTAGGTAACACTTAGGGCACACTTAGGTAACACTTAGGGCACACTTAGGTAACACTTAGGTAACACTTAGGGCACACTTAGGTAACAGTTAGGGCACACTTAGGTAACACTTAGGGCACACTTAGGTAACACTTAGGGCACACTTAGGTAACACTTAGGTAACACTTAGGTAACACTTAGGGCACACTTAGGGCACACTTAGGTAACACTTAGGTAACACTTAGGTAACACTTAGGCTACACTTAGGCTACACTTAGGGCACACTTAGGTAACACTTAGGTAACACTTAGGGCACACTTAGGTAACACTTAGGTAACACTTAGGGTACACTTAGTTAACACTTAGGGTACACTTAGGTAACACTTAGGGTACACTTAGGTAACACTTAGGGCACACTTAGGTAACAGTTAGGGCACACTTAGGTAACAGTTAGGGCGCACTTAGGTAACACTTAGGGCACACTTAGGGCACACTTAGGTAACACTTAGGTAACACTTAGGTAACACTTAGGTAACACTTAGGTAACACTTAGGTAACACTTAGGTAACACTTAGGTAACACTTAGGTAACACTTAGGTAACACTTGGTAACACTTAGGGTACACTTAGGTAACACTTAGGTAACACTTAGGTAACACTTAGGTAACACTTAGGTAACACTTAGGTAACACTTAGGGCACACTTAGGGCACACTTAGGTAACACTTAGGGCACACTTAGGTAACACTTAGGGTACACTTAGGTAACACTTAGGGCACACTTAGGTAACAGTTAGGGCACACTTAGGTAACACTTAGGGCACACTTAGGTAACACTTAGGTAACACTTAGGTAACACTTAGGTAACACTTAGGGCACACTTAGGCAACACTTAGGGCACACTTAGGTAACACTTAGGGCACACTTAGGTAACACTTAGGGCACACTTAGGTAACACTTAGGGCACACTTAGGTAACACTTAGGTAACACTTAGGGCACACTTAGGTAACACTTAGGGCACACTTAGGTAACACTTAGGGCACACTTAGGTAACACTTAGGGCACACTTAGGTAACACTTAGGGCACACTTAGGTAACAGTTAGGAAACACTTAGGTGAAACTTAGGGCACACTTAGGTAACACTTAGGGCACACTTAGGTAACACTTAGGGCACACTTAGGTAACACTTAGGGCACACTTAGGTAACACTTAGGTAACACTTAGGGCACACTTAGGTAACACTTAGGGCACACTTAGGTAACAGTTAGGGCACACTTAGGGCACACTTAGGTAACAGTTAGGGCACACTTAGGTAACACTTAGGGCACACTTAGGTAACACTTAGGGCACACTTAGGTAACACTTAGGGCACACTTAGGTAACACTTAGGGCACAGTTAGGTAACACTTAGGTAACACTTAGGTAACACTTAGGGCACACTTAGGTAACACTTAGGGCACACTTAGGTAACACTTAGGGCACACTTAGGTAACACTTAGGGCACACTTAGGTAACACTTAGGGCACACTTAGGTAACACTTAGGGCACACTTAGGGCACACTTAGGGCACATTTAGGTAACACTTAGGTAACACTTAGGTAACACTTAGGTAACACTTAGGTAACACTTAGGTAACACTTAGGTAACACTTAGGTAACACTTAGGTAACACTTAGGTAACACTTAGGTAACAGTTAGGGCACACTTAGGTAACAGTTAGGGCACACTTAGGTAACACTTAGGGCACACTTAGGTAACACTTAGGGCACACTTAGGTAACACTTAGGGCACACTTAGGTAACACTTAGGGCACACTTAGGTAACAGTTAGGGCACACTTAGGTAACACTTAGGGCACACTTAGGTAACACTTAGGGCACACTTAGGTAACACTTAGGGCACACTTAGGTAACACTTAGGGCACACTTAGGTAACAGTTAGGTAACACTTAGGTAACAGTTAGGGCACACTTAGGTAACACTTAGGGCACACTTAGGTAACACTTAGGTAACACTTGGGTAACACTTAGGTAACACTTAGGTAACACTTAGGTAACACTTAGGGCACACTTAGGTAACACTTAGGGCACACTTAGGTAACACTTAGGGCACACTTAGGTAACACTTAGGGCACACTTAGGTAACACTTAGGTAACACTTAGGGCACACTTAGGTAACAGTTAGGGCACACTTAGGTAACAGTTAGGGCACACTTAGGTAACACTTAGGGCACACTTAGGTAACACTTAGGGCACACTTAGGTAACACTTAGGGCACACTTAGGTAACACTTAGGGCACACTTAGGTAACAGTTAGGTAACACTTAGGTAACACTTAGGTAACACTTAGGGCACACTTAGGCAACACTTAGGGCACACTTAGGTAACACTTAGGGCACACTTAGGTAACACTTAGGGCACACTTAGGTAACACTTAGGGCACACTTAGGTAACACTTAGGGCACACTTAGGTAACACTTAGGTAACACTTAGGGCACACTTAGGTAACAGTTAGGGCACACTTAGGTAACACTTAGGGCACACTTAGGTAACACTTAGGGCACACTTAGGTAACACTTAGGTAACACTTAGGTAACACTTAGGGCACACTTAGGGCACACTTAGGTAACACTTAGGTAACACTTAGGTAACACTTAGGCTACACTTAGGCTACACTTAGGGCACACTTAGGTAACACTTAGGTAACACTTAGGGCACACTTAGGTAACACTTAGGTAACACTTAGGGTACACTTAGTTAACACTTAGGGTACACTTAGGTAACACTTAGGGTACACTTAGGTAACACTTAGGGCACACTTAGGTAACAGTTAGGGCACACTTAGGTAACAGTTAGGGCGCACTTAGGTAACACTTAGGGCACACTTAGGGCACACTTAGGTAACACTTAGGTAACACTTAGGTAACACTTAGGTAACACTTAGGTAACACTTAGGTAACACTTAGGTAACACTTAGGTAACACTTAGGTAACACTTAGGTAACACTTGGTAACACTTAGGGTACACTTAGGTAACACTTAGGTAACACTTAGGTAACACTTAGGTAACACTTAGGGCACACTTAGGGCACACTTAGGTAACACTTAGGGCACACTTAGGGCACACTTAGGTAACACTTAGGGCACACTTAGGTAACACTTAGGGCACACTTAGGTAACACTTAGGGCACACTTAGGTAACACTTACGTAACACTTAGGGCACACTTAGGTAACACTTAGGGCACACTTAGGTAACACTTAGGTAACACTTAGGGCACACGTAGGTAACAGTTAGGGCACACTTAGGGTACACTTAGGTAACACTTAGTGTACACTTAGGTAACACTTAGGGTACACTTAGGTAACACTTAGGGCACACTTAGGTAACAGTTAGGGCACACTTAGGTAACACTTAGGGCACACTTAGGTAACACTTAGGGCACACTTAGGGCACACTTAGGGCACACTTAGGTAACACTTAGGTAACACTTAGGGCACACTTAGGGCACACTTAGGTAACACTTAGGTAACACTTAGGTAACACTTAGGTAACACTTAGGTAACACTTAGGTAACACTTAGGTAACACTTAGGTAACACTTAGGTAACACTTAGGTAACACTTAGGGCACACTTAGGTAACACTTAGGGCACACTTACGGCACACTTAGGTAACACTTAGGGCACACTTAGGTAACACTTAGGGCACACTTAGGTAACACTTAGGGCACACTTAGGTAACACTTAGGGCACACTTAGGTAACACTTAGGTAACACTTAGGGCACACTTAGGTAACAGTTAGGGCACACTTAGGTAACACTTAGGGCACACTTAGGTAACACTTAGGGCACACTTAGGTAACACTTAGGGCACACTTAGGTAACACTTAGGGCACACTTAGGTAACAGTTAGGAAACACTTAGGTGAAACTTAGGGCACACTTAGGTAACACTTAGGGCACACTTAGGTAACACTTAGGGCACACTTAGGTAACACTTAGGGCACACTTAGGTAACACTTAGGTAACACTTAGGGCACACTTAGGTAACACTTAGGGCACACTTAGGTAACAGTTAGGGCACACTTAGGGCACACTTAGGTAACAGTTAGGGCACACTTAGGTAACACTTAGGGCACACTTAGGTAACACTTAGGGCACACTTAGGTAACACTTAGGGCACACTTAGGTAACACTTAGGGCACAGTTAGGTAACACTTAGGTAACACTTAGGTAACACTTAGGGCACACTTAGGTAACACTTAGGGCACACTTAGGTAACACTTAGGGCACACTTAGGTAACACTTAGGGCACACTTAGGTAACACTTAGGGCACACTTAGGTAACACTTAGGGCACACTTAGGGCACACTTAGGGCACATTTAGGTAACACTTAGGTAACACTTAGGTAACACTTAGGTAACACTTAGGTAACACTTAGGTAACACTTAGGTAACACTTAGGTAACACTTAGGTAACACTTAGGTAACACTTAGGTAACACTTAGGTAACACTTAGGCTACACTTAGGCTACACTTAGGGCACACTTAGGTAACACTTAGGGCACACTTAGGTAACACTTAGGTAACACTTAGGTAACACTTAGGTAACCCTTAGGGTACCCTTAGGTAACACTTAGGGCACACTTAGGTAACAGTTAGGGCACACTTAGGTAACAGTTAGGGCACACTTAGGTAACACTTAGGTAACACTTAGGTAACACTTAGGGCACACTTAGGTAACAGTTAGGGCACACTTAGGTAACACTTAGGGTACACTTAGGTAACACTTAGGGCACACTTAGGGCACACTTAGGTAACACTTAGGGCACACTTAGGTAACACTTAGGTAACACTTAGGTAACACTTAGGCTACACTTAGGCTACACTTAGGGCACACTTAGGTAACACTTAGGTAACACTTAGGGCACACTTAGGTAACACTTAGGTAACACTTAGGGTACACTTAGTTAACACTTAGGGTACACTTAGGTAACACTTAGGGTACACTTAGGTAACACTTAGGGCACACTTAGGTAACAGTTAGGGCACACTTAGGTAACAGTTAGGGCGCACTTAGGTAACACTTAGGGCACACTTAGGGCACACTTAGGTAACACTTAGGTAACACTTAGGGCACACTTAGGGCACACTTAGGGCACACTTAGGTAACACTTAGGTAACACTTAGGTAACACTTAGGTAACACTTAGGTAACACTTAGGTAGCACTTAGGTAGCACTTAGGTAACACTTAGGTAACACTTAGGTAACACTTAGGTAACACTTAGGTAACACTTAGGGTACACTTAGGTAACACTTAGGTAACACTTAGGTAACACTTAGGTAACACTTAGGGCACACTTAGGGCACACTTAGGTAACACTTAGGGCACACTTAGGTAACACTTAGGGCACACTTAGGTAACACTTAGGGCACACTTAGGTAACACTTAGGTAACACTTAGGGCACACTTAGGGCACACTTAGGTAACACTTAGGTAACACTTAGGTAACACTTAGGTAACACTTAGGGCACACTTAGGTAACACTTAGGGCACACTTAGGTAACACTTAGGGCACACTTAGGTAACACTTAGGGCACACTTAGGTAACACTTAGGGCACACTTAGGTAACACTTAGGTAACACTTAGGGCACACTTAGGTAACAGTTAGGGCACACTTAGGTAACACTTAGGGCACACTTAGGTAACACTTAGGGCACACTTAGGTAACACTTAGGGCACACTTAGGGCACACTTGGGTAACACTTAGGGCACACTTAGGTAACACTTAGGGCACACTTAGGTAACACTTAGGGCACACTTAGGTAACACTTAGGGCACACTTAGGTAACACTTAGGGCACACTTAGGTAACAGTTAGGTAACACTTAGGTAACACTTAGGGCACACTTAGGTAACACTTAGGGCACACTTAGGGCACACTTAGGTAACACTTAGGTAACACTTAGGCTACACTTAGGCTACACTTAGGGCACACTTAGGTAACACTTAGGTAACACTTAGGGCACACTTAGGTAACACTTAGGTAACACTTAGGGCACACTTAGGGCACACTTAGGTAACACTTAGGGCACACTTAGGTAACACTTAGGGCACACTTAGGTAACACTTAGGGCACACTTAGGTAACACTTAGGTAACACTTAGGGCACACTTAGGGCACACTTAGGTAACACTTAGGGCACACTTAGGTAACACTTAGGTAACACTTAGGTAACACTTAGGTAACACTTAGGGCACACTTAGGCAACACTTAGGGCACACTTAGGTAACACTTAGGGCACACTTAGGTAACACTTAGGGCACACTTAGGTAACACTTAGGGCACACTTAGGTAACACTTAGGTAACACTTAGGGCACACTTAGGTAACAGTTAGGGCACACTTAGGTAACACTTAGGGCACACTTAGGTAACACTTAGGGCACACTTAGGTAACACTTAGGGCACACTTAGGTAACACTTAGGGCACACTTAGGGCACACTTAGGTAACACTTAGGGCACACTTAGGTAACACTTAGGGCACACTTAGGTAACACTTAGGGCACACTTAGGGCACACTTAGGTAACACTTAGGGCACACTTAGGTAACACTTAGGGCACACTTAGGTAACACTTAGGGCACACTTAGGTAACACTTAGGGCACACTTAGGTAACACTTGAGTAACACTTAGGGCACACATAGGTAACACTTAGGTAACACTTAGGGCACACTTAGGTAACAGTTAGGGCACACTTAGGTAACACTTAGGTAACACTTAGGTAACACTTAGGGCACACTTAGGTAACACTTAGGGCACACTTAGGTAACAGTTAGGGCACACTTAGGTAACACTTAGGGCACACTTAGGTAACACTTAGGTAACACTTGGGTAAAACTTAGGTAACACTTAGGTAACACTTAGGTAACACTTAGGGCACACTTAGGTAACACTTAGGGCACACTTAGGTAACACTTAGGGCACACTTAGGTAACACTTAGGGCACACTTAGGTAACACTTAGGTAACACTTAGGGCACACTTAGGTAACAGTTAGGGCACACTTAGGTAACAGTTAGGGCACACTTAGGTAACAGTTAGGGCACACTTAGGTAACACTTAGGTAACACTTAGGGCACACTTAGGTAACACTTAGGGCACACTTAGGTAACAGTTAGGGCACACTTAGGGCACACTTAGGTAACAGTTAGGGCACACTTAGGTAACACTTAGGGCACACTTAGGTAACACTTAGGGCACACTTAGGTAACACTTAGGGCACACTTAGGTAACACTTAGGGCACACTTAGGTAACAGTTAGGTAACACTTAGGTAACAGTTAGGGCACACTTAGGTAACACTTAGGGCACACTTAGGTAACACTTAGGTAACACTTGGGTAACACTTAGGTAACACTTAGGTAACACTTAGGTAACACTTAGGGCACACTTAGGTAACACTTAGGGCACACTTAGGTAACACTTAGGGCACACTTAGGTAACACTTAGGGCACACTTAGGTAACACTTAGGTAACACTTAGGGCACACTTAGGTAACAGTTAGGGCACACTTAGGTAACAGTTAGGGCACACTTAGGTAACACTTAGGGCACACTTAGGTAACACTTAGGGCACACTTAGGTAACACTTAGGGCACACTTAGGTAACACTTAGGGCACACTTAGGTAACAGTTAGGTAACACTTAGGTAACACTTAGGTAACACTTAGGGCACACTTAGGCAACACTTAGGGCACACTTAGGTAACACTTAGGGCACACTTAGGTAACACTTAGGGCACACTTAGGTAACACTTAGGGCACACTTAGGTAACACTTAGGGCACACTTAGGTAACACTTAGGTAACACTTAGGGCACACTTAGGTAACAGTTAGGGCACACTTAGGTAACACTTAGGGCACACTTAGGTAACACTTAGGGCACACTTAGGTAACACTTAGGTAACACTTAGGTAACACTTAGGGCACACTTAGGGCACACTTAGGTAACACTTAGGTAACACTTAGGTAACACTTAGGCTACACTTAGGTAACACTTAGGGCACACTTAGGTAACACTTAGGTAACACTTAGGGCACACTTAGGTAACACTTAGGTAACACTTAGGGTACACTTAGTTAACACTTAGGGTACACTTAGGTAACACTTAGGGTACACTTAGGTAACACTTAGGGCACACTTAGGTAACAGTTAGGGCACACTTAGGTAACAGTTAGGGCGCACTTAGGTAACACTTAGGGCACACTTAGGGCACACTTAGGTAACACTTAGGTAACACTTAGGTAACACTTAGGTAACACTTAGGTAACACTTAGGTAACACTTAGGTAACACTTAGGTAACACTTAGGTAACACTTAGGTAACACTTGGTAACACTTAGGGTACACTTAGGTAACACTTAGGTAACACTTAGGTAACACTTAGGTAACACTTAGGTAACACTTAGGTAACACTTAGGGCACACTTAGGGCACACTTAGGTAACACTTAGGGCACACTTAGGTAACACTTAGGGTACACTTAGGTAACACTTAGGGCACACTTAGGTAACAGTTAGGGCACACTTAGGTAACACTTAGGGCACACTTAGGTAACACTTAGGTAACACTTAGGTAACACTTAGGTAACACTTAGGGCACACTTAGGCAACACTTAGGGCACACTTAGGTAACACTTAGGGCACACTTAGGTAACACTTAGGGCACACTTAGGTAACACTTAGGGCACACTTAGGTAACACTTAGGTAACACTTAGGGCACACTTAGGTAACACTTAGGGCACACTTAGGTAACACTTAGGGCACACTTAGGTAACACTTAGGGCACACTTAGGTAACACTTAGGGCACAGTTAGGTAACACTTAGGTAACACTTAGGTAACACTTAGGGCACACTTAGGTAACACTTAGGGCACACTTAGGTAACACTTAGGGCACACTTAGGTAACACTTAGGGCACACTTAGGTAACACTTAGGGCACACTTAGGTAACACTTAGGGCACACTTAGGGCACACTTAGGGCACATTTAGGTAACACTTAGGTAACACTTAGGTAACACTTAGGTAACACTTAGGTAACACTTAGGTAACACTTAGGTAACACTTAGGTAACACTTAGGTAACACTTAGGTAACACTTAGGTAACAGTTAGGGCACACTTAGGTAACAGTTAGGGCACACTTAGGTAACACTTAGGGCACACTTAGGTAACACTTAGGGCACACTTAGGTAACACTTAGGGCACACTTAGGTAACACTTAGGGCACACTTAGGTAACAGTTAGGGCACACTTAGGTAACACTTAGGGCACACTTAGGTAACACTTAGGGCACACTTAGGTAACACTTAGGGCACACTTAGGTAACACTTAGGGCACACTTAGGTAACAGTTAGGTAACACTTAGGTAACAGTTAGGGCACACTTAGGTAACACTTAGGGCACACTTAGGTAACACTTAGGTAACACTTGGGTAACACTTAGGTAACACTTAGGTAACACTTAGGTAACACTTAGGGCACACTTAGGTAACACTTAGGGCACACTTAGGTAACACTTAGGGCACACTTAGGTAACACTTAGGGCACACTTAGGTAACACTTAGGTAACACTTAGGGCACACTTAGGTAACAGTTAGGGCACACTTAGGTAACAGTTAGGGCACACTTAGGTAACACTTAGGGCACACTTAGGTAACACTTAGGGCACACTTAGGTAACACTTAGGGCACACTTAGGTAACACTTAGGGCACACTTAGGTAACAGTTAGGTAACACTTAGGTAACACTTAGGTAACACTTAGGGCACACTTAGGCAACACTTAGGGCACACTTAGGTAACACTTAGGGCACACTTAGGTAACACTTAGGGCACACTTAGGTAACACTTAGGGCACACTTAGGTAACACTTAGGGCACACTTAGGTAACACTTAGGTAACACTTAGGGCACACTTAGGTAACAGTTAGGGCACACTTAGGTAACACTTAGGGCACACTTAGGTAACACTTAGGGCACACTTAGGTAACACTTAGGTAACACTTAGGTAACACTTAGGGCACACTTAGGGCACACTTAGGTAACACTTAGGTAACACTTAGGTAACACTTAGGCTACACTTAGGCTACACTTAGGGCACACTTAGGTAACACTTAGGTAACACTTAGGGCACACTTAGGTAACACTTAGGTAACACTTAGGGTACACTTAGTTAACACTTAGGGTACACTTAGGTAACACTTAGGGTACACTTAGGTAACACTTAGGGCACACTTAGGTAACAGTTAGGGCACACTTAGGTAACAGTTAGGGCGCACTTAGGTAACACTTAGGGCACACTTAGGGCACACTTAGGTAACACTTAGGTAACACTTAGGTAACACTTAGGTAACACTTAGGTAACACTTAGGTAACACTTAGGTAACACTTAGGTAACACTTAGGTAACACTTAGGTAACACTTGGTAACACTTAGGGTACACTTAGGTAACACTTAGGTAACACTTAGGTAACACTTAGGTAACACTTAGGTAACACTTAGGTAACACTTAGGGCACACTTAGGGCACACTTAGGTAACACTTAGGGCACACTTAGGTAACACTTAGGGTACACTTAGGTAACACTTAGGTAACACTTGGTAACACTTAGGGTACACTTAGGTAACACTTAGGTAACACTTAGGTAACACTTAGGTAACACTTAGGTAACACTTAGGTAACACTTAGGTAACACTTAGGTAACACTTAGGTAACACTTAGGGCACACTTAGGGCACACTTAGGTAACACTTAGGGCACACTTAGGTAACACTTAGGGCACACTTAGGTAACACTTAGGGCACACTTAGGTAACACTTAGGTAACACTTGGGGCACACTTAGGGCACACTTAGGTAACACTTAGGTAACACTTAGGGCACACTTAGGTAACAGTTAGGGCGCACTTAGGTAACACTTAGGGCACACTTAGGGCACACTTAGGTAACACTTAGGTAACACTTAGGTAACACTTAGGTAACACTTAGGTAACACTTAGGTAACACTTAGGTAACACTTAGGTAACACTTAGGTAACACTTAGGTAACACTTAGGTAACACTTGGTAACACTTAGGGTACACTTAGGTAACACTTAGGTAACACTTAGGTAACACTTAGGTAACACTTAGGTAACACTTAGGTAACACTTAGGGCACACTTAGGGCACACTTAGGTAACACTTAGGGCACACTTAGGTAACACTTAGGGCACACTTAGGTAACACTTAGGGCACACTTAGGTAACACTTAGGTAACACTTGGGGCACACTTAGGGCACACTTAGGTAACACTTAGGTAACACTTAGGTAACACTTAGGTAACACTTAGGGCACACTTAGGTAACACTTAGGGCACACTTAGGTAACACTTAGGGCACACTTAGGTAACACTTAGGGCACACTTAGGTAACACTTAGGGCACACTTAGGTAACACTTAGGGCACACTTAGGTAACACTTAGGGCACACTTAGGTAACACTTAGGTAACACTTAGGGCACACTTAGGTAACACTTAGGGCACACTTAGGTAACAGTTAGGGCACACTTAGGGCACACTTAGGTAACAGTTAGGGCACACTTAGGTAACAGTTAGGGCACACTTAGGTAACACTTAGGGCACACTTAGGTAACACTTAGGGCACACTTAGGTAACACTTAGGGCACACTTAGGTAACACTTAGGGCACACTTAGGTAACAGTTAGGTAACACTTAGGTAACACTTAGGGCACACTTAGGTAACACTTAGGGCACACTTAGGTAACACTTAGGGCACACTTAGGTAACACTTAGGGCACACTTAGGTAACACTTAGGGCACACTTAGGTAACACTTAGGGCACACTTAGGTAACACTTAGGGCACACTTAGGTAACACTTAGGGCACACTTAGGTAACACTTAGGGCACACTTAGGTAACACTTAGGGCACACTTAGGTAACACTTAGGTAACACTTAGGGCACACTTAGGTAACAGTTAGGGCACACTTAGGTAACAGTTAGGGCACACTTAGGTAACACTTAGGGCACACTTAGGTAACACTTAGGGCACACTTAGGTAACAGTTAGGTAACACTTAGGTAACAGTTAGGGCACACTTAGGTAACACTTAGGGCACACTTAGGTAACACTTAGGTAACACTTGGGTAACACTTAGGTAACACTTAGGTAACACTTAGGTAACACTTAGGGCACACTTAGGTAACACTTAGGGCACACTTAGGTAACACTTAGGGCACACTTAGGTAACACTTAGGGCACACTTAGGTAACACTTAGGTAACACTTAGGGCACACTTAGGTAACAGTTAGGGCACACTTAGGTAACAGTTAGGGCACACTTAGGTAACACTTAGGGCACACTTAGGTAACACTTAGGGCACACTTAGGTAACACTTAGGGCACACTTAGGTAACACTTAGGGCACACTTAGGTAACAGTTAGGTAACACTTAGGTAACACTTAGGTAACACTTAGGGCACACTTAGGCAACACTTAGGGCACACTTAGGTAACACTTAGGGCACACTTAGGTAACACTTAGGGCACACTTAGGTAACACTTAGGGCACACTTAGGTAACACTTAGGGCACACTTAGGTAACACTTAGGTAACACTTAGGGCACACTTAGGTAACAGTTAGGGCACACTTAGGTAACACTTAGGGCACACTTAGGTAACACTTAGGGCACACTTAGGTAACACTTAGGTAACACTTAGGTAACACTTAGGGCACACTTAGGGCACACTTAGGTAACACTTAGGTAACACTTAGGTAACACTTAGGCTACACTTAGGCTACACTTAGGGCACACTTAGGTAACACTTAGGTAACACTTAGGGCACACTTAGGTAACACTTAGGTAACACTTAGGGTACACTTAGTTAACACTTAGGGTACACTTAGGTAACACTTAGGGTACACTTAGGTAACACTTAGGGCACACTTAGGTAACAGTTAGGGCACACTTAGGTAACAGTTAGGGCGCACTTAGGTAACACTTAGGGCACACTTAGGGCACACTTAGGTAACACTTAGGTAACACTTAGGTAACACTTAGGTAACACTTAGGTAACACTTAGGTAACACTTAGGTAACACTTAGGTAACACTTAGGTAACACTTAGGTAACACTTGGTAACACTTAGGGTACACTTAGGTAACACTTAGGTAACACTTAGGTAACACTTAGGTAACACTTAGGTAACACTTAGGTAACACTTAGGGCACACTTAGGGCACACTTAGGTAACACTTAGGGCACACTTAGGTAACACTTAGGGTACACTTAGGTAACACTTAGGGCACACTTAGGTAACAGTTAGGGCACACTTAGGTAACACTTAGGGCACACTTAGGTAACACTTAGGTAACACTTAGGTAACACTTAGGTAACACTTAGGGCACACTTAGGCAACACTTAGGGCACACTTAGGTAACACTTAGGGCACACTTAGGTAACACTTAGGGCACACTTAGGTAACACTTAGGGCACACTTAGGTAACACTTAGGTAACACTTAGGGCACACTTAGGTAACACTTAGGGCACACTTAGGTAACACTTAGGGCACACTTAGGTAACACTTAGGGCACACTTAGGTAACACTTAGGGCACACTTAGGTAACAGTTAGGAAACACTTAGGTGAAACTTAGGGCACACTTAGGTAACACTTAGGGCACACTTAGGTAACACTTAGGGCACACTTAGGTAACACTTAGGGCACACTTAGGTAACACTTAGGTAACACTTAGGGCACACTTAGGTAACACTTAGGGCACACTTAGGTAACAGTTAGGGCACACTTAGGGCACACTTAGGTAACAGTTAGGGCACACTTAGGTAACACTTAGGGCACACTTAGGTAACACTTAGGGCACACTTAGGTAACACTTAGGGCACACTTAGGTAACACTTAGGGCACAGTTAGGTAACACTTAGGTAACACTTAGGTAACACTTAGGGCACACTTAGGTAACACTTAGGGCACACTTAGGTAACACTTAGGGCACACTTAGGTAACACTTAGGGCACACTTAGGTAACACTTAGGGCACACTTAGGTAACACTTAGGGCACACTTAGGGCACACTTAGGGCACATTTAGGTAACACTTAGGTAACACTTAGGTAACACTTAGGTAACACTTAGGTAACACTTAGGTAACACTTAGGTAACACTTAGGTAACACTTAGGTAACACTTAGGTAACACTTAGGTAACAGTTAGGGCACACTTAGGTAACAGTTAGGGCACACTTAGGTAACACTTAGGGCACACTTAGGTAACACTTAGGGCACACTTAGGTAACACTTAGGGCACACTTAGGTAACACTTAGGGCACACTTAGGTAACAGTTAGGGCACACTTAGGTAACACTTAGGGCACACTTAGGTAACACTTAGGGCACACTTAGGTAACACTTAGGGCACACTTAGGTAACACTTAGGGCACACTTAGGTAACAGTTAGGTAACACTTAGGTAACAGTTAGGGCACACTTAGGTAACACTTAGGGCACACTTAGGTAACACTTAGGTAACACTTGGGTAACACTTAGGTAACACTTAGGTAACACTTAGGTAACACTTAGGGCACACTTAGGTAACACTTAGGGCACACTTAGGTAACACTTAGGGCACACTTAGGTAACACTTAGGGCACACTTAGGTAACACTTAGGTAACACTTAGGGCACACTTAGGTAACAGTTAGGGCACACTTAGGTAACAGTTAGGGCACACTTAGGTAACACTTAGGGCACACTTAGGTAACACTTAGGGCACACTTAGGTAACACTTAGGGCACACTTAGGTAACACTTAGGGCACACTTAGGTAACAGTTAGGTAACACTTAGGTAACACTTAGGTAACACTTAGGGCACACTTAGGCAACACTTAGGGCACACTTAGGTAACACTTAGGGCACACTTAGGTAACACTTAGGGCACACTTAGGTAACACTTAGGGCACACTTAGGTAACACTTAGGGCACACTTAGGTAACACTTAGGTAACACTTAGGGCACACTTAGGTAACAGTTAGGGCACACTTAGGTAACACTTAGGGCACACTTAGGTAACACTTAGGGCACACTTAGGTAACACTTAGGTAACACTTAGGTAACACTTAGGGCACACTTAGGGCACACTTAGGTAACACTTAGGTAACACTTAGGTAACACTTAGGCTACACTTAGGCTACACTTAGGGCACACTTAGGTAACACTTAGGTAACACTTAGGGCACACTTAGGTAACACTTAGGTAACACTTAGGGTACACTTAGTTAACACTTAGGGTACACTTAGGTAACACTTAGGGTACACTTAGGTAACACTTAGGGCACACTTAGGTAACAGTTAGGGCACACTTAGGTAACAGTTAGGGCGCACTTAGGTAACACTTAGGGCACACTTAGGGCACACTTAGGTAACACTTAGGTAACACTTAGGTAACACTTAGGTAACACTTAGGTAACACTTAGGTAACACTTAGGTAACACTTAGGTAACACTTAGGTAACACTTAGGTAACACTTGGTAACACTTAGGGTACACTTAGGTAACACTTAGGTAACACTTAGGTAACACTTAGGTAACACTTAGGTAACACTTAGGTAACACTTAGGGCACACTTAGGGCACACTTAGGTAACACTTAGGGCACACTTAGGTAACACTTAGGGTACACTTAGGTAACACTTAGGTAACACTTGGTAACACTTAGGGTACACTTAGGTAACACTTAGGTAACACTTAGGTAACACTTAGGTAACACTTAGGTAACACTTAGGTAACACTTAGGTAACACTTAGGTAACACTTAGGTAACACTTAGGGCACACTTAGGGCACACTTAGGTAACACTTAGGGCACACTTAGGTAACACTTAGGGCACACTTAGGTAACACTTAGGGCACACTTAGGTAACACTTAGGTAACACTTGGGGCACACTTAGGGCACACTTAGGTAACACTTAGGTAACACTTAGGGCACACTTAGGTAACAGTTAGGGCGCACTTAGGTAACACTTAGGGCACACTTAGGGCACACTTAGGTAACACTTAGGTAACACTTAGGTAACACTTAGGTAACACTTAGGTAACACTTAGGTAACACTTAGGTAACACTTAGGTAACACTTAGGTAACACTTAGGTAACACTTAGGTAACACTTGGTAACACTTAGGGTACACTTAGGTAACACTTAGGTAACACTTAGGTAACACTTAGGTAACACTTAGGTAACACTTAGGTAACACTTAGGGCACACTTAGGGCACACTTAGGTAACACTTAGGGCACACTTAGGTAACACTTAGGGCACACTTAGGTAACACTTAGGGCACACTTAGGTAACACTTAGGTAACACTTGGGGCACACTTAGGGCACACTTAGGTAACACTTAGGTAACACTTAGGTAACACTTAGGTAACACTTAGGGCACACTTAGGTAACACTTAGGGCACACTTAGGTAACACTTAGGGCACACTTAGGTAACACTTAGGGCACACTTAGGTAACACTTAGGGCACACTTAGGTAACACTTAGGGCACACTTAGGTAACACTTAGGGCACACTTAGGTAACACTTAGGTAACACTTAGGGCACACTTAGGTAACACTTAGGGCACACTTAGGTAACAGTTAGGGCACACTTAGGGCACACTTAGGTAACAGTTAGGGCACACTTAGGTAACAGTTAGGGCACACTTAGGTAACACTTAGGGCACACTTAGGTAACACTTAGGGCACACTTAGGTAACACTTAGGGCACACTTAGGTAACACTTAGGGCACACTTAGGTAACAGTTAGGTAACACTTAGGTAACACTTAGGGCACACTTAGGTAACACTTAGGGCACACTTAGGTAACACTTAGGGCACACTTAGGTAACACTTAGGGCACACTTAGGTAACACTTAGGGCACACTTAGGTAACACTTAGGGCACACTTAGGTAACACTTAGGGCACACTTAGGTAACACTTAGGGCACACTTAGGTAACACTTAGGGCACACTTAGGGCACACTTAGGGCACATTTAGGTAACACTTAGGTAACACTTAGGTAACACTTAGGTAACACTTAGGTAACACTTAGGTAACACTTAGGTAACACTTAGGTAACACTTAGGTAACACTTAGGCTACACTTAGGCTACACTTAGGGCACACTTAGGTAACACTTAGGTAACACTTAGGGCACACTTAGGTAACACTTAGGTAACACTTAGGTAACACTTAGGTAACACTTAGGCTACACTTAGGCTACACTTAGGGCACACTTAGGTAACACTTAGGTAACACTTAGGGCACACTTAGGTAACACTTAGGTAACACTTAGGGTACACTTAGGTAACACTTAGGGTACCCTTAGGTAACACTTAGGGCACACTTAGGTAACAGTTAGGGCACACTTAGGTAACACTTAGGGCACACTTAGGGCACACTTAGGTAACACTTAGGGCACACTTAGGTAACACTTAGGTAACACTTAGGTAACACTTAGGCTACACTTAGGCTACACTTAGGGCACACTTAGGTAACAGTTAGGGCACACTTAGGGCACACTTAGGTAACACTTAGGTAACACTTGGTAACACTTAGGGTACACTTAGGTAACACTTAGGTAACACTTAGGTAACACTTAGGTAACACTTAGGGCACACTTAGGGCACACTTAGGTAACACTTAGGGCA
Organism: Sacculina carcini; assembly: GCA_916048095.2. Classification (NCBI taxonomy): domain Eukaryota; kingdom Metazoa; phylum Arthropoda; class Thecostraca; family Sacculinidae; genus Sacculina; species Sacculina carcini. Next base: position 9,268,782 of record OU696582.1, on the reverse strand, counting down.
CACTTAGGTAACAGTTAGGGCACACTTAGGGCACACTTAGGTAACAGTTAGGGCACACTTAGGTAACACTTAGGGCACACTTAGGTAACACTTAGGGCACACTTAGGTAACACTTAGGGCACACTTAGGTAACACTTAGGGCACAGTTAGGTAACACTTAGGTAACACTTAGGTAACACTTAGGGCACACTTAGGTAACACTTAGGGCACACTTAGGTAACACTTAGGGCACACTTAGGTAACACTTAGGGCACACTTAGGTAACACTTAGGGCACACTTAGGTAACACTTAGGGCACACTTAGGGCACACTTAGGGCACATTTAGGTAACACTTAGGTAACACTTAGGTAACACTTAGGTAACACTTAGGTAACACTTAGGTAACACTTAGGTAACACTTAGGTAACACTTAGGTAACACTTAGGTAACACTTAGGTAACACTTAGGTAACACTTAGGCTACACTTAGGCTACACTTAGGGCACACTTAGGTAACACTTAGGGCACACTTAGGTAACACTTAGGTAACACTTAGGTAACACTTAGGTAACCCTTAGGGTACCCTTAGGTAACACTTAGGGCACACTTAGGTAACAGTTAGGGCACACTTAGGTAACAGTTAGGGCACACTTAGGTAACACTTAGGTAACACTTAGGTAACACTTAGGGCACACTTAGGTAACAGTTAGGGCACACTTAGGTAACACTTAGGGTACACTTAGGTAACACTTAGGGCACACTTAGGGCACACTTAGGTAACACTTAGGGCACACTTAGGTAACACTTAGGTAACACTTAGGTAACACTTAGGCTACACTTAGGCTACACTTAGGGCACACTTAGGTAACACTTAGGTAACACTTAGGGCACACTTAGGTAACACTTAGGTAACACTTAGGGTACACTTAGTTAACACTTAGGGTACACTTAGGTAACACTTAGGGTACACTTAGGTAACACTTAGGGCACACTTAGGTAACAGTTAGGGCACACTTAGGTAACAGTTAGGGCGCACTTAGGTAACACTTAGGGCACACTTAGGGCACACTTAGGTAACACTTAGGTAACACTTAGGGCACACTTAGGGCACACTTAGGGCACACTTAGGTAACACTTAGGTAACACTTAGGTAACACTTAGGTAACACTTAGGTAACACTTAGGTAGCACTTAGGTAGCACTTAGGTAACACTTAGGTAACACTTAGGTAACACTTAGGTAACACTTGGTAACACTTAGGGTACACTTAGGTAACACTTAGGTAACACTTAGGTAACACTTAGGTAACACTTAGGGCACACTTAGGGCACACTTAGGTAACACTTAGGGCACACTTAGGTAACACTTAGGGCACACTTAGGTAACACTTAGGGCACACTTAGGTAACACTTAGGTAACACTTAGGGCACACTTAGGGCACACTTAGGTAACACTTAGGTAACACTTAGGTAACACTTAGGTAACACTTAGGGCACACTTAGGTAACACTTAGGGCACACTTAGGTAACACTTAGGGCACACTTAGGTAACACTTAGGGCACACTTAGGTAACACTTAGGGCACACTTAGGTAACACTTAGGTAACACTTAGGGCACACTTAGGTAACAGTTAGGGCACACTTAGGTAACACTTAGGGCACACTTAGGTAACACTTAGGGCACACTTAGGTAACACTTAGGGCACACTTAGGGCACACTTGGGTAACACTTAGGGCACACTTAGGTAACACTTAGGGCACACTTAGGTAACACTTAGGGCACACTTAGGTAACACTTAGGGCACACTTAGGTAACACTTAGGGCACACTTAGGTAACAGTTAGGTAACACTTAGGTAACACTTAGGGCACACTTAGGTAACACTTAGGGCACACTTAGGGCACACTTAGGTAACACTTAGGTAACACTTAGGCTACACTTAGGCTACACTTAGGGCACACTTAGGTAACACTTAGGTAACACTTAGGGCACACTTAGGTAACACTTAGGTAACACTTAGGGCACACTTAGGGCACACTTAGGTAACACTTAGGGCACACTTAGGTAACACTTAGGGCACACTTAGGTAACACTTAGGGCACACTTAGGTAACACTTAGGTAACACTTAGGGCACACTTAGGGCACACTTAGGTAACACTTAGGGCACACTTAGGTAACACTTAGGTAACACTTAGGTAACACTTAGGTAACACTTAGGGCACACTTAGGCAACACTTAGGGCACACTTAGGTAACACTTAGGGCACACTTAGGTAACACTTAGGGCACACTTAGGTAACACTTAGGGCACACTTAGGTAACACTTAGGTAACACTTAGGGCACACTTAGGTAACAGTTAGGGCACACTTAGGTAACACTTAGGGCACACTTAGGTAACACTTAGGGCACACTTAGGTAACACTTAGGGCACACTTAGGTAACACTTAGGGCACACTTAGGGCACACTTAGGTAACACTTAGGGCACACTTAGGTAACACTTAGGGCACACTTAGGTAACACTTAGGGCACACTTAGGGCACACTTAGGTAACACTTAGGGCACACTTAGGTAACACTTAGGGCACACTTAGGTAACACTTAGGGCACACTTAGGTAACACTTAGGGCACACTTAGGTAACACTTGAGTAACACTTAGGGCACACATAGGTAACACTTAGGTAACACTTAGGGCACACTTAGGTAACAGTTAGGGCACACTTAGGTAACACTTAGGTAACACTTAGGTAACACTTAGGGCACACTTAGGTAACACTTAGGGCACACTTAGGTAACAGTTAGGGCACACTTAGGTAACACTTAGGGCACACTTAGGTAACACTTAGGTAACACTTGGGTAAAACTTAGGTAACACTTAGGTAACACTTAGGTAACACTTAGGGCACACTTAGGTAACACTTAGGGCACACTTAGGTAACACTTAGGGCACACTTAGGTAACACTTAGGGCACACTTAGGTAACACTTAGGTAACACTTAGGGCACACTTAGGTAACAGTTAGGGCACACTTAGGTAACAGTTAGGGCACACTTAGGTAACAGTTAGGGCACACTTAGGTAACACTTAGGTAACACTTAGGGCACACTTAGGTAACACTTAGGGCACACTTAGGTAACAGTTAGGGCACACTTAGGGCACACTTAGGTAACAGTTAGGGCACACTTAGGTAACACTTAGGGCACACTTAGGTAACACTTAGGGCACACTTAGGTAACACTTAGGGCACACTTAGGTAACACTTAGGGCACACTTAGGTAACAGTTAGGTAACACTTAGGTAACAGTTAGGGCACACTTAGGTAACACTTAGGGCACACTTAGGTAACACTTAGGTAACACTTGGGTAACACTTAGGTAACACTTAGGTAACACTTAGGTAACACTTAGGGCACACTTAGGTAACACTTAGGGCACACTTAGGTAACACTTAGGGCACACTTAGGTAACACTTAGGGCACACTTAGGTAACACTTAGGTAACACTTAGGGCACACTTAGGTAACAGTTAGGGCACACTTAGGTAACAGTTAGGGCACACTTAGGTAACACTTAGGGCACACTTAGGTAACACTTAGGGCACACTTAGGTAACACTTAGGGCACACTTAGGTAACACTTAGGGCACACTTAGGTAACAGTTAGGTAACACTTAGGTAACACTTAGGTAACACTTAGGGCACACTTAGGCAACACTTAGGGCACACTTAGGTAACACTTAGGGCACACTTAGGTAACACTTAGGGCACACTTAGGTAACACTTAGGGCACACTTAGGTAACACTTAGGGCACACTTAGGTAACACTTAGGTAACACTTAGGGCACACTTAGGTAACAGTTAGGGCACACTTAGGTAACACTTAGGGCACACTTAGGTAACACTTAGGGCACACTTAGGTAACACTTAGGTAACACTTAGGTAACACTTAGGGCACACTTAGGGCACACTTAGGTAACACTTAGGTAACACTTAGGTAACACTTAGGCTACACTTAGGCTACACTTAGGGCACACTTAGGTAACACTTAGGTAACACTTAGGGCACACTTAGGTAACACTTAGGTAACACTTAGGGTACACTTAGTTAACACTTAGGGTACACTTAGGTAACACTTAGGGTACACTTAGGTAACACTTAGGGCACACTTAGGTAACAGTTAGGGCACACTTAGGTAACAGTTAGGGCGCACTTAGGTAACACTTAGGGCACACTTAGGGCACACTTAGGTAACACTTAGGTAACACTTAGGTAACACTTAGGTAACACTTAGGTAACACTTAGGTAACACTTAGGTAACACTTAGGTAACACTTAGGTAACACTTAGGTAACACTTGGTAACACTTAGGGTACACTTAGGTAACACTTAGGTAACACTTAGGTAACACTTAGGTAACACTTAGGTAACACTTAGGTAACACTTAGGGCACACTTAGGGCACACTTAGGTAACACTTAGGGCACACTTAGGTAACACTTAGGGTACACTTAGGTAACACTTAGGGCACACTTAGGTAACAGTTAGGGCACACTTAGGTAACAGTTAGGGCGCACTTAGGTAACACTTAGGGCACACTTAGGTAACACTTAGGTAACACTTAGGTAACACTTAGGTAACACTTAGGTAACACTTAGGTAACACTTAGGTAACACTTAGGTAACACTTGGTAACACTTAGGGTACACTTAGGTAACACTTAGGTAACACTTAGGTAACACTTAGGTAACACTTAGGTAACACTTAGGTAACACTTAGGGCACACTTAGGGCACACTTAGGTAACACTTAGGGCACACTTAGGTAACACTTAGGGCACACTTAGGTAACACTTAGGGCACACTTAGGTAACACTTAGGTAACACTTGGGGCACACTTAGGGCACACTTAGGTAACACTTAGGTAACACTTAGGGCACACTTAGGTAACAGTTAGGGCGCACTTAGGTAACACTTAGGGCACACTTAGGGCACACTTAGGTAACACTTAGGTAACACTTAGGTAACACTTAGGTAACACTTAGGTAACACTTAGGTAACACTTAGGTAACACTTAGGTAACACTTAGGTAACACTTAGGTAACACTTAGGTAACACTTGGTAACACTTAGGGTACACTTAGGTAACACTTAGGTAACACTTAGGTAACACTTAGGTAACACTTAGGTAACACTTAGGTAACACTTAGGGCACACTTAGGGCACACTTAGGTAACACTTAGGGCACACTTAGGTAACACTTAGGGCACACTTAGGTAACACTTAGGGCACACTTAGGTAACACTTAGGTAACACTTGGGGCACACTTAGGGCACACTTAGGTAACACTTAGGTAACACTTAGGTAACACTTAGGTAACACTTAGGGCACACTTAGGTAACACTTAGGGCACACTTAGGTAACACTTAGGGCACACTTAGGTAACACTTAGGGCACACTTAGGTAACACTTAGGGCACACTTAGGTAACACTTAGGGCACACTTAGGTAACACTTAGGGCACACTTAGGTAACACTTAGGTAACACTTAGGGCACACTTAGGTAACACTTAGGGCACACTTAGGTAACAGTTAGGGCACACTTAGGGCACACTTAGGTAACAGTTAGGGCACACTTAGGTAACAGTTAGGGCACACTTAGGTAACACTTAGGGCACACTTAGGTAACACTTAGGGCACACTTAGGTAACACTTAGGGCACACTTAGGTAACACTTAGGGCACACTTAGGTAACAGTTAGGTAACACTTAGGTAACACTTAGGGCACACTTAGGTAACACTTAGGGCACACTTAGGTAACACTTAGGGCACACTTAGGTAACACTTAGGGCACACTTAGGTAACACTTAGGGCACACTTAGGTAACACTTAGGGCACACTTAGGTAACACTTAGGGCACACTTAGGTAACACTTAGGGCACACTTAGGTAACACTTAGGGCACACTTAGGGCACACTTAGGGCACATTTAGGTAACACTTAGGTAACACTTAGGTAACACTTAGGTAACACTTAGGTAACACTTAGGTAACACTTAGGTAACACTTAGGTAACACTTAGGTAACACTTAGGCTACACTTAGGCTACACTTAGGGCACACTTAGGTAACACTTAGGTAACACTTAGGGCACACTTAGGTAACACTTAGGTAACACTTAGGGTACACTTAGGTAACACTTAGGGTACCCTTAGGTAACACTTAGGGCACACTTAGGTAACAGTTAGGGCACACTTAGGTAACACTTAGGGCACACTTAGGGCACACTTAGGTAACACTTAGGGCACACTTAGGTAACACTTAGGTAACACTTAGGTAACACTTAGGCTACACTTAGGCTACACTTAGGGCACACTTAGGTAACAGTTAGGGCACACTTAGGGCACACTTAGGTAACACTTAGGTAACACTTGGTAACACTTAGGGTACACTTAGGTAACACTTAGGTAACACTTAGGTAACACTTAGGTAACACTTAGGGCACACTTAGGGCACACTTAGGTAACACTTAGGGCACACTTAGGTAACACTTAGGGCACACTTAGGTAACACTTAGGGCACACTTAGGTAACACTTAGGTAACACTTAGGGCACACTTAGGTAACACTTAGGGCACACTTAGGTAACACTTAGGTAACACTTAGGGCACACTTAGGTAACAGTTAGGGCACACTTAGGGTACACTTAGGTAACACTTAGTGTACACTTAGGTAACACTTAGGGTACACTTAGGTAACACTTAGGGCACACTTAGGTAACAGTTAGGGCACACTTAGGTAACACTTAGGTAACACTTAGGGCACACTTAGGTAACAGTTAGGGCACACTTAGGGTACACTTAGGTAACACTTAGTGTACACTTAGGTAACACTTAGGGCACACTTAGGGCACACTTAGGTAACACTTAGGGCACACTTAGGTAACACTTAGGGCACACTTAGGTAACACTTAGGGCACACTTAGGTAACACTTAGGGCACACTTAGGTAACACTTAGGTAACACTTAGGGCACACTTAGGTAACACTTAGGGCACACTTAGGGCACACTTAGGTAACACTTAGGGCACACTTAGGTAACACTTAGGGCACACTTAGGGCACACTTAGGGCACATTTAGGTAACACTTAGGTAACACTTAGGTAACACTTAGGTAACACTTAGGTAACACTTAGGTAACACTTAGGTAACACTTAGGTAACACTTAGGGCACACTTAGGGCACACTTAGGTAACACTTAGGGCACACTTAGGTAACACTTAGGGCACACTTAGGTAACACTTAGGTAACACTTAAGGCACACTTAGGTAACACTTAGGGCACACTTAGGTAACACTTAGGGCACACTTAGGTAACACTTAGGGCACACTTAGGGTACACTTAGGTAACACTTAGTGTACACTTAGGTAACACTTAGTGTACACTTAGGTAACAGTTAGGGCACACTTAGGTAACACTTAGGGCACACTTAGGTAACAGTTAGGGCACACTTAGGTAACAGTTAGGGCACACTTAGGTAACACTTAGGGCACACTTAGGGCACACTTAGGTAACACTTAGGTAACACTTAGGGCACACTTAGGTAACACTTAGGTAACACTTAGGTAACACTTAGGTAACACTTGGTAACACTTAGGGTACACTTAGGTAACACTTAGGTAACACTTAGGGCACACTTAGGTAACACTTAGGGCACACTTAGGTAACACTTAGGGCACACTTAGGTAACACTTAGGGCACACTTAGGTAACACTTAGGGCACACTTAGGTAACACTTAGGGCACACTTAGGTAACACTTAGGTAACACTTAGGTAACACTTAGGGCACACTTAGGTAACACTTAGGGCACACTTAGGTAACAGTTAGGGCACACTTAGGGCACACTTAGGTAACAGTTAGGGCACACTTAGGTAACACTTAGGGCACACTTAGGTAACACTTAGGGCACACTTAGGTAACACTTAGAGCACACTTAGGTAACACTTAGGGCACACTTAGGTAACAGTTAGGTAACACTTAGGTAACACTTAGGTAACAGTTAGGGCACACTTAGGTAACACTTAGGGCACACTTAGGTAACACTTAGGGCACACTTAGGTAACACTTAGGGCACACTTAGGTAACACTTAGGGCACACTTAGGTAACACTTAGGGCACACTTAGGTAACAGTTAGGGCACACTTAGGGCACACTTAGGTAACAGTTAGGGCACACTTAGGTAACACTTAGGGCACACTTAGGTAACACTTAGGGCACACTTAGGTAACACTTAGGGCACACTTAGGTAACACTTAGGGCACACTTAGGTAACAGTTAGGTAACACTTAGGTAACAGTTAGGGCACACTTAGGTAACACTTAGGGCACACTTAGGTAACACTTAGGTAACACTTGGGTAACACTTAGGTAACACTTAGGTAACACTTAGGTAACACTTAGGGCACACTTAGGTAACACTTAGGGCACACTTAGGTAACACTTAGGGCACACTTAGGTAACACTTAGGGCACACTTAGGTAACACTTAGGTAACACTTAGGGCACACTTAGGTAACAGTTAGGGCACACTTAGGTAACAGTTAGGGCACACTTAGGTAACACTTAGGGCACACTTAGGTAACACTTAGGGCACACTTAGGTAACACTTAGGGCACACTTAGGTAACACTTAGGGCACACTTAGGTAACAGTTAGGTAACACTTAGGTAACACTTAGGTAACACTTAGGGCACACTTAGGCAACACTTAGGGCACACTTAGGTAACACTTAGGGCACACTTAGGTAACACTTAGGGCACACTTAGGTAACACTTAGGGCACACTTAGGTAACACTTAGGGCACACTTAGGTAACACTTAGGTAACACTTAGGGCACACTTAGGTAACAGTTAGGGCACACTTAGGTAACACTTAGGGCACACTTAGGTAACACTTAGGGCACACTTAGGTAACACTTAGGTAACACTTAGGTAACACTTAGGGCACACTTAGGGCACACTTAGGTAACACTTAGGTAACACTTAGGTAACACTTAGGCTACACTTAGGCTACACTTAGGGCACACTTAGGTAACACTTAGGTAACACTTAGGGCACACTTAGGTAACACTTAGGTAACACTTAGGGTACACTTAGTTAACACTTAGGGTACACTTAGGTAACACTTAGGGTACACTTAGGTAACACTTAGGGCACACTTAGGTAACAGTTAGGGCACACTTAGGTAACAGTTAGGGCGCACTTAGGTAACACTTAGGGCACACTTAGGGCACACTTAGGTAACACTTAGGTAACACTTAGGTAACACTTAGGTAACACTTAGGTAACACTTAGGTAACACTTAGGTAACACTTAGGTAACACTTAGGTAACACTTAGGTAACACTTGGTAACACTTAGGGTACACTTAGGTAACACTTAGGTAACACTTAGGTAACACTTAGGTAACACTTAGGTAACACTTAGGTAACACTTAGGGCACACTTAGGGCACACTTAGGTAACACTTAGGGCACACTTAGGTAACACTTAGGGTACACTTAGGTAACACTTAGGGCACACTTAGGTAACAGTTAGGGCACACTTAGGTAACAGTTAGGGCGCACTTAGGTAACACTTAGGGCACACTTAGGTAACACTTAGGTAACACTTAGGTAACACTTAGGTAACACTTAGGTAACACTTAGGTAACACTTAGGTAACACTTAGGTAACACTTAGGTAACACTTAGGTAACACTTAGGGTACACTTAGGTAACACTTAGGTAACACTTAGGTAACACTTAGGTAACACTTAGGTAACACTTAGGTAACACTTAGGTAACACTTAGGGCACACTTAGGGCACACTTAGGTAACACTTAGGGCACACTTAGGTAACACTTAGGGCACACTTAGGTAACACTTAGGGCACACTTAGGTAACACTTAGGTAACACTTGGGGCACACTTAGGGCACACTTAGGTAACACTTAGGTAACACTTAGGGCACACTTAGGTAACAGTTAGGGCGCACTTAGGTAACACTTAGGGCACACTTAGGGCACACTTAGGTAACACTTAGGTAACACTTAGGTAACACTTAGGTAACACTTAGGTAACACTTAGGTAACACTTAGGTAACACTTAGGTAACACTTAGGTAACACTTAGGTAACACTTAGGTAACACTTGGTAACACTTAGGGTACACTTAGGTAACACTTAGGTAACACTTAGGTAACACTTAGGTAACACTTAGGTAACACTTAGGTAACACTTAGGGCACACTTAGGGCACACTTAGGTAACACTTAGGGCACACTTAGGTAACACTTAGGGCACACTTAGGTAACACTTAGGGCACACTTAGGTAACACTTAGGTAACACTTGGGGCACACTTAGGGCACACTTAGGTAACACTTAGGTAACACTTAGGTAACACTTAGGTAACACTTAGGGCACACTTAGGTAACACTTAGGGCACACTTAGGTAACACTTAGGGCACACTTAGGTAACACTTAGGGCACACTTAGGTAACACTTAGGGCACACTTAGGTAACACTTAGGGCACACTTAGGTAACACTTAGGGCACACTTAGGTAACACTTAGGTAACACTTAGGGCACACTTAGGTAACACTTAGGGCACACTTAGGTAACAGTTAGGGCACACTTAGGGCACACTTAGGTAACAGTTAGGGCACACTTAGGTAACAGTTAGGGCACACTTAGGTAACACTTAGGGCACACTTAGGTAACACTTAGGGCACACTTAGGTAACACTTAGGGCACACTTAGGTAACACTTAGGGCACACTTAGGTAACAGTTAGGTAACACTTAGGTAACACTTAGGGCACACTTAGGTAACACTTAGGGCACACTTAGGTAACACTTAGGGCACACTTAGGTAACACTTAGGGCACACTTAGGTAACACTTAGGGCACACTTAGGTAACACTTAGGGCACACTTAGGTAACACTTAGGGCACACTTAGGTAACACTTAGGGCACACTTAGGTAACACTTAGGGCACACTTAGGGCACACTTAGGGCACATTTAGGTAACACTTAGGTAACACTTAGGTAACACTTAGGTAACACTTAGGTAACACTTAGGTAACACTTAGGTAACACTTAGGTAACACTTAGGCTACACTTAGGCTACACTTAGGGCACACTTAGGTAACACTTAGGTAACACTTAGGGCACACTTAGGTAACACTTAGGTAACACTTAGGGTACACTTAGGTAACACTTAGGGTACCCTTAGGTAACACTTAGGGCACACTTAGGTAACAGTTAGGGCACACTTAGGTAACACTTAGGGCACACTTAGGGCACACTTAGGTAACACTTAGGGCACACTTAGGTAACACTTAGGTAACACTTAGGTAACACTTAGGCTACACTTAGGCTACACTTAGGGCACACTTAGGTAACAGTTAGGGCACACTTAGGGCACACTTAGGTAACACTTAGGTAACACTTGGTAACACTTAGGGTACACTTAGGTAACACTTAGGTAACACTTAGGTAACACTTAGGTAACACTTAGGGCACACTTAGGGCACACTTAGGTAACACTTAGGGCACACTTAGGTAACACTTAGGGCACACTTAGGTAACACTTAGGGCACACTTAGGTAACACTTAGGTAACACTTAGGGCACACTTAGGTAACACTTAGGGCACACTTAGGTAACACTTAGGTAACACTTAGGGCACACTTAGGTAACAGTTAGGGCACACTTAGGGTACACTTAGGTAACACTTAGTGTACACTTAGGTAACACTTAGGGTACACTTAGGTAACACTTAGGGCACACTTAGGTAACAATTAGGGCACACTTAGGTAACACTTAGGTAACACTTAGGGCACACTTAGGTAACAGTTAGGGCACACTTAGGGTACACTTAGGTAACACTTAGTGTACACTTAGGTAACACTTAGGGCACACTTAGGGCACACTTAGGTAACACTTAGGGCACACTTAGGTAACACTTAGGGCACACTTAGGTAACACTTAGGGCACACTTAGGTAACACTTAGGTAACACTTAGGGCACACTTAGGTAACACTTAGGGCACACTTAGGTAACACTTAGGGCACACTTAGGTAACACTTAGGTAACACTTAGGGCACACTTAGGTAACACTTAGGGCACACTTAGGTAACAGTTATGGCACACTTAGGGCACACTTAGGTAACACTTAGGTAACACTTGGTAACACTTAGGGTACACTTAGGTAACACTTAGGTAACACTTAGGTAACACTTAGGTAACACTTAGGGCACACTTAGGGCACACTTAGGTAACACTTAGGGCACACTTAGGTAACACTTAGGGCACACTTAGGTAACACTTAGGGCACACTTAGGTAACACTTAGGTAACACTTAAGGCACACTTAGGTAACACTTAGGGCACACTTAGGTAACACTTAGGGCACACTTAGGTAACACTTAGGGCACACTTAGGGTACACTTAGGTAACACTTAGTGTACACTTAGGTAACACTTAGTGTACACTTAGGTAACAGTTAGGGCACACTTAGGTAACACTTAGGGCACACTTAGGTAACAGTTAGGGCACACTTAGGTAACAGTTAGGGCACACTTAGGTAACACTTAGGGCACACTTAGGGCACACTTAGGTAACACTTAGGTAACACTTAGGGCACACTTAGGTAACACTTAGGTAACACTTAGGTAACACTTAGGTAACAGTTAGGGCACACTTAGGTAACACTTAGGGCACACTTAGGTAACACTTAGGGCACACTTAGGTAACACTTAGGGCACACTTAGGTAACACTTAGGGCACACTTAGGGCACACTTAGGGCACACTTAGGTAACACTTAGGTAACACTTAGGCTACACTTAGGTAACACTTAGGGCACACTTAGGTAACACTTAGGTAACACTTAGGGTACACTTAGGTAACACTTAGGGCACACTTAGGTAACAGTTAGGGCACACTTAGGGCACACTTAGGTAACACTTAGGGCACACTTAGGTAACACTTAGGGCACACTTAGGTAACACTTAGGGCACACTTAGGTAACACTTAGGGCACACTTAGGTAACACTTAGGGCACACTTAGGTAACACTTAGGTAACACTTAGGTAACACTTAGGTAACAGTTAGGGCACACTTAGGTAACACTTAGGGCACACTTAGGTAACACTTAGGGCACACTTAGGTAACACTTAGGGCACACTTAGGTAACACTTAGGGCACACTTAGGTAACACTTAGGGCACACTTAGGTAACACTTAGGTAACACTTAGGGCACACTTAGGTAACAGTTAGGGCACACTTAGGTAACACTTAGGGCACACTTAGGTAAAACTTAGGGCACACTTAGGTAACACTTAGGGCACACTTAGGTAACAGTTAGGGCACACTTAGGTAACACTTAGGGCACACTTAGGTAACACTTAGGTAACACTTAGGGCACACTTAGGTAACACTTAGGGCACACTTAGGTAACAGTTAGGGCACACTTAGGGCACACTTAGGTAACAGTTAGGGCACACTTAGGTAACACTTAGGGCACACTTAGGTAACACTTAGGGCACACTTAGGTAACACTTAGGTAACACTTAGGTAACACTTAGGTAACACTTAGGCTACACTTAGGCTACACTTAGGGCACACTTAGGTAACACTTAGGTAACACTTAGGGCACACTTAGGTAACACTTAGGTAACACTTAGGTAACACTTAGGTAACACTTAGGCTACACTTAGGCTACACTTAGGGCACACTTAGGTAACACTTAGGTAACACTTAGGGTACACTTAGGTAACACTTAGGGTACACTTAGGTAACACTTAGGGTACACTTAGGTAACACTTAGGGCACACTTAGGTAACAGTTAGGGCACACTTAGGGCACACTTAGGTAACACTTAGGGCACACTTAGGTAACACTTAGGGCACACTTAGGTAACACTTAGGGCACACTTAGGTAACACTTAGGGCACACTTAGGGCACACTTAGGTAACACTTAGGTAACACTTAGGTAACACTTAGGTAACACTTAGGTAACACTTAGGTAACAGTTAGGGCACACTTAGGTAACACTTAGGGCACACTTAGGTAACACTTAGGGCACACTTAGGTAACACTTAGGGCACACTTAGGTAACACTTAGGGCACACTTAGGTAACACTTAGGGCACACTTAGGTAACACTTAGGGCACACTTAGGTAACACTTAGGGCACACTTAGGTAACACTTAGGTAACACTTAGGGCACACTTAGGTAACAGTTAGGGCACACTTAGGTAACACTTAGGGCACACTTAGGTAACACTTAGGGCACACTTAGGTAACACTTAGGGCACACTTAGGGCACACTTAGGTAACACTTAGGGCACACTTAGGTAACACTTAGGGCACACTTAGGTAACACTTAGGGCACACTTAGGTAACACTTAGGGCACACTTAGGGCACACTTAGGTAACACTTAGGACACACTTAGGTAACACTTAGGACACACTTAGGTAACACTTAGGGCACACTTAGGTAACACTTAGGGCACACATAGGTAACACTTAGGTCACACTTAGGGCACACTTAGGTAACAGTTAGGGCACACTTAGGGCACACTTAGGTAACACTTAGGTAACACTTAGGTAACACTTAGGTAACACTTAGGGCACACTTAGGTAACAGTTAGGGCACACTTAGGTAACACTTAGGGCACACTTAGGTAACACTTAGGTAACACTTAGGTAACACTTAGGTAACACTTAGGTAACACTTAGGTAACACTTAGGTAACACTTAGGGCACACTTAGGTAACACTTAGGGCACACTTAGGTAACACTTAGGGCACACTTAGGTAACACTTAGGGCACACTTAGGTAACACTTAGGGCACACTTAGGTAACAGTTAGGTAACACTTAGGTAACACTTAGGGCACACTTAGGTAACACTTAGGGCACACTTAGGGCACACTTAGGTAACACTTAGGGCACACTTAGGTAACACTTAGGTAACACTTAGGTAACACTTAGGCTACACTTAGGCTACACTTAGGGCACACTTAGGTAACACTTAGGTAACACTTAGGGCACACTTAGGTAACACTTAGGTAACACTTAGGGTACACTTAGGGCACACTTAGGTAACACTTAGGGCACACTTAGGTAACACTTAGGGCACACTTAGGTAACACTTAGGTAACACTTAGGGCACACTTAGGTAACACTTAGGGCACACTTAGGTAACACTTAGGTAACACTTAGGTAACACTTAGGCTACACTTAGGTAACACTTAGGGCACACTTAGGTAACACTTAGGTAACACTTAGGTAACACTTAGGTAACACTTAGGTAACACTTAGGTAACACTTAGGTAACACTTAGGCTACACTTAGGCTACACTTAGGGCACACTTAGGTAACACTTAGGTAACACTTAGGGCACACTTAGGTAACACTTAGGTAACACTTAGGGTACACTTAAGTAACACTTAGGGTACCCTTAGGTAACACTTAGGGCACACTTAGGTAACACTTAGGGCACACTTAGGTAACACTTAGGGCACACTTAGGTAACACTTAGGTAACACTTAGGTAACACTTAGGCTACACTTAGGCTACACTTAGGGCACACTTAGGTAACACTTAGGTAACACTTAGGGTACACTTAGGTAACACTTAGGGTACACTTAGGTAACACTTAGGGTACACTTAGGTAACACTTAGGGCACACTTAGGTAACAGTTAGGGCACACTTAGGGCACACTTAGGTAACACTTAGGGCACACTTAGGTAACACTTAGGGCACACTTAGGTAACACTTAGGGCACACTTAGGGCACACTTAGGTAACACTTAGGTAACACTTAGGGCACACTTAGGGCACACTTAGGTAACACTTAGGTAACACTTAGGTAACACTTAGGTAACACTTAGGTAACACTTAGGTAACACTTAGGGCACACTTAGGTAACACTTAGGGCACACTTAGGTAACACTTAGGGCACACTTAGGTAACACTTAGGGCACACTTAGGTAACACTTAGGGCACACTTAGGTAACACTTAGGGCACACTTAGGTAACACTTAGGTAACACTTAGGGCACACTTAGGTAACAGTTAGGGCACACTTAGGTAACACTTAGGGCACACTTAGGTAACACTTAGGGCACACTTAGGTAACACTTAGGGCACACTTAGGGCACACTTAGGTAACACTTAGGGCACACTTAGGTAACACTTAGGGCACACTTAGGTAACACTTAGGGCACACTTAGGTAACACTTAGGGCACACTTAGGGCACACTTAGGTAACACTTAGGGCACACTTAGGTAACACTTAGGGCACACTTAGGTAACACTTAGGGCACACTTAGGTATCACTTAGGGCACACATAGGTAACACTTAGGTAACACTTAGGGCACACTTAGGTAACAGTTAGGGCACACTTAGGGCACACTTAGGTAACACTTAGGGCACACTTAGGTAACACTTAGGGCACACTTAGGGCACACTTAGGTAACACTTAGGGCACACTTAGGTAACACTTAGGGCACACTTAGGTAACACTTAGGGCACACTTAGGTAACACTTAGGGCACACATAGGTAACACTTAGGTAACACTTAGGGCACACTTAGGTAACAGTTAGGGCACACTTAGGGCACACTTAGGTAACACTTAGGTAACACTTAGGTAACACTTAGGTAACACTTAGGTAACACTTAGGTAACACTTAGGGCACACTTAGGTAACAGTTAGGGCACACTTAGGTAACACTTAGGGCACACTTAGGTAACACTTAGGTAACACTTAGGTAACACTTAGGTAACACTTAGGTAACACTTAGGTAACACTTAGGTAACACTTAGGGCACACTTAGGTAACACTTAGGGCACACTTAGGTAACACTTAGGGCACACTTAGGTAACACTTAGGGCACACTTAGGTAACACTTAGGGCACACTTAGGTAACAGTTAGGTAACACTTAGGTAACACTTAGGGCACACTTAGGTAACACTTAGGGCACACTTAGGGCACACTTAGGTAACACTTAGGGCACACTTAGGTAACACTTAGGTAACACTTAGGTAACACTTAGGCTACACTTAGGCTACACTTAGGGCACACTTAGGTAACACTTAGGTAACACTTAGGGCACACTTAGGTAACACTTAGGTAACACTTAGGGTACACTTAGGGCACACTTAGGTAACACTTAGGGCACACTTAGGTAACACTTAGGGCACACTTAGGTAACACTTAGGTAACACTTAGGGCACACTTAGGTAACACTTAGGGCACACTTAGGTAACACTTAGGTAACACTTAGGTAACACTTAGGCTACACTTAGGTAACACTTAGGGCACACTTAGGTAACACTTAGGTAACACTTAGGTAACACTTAGGTAACACTTAGGTAACACTTAGGTAACACTTAGGTAACACTTAGGCTACACTTAGGCTACACTTAGGGCACACTTAGGTAACACTTAGGTAACACTTAGGGCACACTTAGGTAACACTTAGGTAACACTTAGGGTACACTTAAGTAACACTTAGGGTACCCTTAGGTAACACTTAGGGCACACTTAGGTAACAGTTAGGGCACACTTAGGTAACAGTTAGGGCACACTTAGGTAACACTTAGGTAACACTTAGGGCACACTTAGGTAACAGTTAGGGCACACTTAGGTAACACTTAGGGTACACTTAGGGTACACTTAGGTAACACTTAGGGCACACTTAGGTAACACTTAGGGCACACTTAGGTAACACTTAGGTAACACTTAGGTAACACTTAGGCTACACTTAGGCTACACTTAGGGCACACTTAGGTAACACTTAGGTAACACTTAGGGCACACTTAGGTAACACTTAGGGCACACTTAGGTAACACTTAGGGCACACTTAGGTAACACTTAGGGCACACTTAGGTAACACTTAGGGCACACTTAGGTAACAGTTAGGTAACACTTAGGTAACACTTAGGGCACACTTAGGTAACACTTAGGGCACACTTAGGGCACACTTAGGTAACACTTAGGGCACACTTAGGTAACACTTAGGTAACACTTAGGTAACACTTAGGCTACACTTAGGCTACACTTAGGGCACACTTAGGTAACACTTAGGTAACACTTAGGGCACACTTAGGTAACACTTAGGTAACACTTAGGGTACACTTAGGGCACACTTAGGTAACACTTAGGGCACACTTAGGTAACACTTAGGGCACACTTAGGTAACACTTAGGTAACACTTAGGGCACACTTAGGTAACACTTAGGGCACACTTAGGTAACACTTAGGTAACACTTAGGTAACACTTAGGCTACACTTGGGTAACACTTAGGGCACACTTAGGTAACACTTAGGTAACACTTAGGTAACACTTAGGTAACACTTAGGTAACACTTAGGTAACACTTAGGTAACACTTAGGCTACACTTAGGCTACACTTAGGGCACACTTAGGTAACACTTAGGTAACACTTAGGGCACACTTAGGTAACACTTAGGTAACACTTAGGGTACACTTAAGTAACACTTAGGGTACCCTTAGGTAACACTTAGGGCACACTTAGGTAACACTTAGGGCACACTTAGGTAACACTTAGGGCACACTTAGGTAACACTTAGGTAACACTTAGGTAACACTTAGGCTACACTTAGGCTACACTTAGGGCACACTTAGGTAACACTTAGGTAACACTTAGGGTACACTTAGGTAACACTTAGGGTACACTTAGGTAACACTTAGGGTACACTTAGGTAACACTTAGGGCACACTTAGGTAACAGTTAGGGCACACTTAGGGCACACTTAGGTAACACTTAGGGCACACTTAGGTAACACTTAGGGCACACTTAGGTAACACTTAGGGCACACTTAGGGCACACTTAGGTAACACTTAGGTAACACTTAGGGCACACTTAGGGCACACTTAGGTAACACTTAGGTAACACTTAGGTAACACTTAGGTAACACTTAGGTAACACTTAGGGCACACTTAGGGCACACTTAGGTAACACTTAGGGCACACTTAGGTAACACTTAGGGCACACTTAGGTAACACTTAGGGCACACTTAGGTAACACTTAGGGCACACTTAGGTAACACTTAGGGCACACTTAGGTAACACTTAGGTAACACTTAGGGCACACTTAGGTAACAGTTAGGGCACACTTAGGTAACACTTAGGGCACACTTAGGTAACACTTAGGGCACACTTAGGTAACACTTAGGGCACACTTAGGGCACACTTAGGTAACACTTAGGGCACACTTAGGTAACACTTAGGGCACACTTAGGTAACACTTAGGGCACACTTAGGTAACACTTAGGGCACACTTAGGGCACACTTAGGTAACACTTAGGGCACACTTAGGTAACACTTAGGGCACACTTAGGTAACACTTAGGGCACACTTAGGTATCACTTAGGGCACACATAGGTAACACTTAGGTAACACTTAGGGCACACTTAGGTAACAGTTAGGGCACACTTAGGGCACACTTAGGTAACACTTAGGGCACACTTAGGTAACACTTAGGGCACACTTAGGGCACACTTAGGTAACACTTAGGGCACACTTAGGTAACACTTAGGGCACACTTAGGTAACACTTAGGGCACACTTAGGTAACACTTAGGGCACACATAGGTAACACTTAGGTAACACTTAGGGCACACTTAGGTAACAGTTAGGGCACACTTAGGGCACACTTAGGTAACACTTAGGTAACACTTAGGTAACACTTAGGTAACACTTAGGTAACACTTAGGTAACACTTAGGGCACACTTAGGTAACAGTTAGGGCACACTTAGGTAACACTTAGGGCACACTTAGGTAACACTTAGGTAACACTTAGGTAACACTTAGGTAACACTTAGGTAACACTTAGGTAACACTTAGGTAACACTTAGGGCACACTTAGGTAACACTTAGGGCACACTTAGGTAACACTTAGGGCACACTTAGGTAACACTTAGGGCACACTTAGGTAACACTTAGGGCACACTTAGGTAACAGTTAGGTAACACTTAGGTAACACTTAGGGCACACTTAGGTAACACTTAGGGCACACTTAGGGCACACTTAGGTAACACTTAGGGCACACTTAGGTAACACTTAGGTAACACTTAGGTAACACTTAGGCTACACTTAGGCTACACTTAGGGCACACTTAGGTAACACTTAGGTAACACTTAGGGCACACTTAGGTAACACTTAGGTAACACTTAGGGTACACTTAGGGCACACTTAGGTAACACTTAGGGCACACTTAGGTAACACTTAGGGCACACTTAGGTAACACTTAGGTAACACTTAGGGCACACTTAGGTAACACTTAGGGCACACTTAGGTAACACTTAGGTAACACTTAGGTAACACTTAGGCTACACTTAGGTAACACTTAGGGCACACTTAGGTAACACTTAGGTAACACTTAGGTAACACTTAGGTAACACTTAGGTAACACTTAGGTAACACTTAGGTAACACTTAGGCTACACTTAGGCTACACTTAGGGCACACTTAGGTAACACTTAGGTAACACTTAGGGCACACTTAGGTAACACTTAGGTAACACTTAGGGTACACTTAAGTAACACTTAGGGTACCCTTAGGTAACACTTAGGGCACACTTAGGTAACAGTTAGGGCACACTTAGGTAACAGTTAGGGCACACTTAGGTAACACTTAGGTAACACTTAGGGCACACTTAGGTAACAGTTAGGGCACACTTAGGTAACACTTAGGGTACACTTAGGGTACACTTAGGTAACACTTAGGGCACACTTAGGTAACACTTAGGGCACACTTAGGTAACACTTAGGTAACACTTAGGTAACACTTAGGCTACACTTAGGCTACACTTAGGGCACACTTAGGTAACACTTGGGTAACACTTAGGGTACACTTAGGTAACACTTAGGGTACACTTAGGTAACACTTAGGGTACACTTAGGTAACACTTAGGGCACACTTAGGTAACAGTTAGGGCACACTTAGGGCACACTTAGGTAACACTTAGGTAACACTTAGGGCACACTTAGGGCACACTTAGGTAACACTTAGGGCACACTTAGGTAACACTTAGGGCACACTTAGGTAACACTTAGGGCACACTTAGGTAACACTTAGGTAACACTTAGGGCACACTTAGGTAACACTTAGGGCACACTTAGGTAACACTTAGGTAACACTTAGGGCACACTTAGGTAACAGTTAGGGCACACTTAGGGTACACTTAGGTAACACTTAGTGTACACTTAGGTAACACTTAGGGTACACTTAGGTAACACTTAGGGCACACTTAGGTAACAATTAGGGCACACTTAGGTAACACTTAGGTAACACTTAGGGCACACTTAGGTAACAGTTAGGGCACACTTAGGGTACACTTAGGTAACACTTAGTGTACACTTAGGTAACACTTAGGGCACACTTAGGGCACACTTAGGTAACACTTAGGGCACACTTAGGTAAAACTTAGGGCACACTTAGGTAACACTTAGGGCACACTTAGGTAACACTTAGGTAACACTTAGGGCACACTTAGGTAACACTTAGGGCACACTTAGGTAACACTTAGGGCACACTTAGGTAACACTTAGGTAACACTTAGGGCACACTTAGGTAACACTTAGGGCACACTTAGGTAACAGTTATGGCACACTTAGGGCACACTTAGGTAACACTTAGGTAACACTTGGTAACACTTAGGGTACACTTAGGTAACACTTAGGTAACACTTAGGTAACACTTAGGTAACACTTAGGGCACACTTAGGGCACACTTAGGTAACACTTAGGGCACACTTAGGTAACACTTAGGGCACACTTAGGTAACACTTAGGGCACACTTAGGTAACACTTAGGTAACACTTAAGGCACACTTAGGTAACACTTAGGGCACACTTAGGTAACACTTAGGGCACACTTAGGTAACACTTAGGGCACACTTAGGGTACACTTAGGTAACACTTAGTGTACACTTAGGTAACACTTAGGGTACACTTAGGTAACAGTTAGGGCACACTTAGGTAACACTTAGGGCACACTTAGGTAACAGTTAGGGCACACTTAGGTAACAGTTAGGGCACACTTAGGTAACACTTAGGGCACACTTAGGGCACACTTAGGTAACACTTAGGTAACACTTAGGGCACACTTAGGTAACACTTAGGTAACACTTAGGTAACACTTAGGTAACAGTTAGGGCACACTTAGGTAACACTTAGGGCACACTTAGGTAACACTTAGGGCACACTTAGGTAACACTTAGGGCACACTTAGGTAACACTTAGGGCACACTTAGGGCACACTTAGGGCACACTTAGGTAACACTTAGGTAACACTTAGGCTACACTTAGGTAACACTTAGGGCACACTTAGGTAACACTTAGGTAACACTTAGGGTACACTTAGGTAACACTTAGGGCACACTTAGGTAACAGTTAGGGCACACTTAGGGCACACTTAGGTAACACTTAGGGCACACTTAGGTAACACTTAGGGCACACTTAGGTAACACTTAGGGCACACTTAGGTAACACTTAGGGCACACTTAGGTAACACTTAGGGCACACTTAGGTAACACTTAGGTAACACTTAGGTAACACTTAGGTAACAGTTAGGGCACACTTAGGTAACACTTAGGGCACACTTAGGTAACACTTAGGGCACACTTAGGTAACACTTAGGGCACACTTAGGTAACACTTAGGGCACACTTAGGTAACACTTAGGGCACACTTAGGTAACACTTAGGTAACACTTAGGGCACACTTAGGTAACAGTTAGGGCACACTTAGGTAACACTTAGGGCACACTTAGGTAAAACTTAGGGCACACTTAGGTAACACTTAGGGCACACTTAGGTAACAGTTAGGGCACACTTAGGTAACACTTAGGGCACACTTAGGTAACACTTAGGTAACACTTAGGGCACACTTAGGTAACACTTAGGGCACACTTAGGTAACAGTTAGAGCACACTTAGGGCACACTTAGGTAACAGTTAGGGCACACTTAGGTAACACTTAGGGCACACTTAGGTAACACTTAGGGCACACTTAGGTAACACTTAGGTAACACTTAGGTAACACTTAGGTAACACTTAGGCTACACTTAGGCTACACTTAGGGCACACTTAGGTAACACTTAGGTAACACTTAGGGCACACTTAGGTAACACTTAGGTAACACTTAGGTAACACTTAGGTAACACTTAGGCTACACTTAGGCTACACTTAGGGCACACTTAGGTAACACTTAGGTAACACTTAGGGTACACTTAGGTAACACTTAGGGTACACTTAGGTAACACTTAGGGTACACTTAGGTAACACTTAGGGCACACTTAGGTAACAGTTAGGGCACACTTAGGGCACACTTAGGTAACACTTAGGGCACACTTAGGTAACACTTAGGGCACACTTAGGTAACACTTAGGGCACACTTAGGTAACACTTAGGGCACACTTAGGGCACACTTAGGTAACACTTAGGTAACACTTAGGTAACACTTAGGTAACACTTAGGTAACACTTAGGTAACAGTTAGGGCACACTTAGGTAACACTTAGGGCACACTTAGGTAACACTTAGGGCACACTTAGGTAACACTTAGGGCACACTTAGGTAACACTTAGGGCACACTTAGGTAACACTTAGGGCACACTTAGGTAACACTTAGGGCACACTTAGGTAACACTTAGGGCACACTTAGGTAACACTTAGGTAACACTTAGGGCACACTTAGGTAACAGTTAGGGCACACTTAGGTAACACTTAGGGCACACTTAGGTAACACTTAGGGCACACTTAGGTAACACTTAGGGCACACTTAGGGCACACTTAGGTAACACTTAGGGCACACTTAGGTAACACTTAGGGCACACTTAGGTAACACTTAGGGCACACTTAGGTAACACTTAGGGCACACTTAGGGCACACTTAGGTAACACTTAGGACACACTTAGGTAACACTTAGGACACACTTAGGTAACACTTAGGGCACACTTAGGTAACACTTAGGGCACACATAGGTAACACTTAGGTCACACTTAGGGCACACTTAGGTAACAGTTAGGGCACACTTAGGGCACACTTAGGTAACACTTAGGTAACACTTAGGTAACACTTAGGTAACACTTAGGGCACACTTAGGTAACAGTTAGGGCACACTTAGGTAACACTTAGGGCACACTTAGGTAACACTTAGGTAACACTTAGGTAACACTTAGGTAACACTTAGGTAACACTTAGGTAACACTTAGGTAACACTTAGGGCACACTTAGGTAACACTTAGGGCACACTTAGGTAACACTTAGGGCACACTTAGGTAACACTTAGGGCACACTTAGGTAACACTTAGGGCACACTTAGGTAACAGTTAGGTAACACTTAGGTAACACTTAGGGCACACTTAGGTAACACTTAGGGCACACTTAGGGCACACTTAGGTAACACTTAGGGCACACTTAGGTAACACTTAGGTAACACTTAGGTAACACTTAGGCTACACTTAGGCTACACTTAGGGCACACTTAGGTAACACTTAGGTAACACTTAGGGCACACTTAGGTAACACTTAGGTAACACTTAGGGTACACTTAGGGCACACTTAGGTAACACTTAGGGCACACTTAGGTAACACTTAGGGCACACTTAGGTAACACTTAGGTAACACTTAGGGCACACTTAGGTAACACTTAGGGCACACTTAGGTAACACTTAGGTAACACTTAGGTAACACTTAGGCTACACTTAGGTAACACTTAGGGCACACTTAGGTAACACTTAGGTAACACTTAGGTAACACTTAGGTAACACTTAGGTAACACTTAGGTAACACTTAGGTAACACTTAGGCTACACTTAGGCTACACTTAGGGCACACTTAGGTAACACTTAGGTAACACTTAGGGCACACTTAGGTAACACTTAGGTAACACTTAGGGTACACTTAAGTAACACTTAGGGTACCCTTAGGTAACACTTAGGGCACACTTAGGTAACACTTAGGGCACACTTAGGTAACACTTAGGGCACACTTAGGTAACACTTAGGTAACACTTAGGTAACACTTAGGCTACACTTAGGCTACACTTAGGGCACACTTAGGTAACACTTAGGTAACACTTAGGGTACACTTAGGTAACACTTAGGGTACACTTAGGTAACACTTAGGGTACACTTAGGTAACACTTAGGGCACACTTAGGTAACAGTTAGGGCACACTTAGGGCACACTTAGGTAACACTTAGGGCACACTTAGGTAACACTTAGGGCACACTTAGGTAACACTTAGGGCACACTTAGGGCACACTTAGGTAACACTTAGGTAACACTTAGGGCACACTTAGGGCACACTTAGGTAACACTTAGGTAACACTTAGGTAACACTTAGGTAACACTTAGGTAACACTTAGGTAACACTTAGGGCACACTTAGGTAACACTTAGGGCACACTTAGGTAACACTTAGGGCACACTTAGGTAACACTTAGGGCACACTTAGGTAACACTTAGGGCACACTTAGGTAACACTTAGGGCACACTTAGGTAACACTTAGGTAACACTTAGGGCACACTTAGGTAACAGTTAGGGCACACTTAGGTAACACTTAGGGCACACTTAGGTAACACTTAGGGCACACTTAGGTAACACTTAGGGCACACTTAGGGCACACTTAGGTAACACTTAGGGCACACTTAGGTAACACTTAGGGCACACTTAGGTAACACTTAGGGCACACTTAGGTAACACTTAGGGCACACTTAGGGCACACTTAGGTAACACTTAGGGCACACTTAGGTAACACTTAGGGCACACTTAGGTAACACTTAGGGCACACTTAGGTATCACTTAGGGCACACATAGGTAACACTTAGGTAACACTTAGGGCACACTTAGGTAACAGTTAGGGCACACTTAGGGCACACTTAGGTAACACTTAGGGCACACTTAGGTAACACTTAGGGCACACTTAGGGCACACTTAGGTAACACTTAGGGCACACTTAGGTAACACTTAGGGCACACTTAGGTAACACTTAGGGCACACTTAGGTAACACTTAGGGCACACATAGGTAACACTTAGGTAACACTTAGGGCACACTTAGGTAACAGTTAGGGCACACTTAGGGCACACTTAGGTAACACTTAGGTAACACTTAGGTAACACTTAGGTAACACTTAGGTAACACTTAGGTAACACTTAGGGCACACTTAGGTAACAGTTAGGGCACACTTAGGTAACACTTAGGGCACACTTAGGTAACACTTAGGTAACACTTAGGTAACACTTAGGTAACACTTAGGTAACACTTAGGTAACACTTAGGTAACACTTAGGGCACACTTAGGTAACACTTAGGGCACACTTAGGTAACACTTAGGGCACACTTAGGTAACACTTAGGGCACACTTAGGTAACACTTAGGGCACACTTAGGTAACAGTTAGGTAACACTTAGGTAACACTTAGGGCACACTTAGGTAACACTTAGGGCACACTTAGGGCACACTTAGGTAACACTTAGGGCACACTTAGGTAACACTTAGGTAACACTTAGGTAACACTTAGGCTACACTTAGGCTACACTTAGGGCACACTTAGGTAACACTTAGGTAACACTTAGGGCACACTTAGGTAACACTTAGGTAACACTTAGGGTACACTTAGGGCACACTTAGGTAACACTTAGGGCACACTTAGGTAACACTTAGGGCACACTTAGGTAACACTTAGGTAACACTTAGGGCACACTTAGGTAACACTTAGGGCACACTTAGGTAACACTTAGGTAACACTTAGGTAACACTTAGGCTACACTTAGGTAACACTTAGGGCACACTTAGGTAACACTTAGGTAACACTTAGGTAACACTTAGGTAACACTTAGGTAACACTTAGGTAACACTTAGGTAACACTTAGGCTACACTTAGGCTACACTTAGGGCACACTTAGGTAACACTTAGGTAACACTTAGGGCACACTTAGGTAACACTTAGGTAACACTTAGGGTACACTTAAGTAACACTTAGGGTACCCTTAGGTAACACTTAGGGCACACTTAGGTAACAGTTAGGGCACACTTAGGTAACAGTTAGGGCACACTTAGGTAACACTTAGGTAACACTTAGGGCACACTTAGGTAACAGTTAGGGCACACTTAGGTAACACTTAGGGTACACTTAGGGTACACTTAGGTAACACTTAGGGCACACTTAGGTAACACTTAGGGCACACTTAGGTAACACTTAGGTAACACTTAGGTAACACTTAGGCTACACTTAGGCTACACTTAGGGCACACTTAGGTAACACTTAGGTAACACTTAGGGCACACTTAGGTAACACTTAGGGCACACTTAGGTAACACTTAGGGCACACTTAGGTAACACTTAGGGCACACTTAGGTAACACTTAGGGCACACTTAGGTAACAGTTAGGTAACACTTAGGTAACACTTAGGGCACACTTAGGTAACACTTAGGGCACACTTAGGGCACACTTAGGTAACACTTAGGGCACACTTAGGTAACACTTAGGTAACACTTAGGTAACACTTAGGCTACACTTAGGCTACACTTAGGGCACACTTAGGTAACACTTAGGTAACACTTAGGGCACACTTAGGTAACACTTAGGTAACACTTAGGGTACACTTAGGGCACACTTAGGTAACACTTAGGGCACACTTAGGTAACACTTAGGGCACACTTAGGTAACACTTAGGTAACACTTAGGGCACACTTAGGTAACACTTAGGGCACACTTAGGTAACACTTAGGTAACACTTAGGTAACACTTAGGCTACACTTGGGTAACACTTAGGGCACACTTAGGTAACACTTAGGTAACACTTAGGTAACACTTAGGTAACACTTAGGTAACACTTAGGTAACACTTAGGTAACACTTAGGCTACACTTAGGCTACACTTAGGGCACACTTAGGTAACACTTAGGTAACACTTAGGGCACACTTAGGTAACACTTAGGTAACACTTAGGGTACACTTAGGTAACACTTAGGGTACCCTTAGGTAACACTTAGGGCACACTTAGGTAACACTTAGGGCACACTTAGGTAACACTTAGGGCACACTTAGGTAACACTTAGGTAACACTTAGGTAACACTTAGGCTACACTTAGGCTACACTTAGGGCACACTTAGGTAACACTTAGGTAACACTTAGGGTACACTTAGGTAACACTTAGGGTACACTTAGGTAACACTTAGGGTACACTTAGGTAACACTTAGGGCACACTTAGGTAACAGTTAGGGCACACTTAGGGCACACTTAGGTAACACTTAGGGCACACTTAGGTAACACTTAGGGCACACTTAGGTAACACTTAGGGCACACTTAGGGCACACTTAGGTAACACTTAGGTAACACTTAGGGCACACTTAGGGCACACTTAGGTAACACTTAGGTAACACTTAGGTAACACTTAGGTAACACTTAGGTAACACTTAGGGCACACTTAGGGCACACTTAGGTAACACTTAGGGCACACTTAGGTAACACTTAGGGCACACTTAGGTAACACTTAGGGCACACTTAGGTAACACTTAGGGCACACTTAGGTAACACTTAGGGCACACTTAGGTAACACTTAGGTAACACTTAGGGCACACTTAGGTAACAGTTAGGGCACACTTAGGTAACACTTAGGGCACACTTAGGTAACACTTAGGGCACACTTAGGTAACACTTAGGGCACACTTAGGGCACACTTAGGTAACACTTAGGGCACACTTAGGTAACACTTAGGGCACACTTAGGTAACACTTAGGGCACACTTAGGTAACACTTAGGGCACACTTAGGGCACACTTAGGTAACACTTAGGGCACACTTAGGTAACACTTAGGGCACACTTAGGTAACACTTAGGGCACACTTAGGTATCACTTAGGGCACACATAGGTAACACTTAGGTAACACTTAGGGCACACTTAGGTAACAGTTAGGGCACACTTAGGGCACACTTAGGTAACACTTAGGGCACACTTAGGTAACACTTAGGGCACACTTAGGGCACACTTAGGTAACACTTAGGGCACACTTAGGTAACACTTAGGGCACACTTAGGTAACACTTAGGGCACACTTAGGTAACACTTAGGGCACACATAGGTAACACTTAGGTAACACTTAGGGCACACTTAGGTAACAGTTAGGGCACACTTAGGGCACACTTAGGTAACACTTAGGTAACACTTAGGTAACACTTAGGTAACACTTAGGTAACACTTAGGTAACACTTAGGGCACACTTAGGTAACAGTTAGGGCACACTTAGGTAACACTTAGGGCACACTTAGGTAACACTTAGGTAACACTTAGGTAACACTTAGGTAACACTTAGGTAACACTTAGGTAACACTTAGGTAACACTTAGGGCACACTTAGGTAACACTTAGGGCACACTTAGGTAACACTTAGGGCACACTTAGGTAACACTTAGGGCACACTTAGGTAACACTTAGGGCACACTTAGGTAACAGTTAGGTAACACTTAGGTAACACTTAGGGCACACTTAGGTAACACTTAGGGCACACTTAGGGCACACTTAGGTAACACTTAGGGCACACTTAGGTAACACTTAGGTAACACTTAGGTAACACTTAGGCTACACTTAGGCTACACTTAGGGCACACTTAGGTAACACTTAGGTAACACTTAGGGCACACTTAGGTAACACTTAGGTAACACTTAGGGTACACTTAGGGCACACTTAGGTAACACTTAGGGCACACTTAGGTAACACTTAGGGCACACTTAGGTAACACTTAGGTAACACTTAGGGCACACTTAGGTAACACTTAGGGCACACTTAGGTAACACTTAGGTAACACTTAGGTAACACTTAGGCTACACTTAGGTAACACTTAGGGCACACTTAGGTAACACTTAGGTAACACTTAGGTAACACTTAGGTAACACTTAGGTAACACTTAGGTAACACTTAGGTAACACTTAGGCTACACTTAGGCTACACTTAGGGCACACTTAGGTAACACTTAGGTAACACTTAGGGCACACTTAGGTAACACTTAGGTAACACTTAGGGTACACTTAAGTAACACTTAGGGTACCCTTAGGTAACACTTAGGGCACACTTAGGTAACAGTTAGGGCACACTTAGGTAACAGTTAGGGCACACTTAGGTAACACTTAGGTAACACTTAGGGCACACTTAGGTAACAGTTAGGGCACACTTAGGTAACACTTAGGGTACACTTAGGGTACACTTAGGTAACACTTAGGGCACACTTAGGTAACACTTAGGGCACACTTAGGTAACACTTAGGTAACACTTAGGTAACACTTAGGCTACACTTAGGCTACACTTAGGGCACACTTAGGTAACACTTGGGTAACACTTAGGGTACACTTAGGTAACACTTAGGGTACACTTAGGTAACACTTAGGGTACACTTAGGTAACACTTAGGGCACACTTAGGTAACAGTTAGGGCACACTTAGGGCACACTTAGGTAACACTTAGGGCACACTTAGGTAACACTTAGGGCACACTTAGGTAACACTTAGGGCACACTTAGGTAACACTTAGGTAACACTTAGGGCACACTTAGGGCACACTTAGGTAACACTTAGGTAACACTTAGGTAACACTTAGGTAACACTTAGGTAACACTTAGGTAACACTTAGGGCACACTTAGGTAACACTTAGGGCACACTTAGGTAACACTTAGGGCACACTTAGGTAACACTTAGGTAACACTTAGGGCACACTTAGGTAACAGTTAGGGCACACTTAGGTAACACTTAGGGCACACTTAGGTAACACTTAGGGCACACTTAGGTAACACTTAGGGCACACTTAGGGCACACTTAGGTAACACTTAGGGCACACTTAGGTAACACTTAGGGCACACTTAGGTAACACTTAGGGCACACTTAGGTAACACTTAGGGCACACTTAGGGCACACTTAGGTAACACTTAGGGCACACTTAGGTAACACTTAGGGCACACTTAGGTAACACTTAGGGCACACTTAGGTAACACTTAGGGCACACATAGGTAACACTTAGGTAACACTTAGGGCACACTTAGGTAACAGTTAGGGCACACTTAGGGCACACTTAGGTAACACTTAGGTAACACTTAGGTAACACTTAGGTAACACTTAGGGCACACTTAGGTAACAGTTAGGGCACACTTAGGTAACACTTAGGGCACACTTAGGTAACACTTAGGTAACACTTAGGTAACACTTAGGTAACACTTAGGTAACACTTAGGTAACACTTAGGGCACACTTAGGTAACACTTAGGTAACACTTAGGGCACACTTAGGTAACACTTAGGGCACACTTAGGTAACACTTAGGGCACACTTAGGTAACACTTAGGTAACACTTAGGGCACACTTAGGTAACAGTTAGGGCACACTTAGGTAACAGTTAGGGCACACTTAGGTAACAGTTAGGGCACACTTAGGTAACACTTAGGTAACACTTAGGGCACACTTAGGTAACACTTAGGGCACACTTAGGTAACAGTTAGGGCACACTTAGGGCACACTTAGGTAACAGTTAGGGCACACTTAGGTAACACTTAGGGCACACTTAGGTAACACTTAGGGCACACTTAGGTAACACTTAGGGCACACTTAGGTAACACTTAGGGCACACTTAGGTAACAGTTAGGTAACACTTAGGTAACACTTAGGGCACACTTAGGTAACACTTAGGGCACACTTAGGTAACACTTAGGTAACACTTAGGTAACACTTAGGGCACACTTAGGTAACACTTAGGGCACACTTAGGTAACACTTAGGTAACACTTAGGGCACACTTAGGTAACAGTTAGGGCACACTTAGGGTACACTTAGGTAACACTTAGTGTACACTTAGGTAACACTTAGGGTACACTTAGGTAACACTTAGGGCACACTTAGGTAACAGTTAGGGCACACTTAGGTAACAGTTAGGGCACACTTAGGTAACACTTAGGGCACACTTAGGGCACACTTAGGTAACACTTAGGTAACACTTAGGGCACACTTAGGGCACACTTAGGTAACACTTAGGTAACACTTAGGTAACACTTAGGTAACACTTAGGTAACACTTAGGTAACACTTGGTAAGTGTTACCTAAGTGTGCCCTAAGTGTTACCTAAGTGTGCCCTAAGTGTTACCTAAGTGTGCCCTAAGTGTTACCTAAGTGTGCCCTAAGTAACACTTAGGGCACACTTAGGGCACACTTAGGTAACACTTAGGTAACACTTAGGGCACACTTAGGTAACACTTAGGGCACACTTAGGTAACACTTAGGGCACACTTAGGTAACACTTAGGGCACACTTAGGTAACACTTAGGGCACACATAGGTAACACTTAGGTAACACTTAGGGCACACTTAGGTAACAGTTAGGGCACACTTAGGGCACACTTAGGGCACACTTAGGTAACACTTAGGTAACACTTAGGTAACACTTAGGTAACACTTAGGGCACACTTAGGTAACACTTAGGTAACACTTAGGTAACAGTTAGGGCACACTTAGGTAACACTTAGGGCACACTTAGGTAACACTTAGGGCACACTTAGGGCACACTTAGGACACACTTAGGTAACACTTAGGGCACACTTAGGTAACACTTAGGGCACACTTAGGTAACACTTAGGGCACACTTAGGTAACACTTAGGGCACACTTAGGTAACACTTAGGGCACACTTAGGGCACACTTAGGTAACACTTAGGGCACACTTAGGTAACACTTAGGGCACACTTAGGTAACACTTAGGGCACACTTAGGTAACACTTAGGGCACACTTAGGTAACAGTTAGGTAACACTTAGGTAACACTTAGGGCACACTTAGGTAACACTTAGGGCACACTTAGGTAACACTTAGGTAACACTTAGGTAACACTTAGGGCACACTTAGGTAACACTTCGGGCACACTTAGGTAACACTTAGGTAACACTTAGGGCACACTTAGGTAACACTTAGGGCACACTTAGGTAACACTTAGGTAACACTTAGGGCACACTTAGGTAACACTTAGGGCACACTTAGGTAACACTTAGGTAACACTTAGGTAACACTTAGGCTACACTTAGGTAACACTTAGGGCACACTTAGGTAACACTTAGGTAACACTTAGGTAAAACTTAGGTAACACTTAGGTAACACTTAGGTAACACTTAGGTAACACTTAGGCTACACTTAGGCTACACTTAGGGCACACTTAGGTAACACTTAGGTAACACTTAGGGCACACTTAGGTAACACTTAGGTAACACTTAGGGTACACTTAAGTAACACTTAGGGTACCCTTAGGTAACACTTAGGGCACACTTAGGTAACAGTTAGGGCACACTTAGGTAACAGTTAGGGCACACTTAGGTAACACTTAGGTAACACTTAGGGTACACTTAGGTAACACTTAGGGCACACTTAGGTAACAGTTAGGGCACACTTAGGGCACACTTAGGTAACACTTAGGGCACACTTAGGTAACACTTAGGGCACACTTAGGTAACACTTAGGGCACACTTAGGTAACACTTAGGTAACACTTAGGGCACACTTAGGGCACACTTAGGTAACACTTAGGTAACACTTAGGTAACACTTAGGTAACACTTAGGTAACACTTAGGTAACACTTAGGGCACACTTAGGTAACACTTAGGGCACACTTAGGTAACACTTAGGGCACACTTAGGTAACACTTAGGTAACACTTAGGGCACACTTAGGTAACAGTTAGGGCACACTTAGGTAACACTTAGGGCACACTTAGGTAACACTTAGGGCACACTTAGGTAACACTTAGGGCACACTTAGGGCACACTTAGGTAACACTTAGGGCACACTTAGGTAACACTTAGGGCACACTTAGGTAACACTTAGGGCACACTTAGGTAACACTTAGGGCACACTTAGGGCACACTTAGGTAACACTTAGGGCACACTTAGGTAACACTTAGGTAACACTTAGGGCACACTTAGGTAACAGTTAGGGCACACTTAGGTAACACTTAGGGTACACTTAGGGTACACTTAGGTAACACTTAGGGCACACTTAGGTAACACTTAGGGCACACTTAGGTAACACTTAGGTAACACTTAGGTAACACTTAGGCTACACTTAGGCTACACTTAGGGCACACTTAGGTAACACTTG
Organism: Sacculina carcini; assembly: GCA_916048095.2. NCBI lineage: Eukaryota > Metazoa > Arthropoda > Thecostraca > Sacculinidae > Sacculina > Sacculina carcini. The sequence continues at coordinate 9,234,651 of OU696582.1, read as the reverse complement.
GGTAACACTTAGGGTACACTTAGGTAACACTTAGGTAACACTTAGGTAACACTTAGGGTACACTTAGGTAACACTTAGGGCACACTTAGGTAACAGTTAGGGCACACTTAGGGCACACTTAGGTAACACTTAGGGCACACTTAGGTAACACTTAGGGCACACTTAGGTAACACTTAGGGCACACTTAGGTAACACTTAGGTAACACTTAGGGCACACTTAGGGCACACTTAGGTAACACTTAGGTAACACTTAGGTAACACTTAGGTAACACTTAGGTAACACTTAGGTAACACTTAGGGCACACTTAGGTAACACTTAGGGCACACTTAGGTAACACTTAGGGCACACTTAGGTAACACTTAGGTAACACTTAGGGCACACTTAGGTAACAGTTAGGGCACACTTAGGTAACACTTAGGGCACACTTAGGTAACACTTAGGGCACACTTAGGTAACACTTAGGGCACACTTAGGGCACACTTAGGTAACACTTAGGGCACACTTAGGTAACACTTAGGGCACACTTAGGTAACACTTAGGGCACACTTAGGTAACACTTAGGGCACACTTAGGGCACACTTAGGTAACACTTAGGGCACACTTAGGTAACACTTAGGGCACACTTAGGTAACACTTAGGGCACACTTAGGTAACACTTAGGGCACACATAGGTAACACTTAGGTAACACTTAGGGCACACTTAGGTAACAGTTAGGGCACACTTAGGGCACACTTAGGTAACACTTAGGTAACACTTAGGTAACACTTAGGTAACACTTAGGGCACACTTAGGTAACAGTTAGGGCACACTTAGGTAACACTTAGGGCACACTTAGGTAACACTTAGGTAACACTTAGGTAACACTTAGGTAACACTTAGGTAACACTTAGGTAACACTTAGGGCACACTTAGGTAACACTTAGGTAACACTTAGGGCACACTTAGGTAACACTTAGGGCACACTTAGGTAACACTTAGGGCACACTTAGGTAACACTTAGGTAACACTTAGGGCACACTTAGGTAACAGTTAGGGCACACTTAGGTAACAGTTAGGGCACACTTAGGTAACAGTTAGGGCACACTTAGGTAACACTTAGGTAACACTTAGGGCACACTTAGGTAACACTTAGGGCACACTTAGGTAACAGTTAGGGCACACTTAGGGCACACTTAGGTAACAGTTAGGGCACACTTAGGTAACACTTAGGGCACACTTAGGTAACACTTAGGGCACACTTAGGTAACACTTAGGGCACACTTAGGTAACACTTAGGGCACACTTAGGTAACAGTTAGGTAACACTTAGGTAACACTTAGGGCACACTTAGGTAACACTTAGGGCACACTTAGGTAACACTTAGGTAACACTTAGGTAACACTTAGGGCACACTTAGGTAACACTTAGGGCACACTTAGGTAACACTTAGGTAACACTTAGGGCACACTTAGGTAACAGTTAGGGTTCACTTAGGGTACACTTAGGTAACACTTAGTGTACACTTAGGTAACACTTAGGGTACACTTAGGTAACACTTAGGGCACACTTAGGTAACAGTTAGGGCACACTTAGGTAACAGTTAGGGCACACTTAGGTAACACTTAGGGCACACTTAGGGCACACTTAGGTAACACTTAGGTAACACTTAGGGCACACTTAGGGCACACTTAGGTAACACTTAGGTAACACTTAGGTAACACTTAGGTAACACTTAGGTAACACTTAGGTAACACTTAGGTAAGTGTTACCTAAGTGTGCCCTAAGTGTTACCTAAGTGTGCCCTAAGTGTTACCTAAGTGTGCCCTAAGTGTTACCTAAGTGTGCCCTAAGTAACACTTAGGGCACACTTAGGGCACACTTAGGTAACACTTAGGTAACACTTAGGGCACACTTAGGTAACACTTAGGGCACACTTAGGTAACACTTAGGGCACACTTAGGTAACACTTAGGGCACACTTAGGTAACACTTAGGGCACACATAGGTAACACTTAGGTAACACTTAGGGCACACTTAGGTAACAGTTAGGGCACACTTAGGGCACACTTAGGGCACACTTAGGTAACACTTAGGTAACACTTAGGTAACACTTAGGTAACACTTAGGGCACACTTAGGTAACACTTAGGTAACACTTAGGTAACAGTTAGGGCACACTTAGGTAACACTTAGGGCACACTTAGGTAACACTTAGGGCACACTTAGGGCACACTTAGGACACACTTAGGTAACACTTAGGGCACACTTAGGTAACACTTAGGGCACACTTAGGTAACACTTAGGGCACACTTAGGTAACACTTAGGGCACACTTAGGTAACACTTAGGGCACACTTAGGGCACACTTAGGTAACACTTAGGGCACACTTAGGTAACACTTAGGGCACACTTAGGTAACACTTAGGGCACACTTAGGTAACACTTAGGGCACACTTAGGTAACAGTTAGGTAACACTTAGGTAACACTTAGGGCACACTTAGGTAACACTTAGGGCACACTTAGGTAACACTTAGGTAACACTTAGGTAACACTTAGGGCACACTTAGGTAACACTTCGGGCACACTTAGGTAACACTTAGGTAACACTTAGGGCACACTTAGGTAACAGTTAGGGCACACTTAGGGTACACTTAGGTAACACTTAGTGTACACTTAGGTAACACTTAGGGCACACTTAGGGCACACTTAGGTAACACTTAGGGCACACTTAGGTAACACTTAGGGCACACTTAGGTAACACTTAGGGCACACTTAGGTAACACTTAGGTAACACTTAGGGCACACTTAGGTAACAGTTAGGGCACACTTAGGGTACACTTAGGTAACACTTAGTGTACACTTAGGTAACACTTAGGGTACACTTAGGTAACACTTAGGGCACACTTAGGTAACAGTTAGGGCACACTTAGGTAACAGTTAGGGCACACTTAGGTAACACTTAGGGCACACTTAGGGCACACTTAGGTAACACTTAGGTAACACTTAGGGCACACTTAGGGCACACTTAGGTAACACTTAGGTAACACTTAGGTAACACTTAGGGCACACTTAGGTAACACTTAGGGCACACTTAGGTAACACTTAGGTAACACTTAGGGCACACTTAGGGCACACTTAGGTAACACTTAGGTAACACTTAGGTAACACTTAGGTAACACTTAGGTAACACTTAGGTAACACTTAGGGCACACTTAGGTAACACTTAGGGCACACTTAGGTAACACTTAGGGCACACTTAGGTAACACTTAGGGCACACTTAGGTAACACTTAGGGCACACTTAGGTAACACTTAGGGCACACTTAGGTAACACTTAGGGCACACTTAGGTAACACTTAGGTAACACTTAGGGCACACTTAGGTAACAGTTAGGGCACACTTAGGTAACACTTAGGGCACACTTAGGTAACACTTAGGGCACACTTAGGTAACACTTAGGGCACACTTAGGGCACACTTAGGTAACACTTAGGGCACACTTAGGTAACACTTAGGGCACACTTAGGTAACACTTAGGGCACACTTAGGTAACACTTAGGGCACACTTAGGGCACACTTAGGTAACACTTAGGGCACACTTAGGTAACACTTAGGGCACACTTAGGTAACACTTAGGGCACACTTAGGTAACACTTAGGGCACACATAGGTAACACTTAGGTAACACTTAGGGCACACTTAGGTAACAGTTAGGGCACACTTAGGGCACACTTAGGTAACACTTAGGTAACACTTAGGTAACACTTAGGTAACACTTAGGGCACACTTAGGTAACAGTTAGGGCACACTTAGGTAACACTTAGGGCACACTTAGGTAACACTTAGGTAACACTTAGGTAACACTTAGGTAACACTTAGGTAACACTTAGGTAACACTTAGGGCACACTTAGGTAACACTTAGGTAACACTTAGGGCACACTTAGGTAACACTTAGGGCACACTTAGGTAACACTTAGGGCACACTTAGGTAACACTTAGGTAACACTTAGGGCACACTTAGGTAACAGTTAGGGCACACTTAGGTAACAGTTAGGGCACACTTAGGTAACAGTTAGGGCACACTTAGGTAACACTTAGGTAACACTTAGGGCACACTTAGGTAACACTTAGGGCACACTTAGGTAACAGTTAGGGCACACTTAGGGCACACTTAGGTAACAGTTAGGGCACACTTAGGTAACACTTAGGGCACACTTAGGTAACACTTAGGGCACACTTAGGTAACACTTAGGGCACACTTAGGTAACACTTAGGGCACACTTAGGTAACAGTTAGGTAACACTTAGGTAACACTTAGGGCACACTTAGGTAACACTTAGGGCACACTTAGGTAACACTTAGGTAACACTTAGGTAACACTTAGGGCACACTTAGGTAACACTTAGGGCACACTTAGGTAACACTTAGGTAACACTTAGGGCACACTTAGGTAACAGTTAGGGCACACTTAGGGTACACTTAGGTAACACTTAGTGTACACTTAGGTAACACTTAGGGTACACTTAGGTAACACTTAGGGCACACTTAGGTAACAGTTAGGGCACACTTAGGTAACAGTTAGGGCACACTTAGGTAACACTTAGGGCACACTTAGGGCACACTTAGGTAACACTTAGGTAACACTTAGGGCACACTTAGGGCACACTTAGGTAACACTTAGGTAACACTTAGGTAACACTTAGGTAACACTTAGGTAACAGTAAGTGTTACCTAAGTGTGCCCTAAGTGTTACCTAAGTGTGCCCTAAGTGTTACCTAAGTGTTACCTAAGTGTTACCTAAGTGTGCCCTAAGTGTTACTTAGGGCACACTTAGGTAACACTTAGGGCACACTTAGGGCACACTTAGGTAACACTTAGGTAACACTTAGGGCACACTTAGGTAACACTTAGGGCACACTTAGGTAACACTTAGGGCACACTTAGGTAACACTTAGGGCACACTTAGGTAACACTTAGGGCACACATAGGTAACACTTAGGTAACACTTAGGGCACACTTAGGTAACAGTTAGGGCACACTTAGGGCACACTTAGGGCACACTTAGGTAACACTTAGGTAACACTTAGGTAACACTTAGGTAACACTTAGGGCACACTTAGGTAACACTTAGGTAACACTTAGGTAACAGTTAGGGCACACTTAGGTAACACTTAGGGCACACTTAGGTAACACTTAGGGCACACTTAGGGCACACTTAGGACACACTTAGGTAACACTTAGGGCACACTTAGGTAACACTTAGGGCACACTTAGGTAACACTTAGGGCACACTTAGGTAACACTTAGGGCACACTTAGGTAACACTTAGGGCACACTTAGGGCACACTTAGGTAACACTTAGGGCACACTTAGGTAACACTTAGGGCACACTTAGGTAACACTTAGGGCACACTTAGGTAACACTTAGGGCACACTTAGGTAACAGTTAGGTAACACTTAGGTAACACTTAGGGCACACTTAGGTAACACTTAGGGCACACTTAGGTAACACTTAGGTAACACTTAGGTAACACTTAGGGCACACTTAGGTAACACTTCGGGCACACTTAGGTAACACTTAGGTAACACTTAGGGCACACTTAGGTAACAGTTAGGGCACACTTAGGGTACACTTAGGTAACACTTAGTGTACACTTAGGTAACACTTAGGGCACACTTAGGGCACACTTAGGTAACACTTAGGGCACACTTAGGTAACACTTAGGGCACACTTAGGTAACACTTAGGGCACACTTAGGTAACACTTAGGTAACACTTAGGGCACACTTAGGTAACAGTTAGGGCACACTTAGGGTACACTTAGGTAACACTTAGTGTACACTTAGGTAACACTTAGGGTACACTTAGGTAACACTTAGGGCACACTTAGGTAACAGTTAGGGCACACTTAGGTAACAGTTAGGGCACACTTAGGTAACACTTAGGGCACACTTAGGGCACACTTAGGTAACACTTAGGTAACACTTAGGGCACACTTAGGGCACACTTAGGTAACACTTAGGTAACACTTAGGTAACACTTAGGTAACACTTAGGGCACACTTAGGTAACACTTAGGGCACACTTAGGTAACACTTAGGTAACACTTAGGGCACACTTAGGGCACACTTAGGTAACACTTAGGTAACACTTAGGTAACACTTAGGTAACACTTAGGTAACACTTAGGTAACACTTAGGGCACACTTAGGTAACACTTAGGGCACACTTAGGTAACACTTAGGGCACACTTAGGTAACACTTAGGGCACACTTAGGTAACACTTAGGGCACACTTAGGTAACACTTAGGGCACACTTAGGTAACACTTAGGGCACACTTAGGTAACACTTAGGTAACACTTAGGGCACACTTAGGTAACAGTTAGGGCACACTTAGGTAACACTTAGGGCACACTTAGGTAACACTTAGGGCACACTTAGGTAACACTTAGGGCACACTTAGGGCACACTTAGGTAACACTTAGGGCACACTTAGGTAACACTTAGGGCACACTTAGGTAACACTTAGGGCACACTTAGGTAACACTTAGGGCACACTTAGGGCACACTTAGGTAACACTTAGGGCACACTTAGGTAACACTTAGGTAACACTTAGGGCACACTTAGGTAACAGTTAGGGCACACTTAGGGCACACTTAGGGCACACTTAGGTAACACTTAGGTAACACTTAGGTAACACTTAGGTAACACTTAGGGCACACTTAGGTAACACTTAGGTAACACTTAGGTAACAGTTAGGGCACACTTAGGTAACACTTAGGGCACACTTAGGTAACACTTAGGGCACACTTAGGGCACACTTAGGGCACACTTAGGTAACACTTAGGGCACACTTAGGTAACACTTAGGGCACACTTAGGTAACACTTAGGGCACACTTAGGTAACACTTAGGGCACACTTAGGTAACACTTAGGGCACACTTAGGGCACACTTAGGTAACACTTAGGGCACACTTAGGTAACACTTAGGGCACACTTAGGTAACACTTAGGGCACACTTAGGTAACACTTAGGGCACACTTAGGTAACAGTTAGGTAACACTTAGGTAACACTTAGGGCACACTTAGGTAACACTTAGGGCACACTTAGGTAACACTTAGGTAACACTTAGGTAACACTTAGGGCACACTTAGGTAACACTTCGGGCACACTTAGGTAACACTTAGGTAACACTTAGGGCACACTTAGGTAACAGTTAGGGCACACTTAGGGTACACTTAGGTAACACTTAGTGTACACTTAGGTAACACTTAGGGCACACTTAGGGCACACTTAGGTAACACTTAGGGCACACTTAGGTAACACTTAGGGCACACTTAGGTAACACTTAGGGCACACTTAGGTAACACTTAGGTAACACTTAGGGCACACTTAGGTAACAGTTAGGGCACACTTAGGGTACACTTAGGTAACACTTAGTGTACACTTAGGTAACACTTAGGGTACACTTAGGTAACACTTAGGGCACACTTAGGTAACAGTTAGGGCACACTTAGGTAACAGTTAGGGCACACTTAGGTAACACTTAGGGCACACTTAGGGCACACTTAGGTAACACTTAGGTAACACTTAGGGCACACTTAGGGCACACTTAGGTAACACTTAGGTAACACTTAGGTAACACTTAGGTAACACTTAGGTAACACTTAGGTAACACTTAGGTAAGTGTTACCTAAGTGTGCCCTAAGTGTTACCTAAGTGTGCCCTAAGTGTTACCTAAGTGTGCCCTAAGTGCTACCTAAGTGTGCCCTAAGTGTGCCCTAAGTGTTACCTAAGTGTGCCCTAAGTAACACTTAGGGCACACTTAGGTAACACTTAGGGCACACTTAGGTAACACTTAGGGCACACTTAGGTAACACTTAGGGCACACTTAGGTAACACTTACCAAGTGTTACCTAAGTGTTACCTAAGTGTGCCCTAAGTGTTACTTAGGGCACACTTAGGTAACACTTAGGGCACACTTAGGGCACACTTAGGTAACACTTAGGGCACACTTAGGTAACACTTAGGGCACACTTAGGTAACACTTAGGGCACACTTAGGTAACACTTAGGGCACACTTAGGTAACACTTAGGGCACACATAGGTAACACTTAGGTAACACTTAGGGCACACTTAGGTAACAGTTAGGGCACACTTAGGGCACACTTAGGGCACACTTAGGTAACACTTAGGTAACACTTAGGTAACACTTAGGTAACACTTAGGTAACACTTAGGGCACACTTAGGTAACACTTAGGTAACACTTAGGTAACAGTTAGGGCACACTTAGGTAACACTTAGGGCACACTTAGGTAACACTTAGGGCACACTTAGGGCACACTTAGGGCACACTTAGGTAACACTTAGGGCACACTTAGGTAACACTTAGGGCACACTTAGGTAACACTTAGGGCACACTTAGGTAACACTTAGGGCACACTTAGGGCACACTTAGGTAACACTTAGGGCACACTTAGGTAACACTTAGGGCACACTTAGGTAACACTTAGGGCACACTTAGGTAACACTTAGGGCACACTTAGGTAACAGTTAGGTAACACTTAGGTAACACTTAGGGCACACTTAGGTAACACTTAGGGCACACTTAGGTAACACTTAGGTAACACTTAGGTAACACTTAGGGCACACTTAGGTAACACTTAGGGCACACTTAGGTAACACTTAGGTAACACTTAGGGCACACTTAGGGCACACTTAGGTAACACTTAGGTAACACTTAGGTAACACTTAGGTAACACTTAGGTAACACTTAGGTAACACTTAGGGCACACTTAGGTAACACTTAGGGCACACTTAGGTAACACTTAGGGCACACTTAGGTAACACTTAGGGCACACTTAGGTAACACTTAGGGCACACTTAGGTAACACTTAGGGCACACTTAGGTAACACTTAGGGCACACTTAGGTAACACTTAGGTAACACTTAGGGCACACTTAGGTAACAGTTAGGGCACACTTAGGTAACACTTAGGGCACACTTAGGTAACACTTAGGGCACACTTAGGTAACACTTAGGGCACACTTAGGGCACACTTAGGTAACACTTAGGGCACACTTAGGTAACACTTAGGGCACACTTAGGTAACACTTAGGGCACACTTAGGTAACACTTAGGGCACACTTAGGGCACACTTAGGTAACACTTAGGGCACACTTAGGTAACACTTAGGGCACACTTAGGTAACACTTAGGGCACACTTAGGTAACACTTAGGGCACACATAGGTAACACTTAGGTAACACTTAGGGCACACTTAGGTAACAGTTAGGGCACACTTAGGGCACACTTAGGTAACACTTAGGTAACACTTAGGTAACACTTAGGTAACACTTAGGGCACACTTAGGTAACAGTTAGGGCACACTTAGGTAACACTTAGGGCACACTTAGGTAACACTTAGGTAACACTTAGGTAACACTTAGGTAACACTTAGGTAACACTTAGGTAACACTTAGGGCACACTTAGGTAACACTTAGGTAACACTTAGGGCACACTTAGGTAACACTTAGGGCACACTTAGGTAACACTTAGGGCACACTTAGGTAACACTTAGGGCACACTTAGGTAACACTTAGGTAACACTTAGGGCACACTTAGGGCACACTTAGGTAACACTTAGGTAACACTTAGGTAACACTTAGGTAACACTTAGGTAACACTTAGGTAACACTTAGGGCACACTTAGGTAACACTTAGGGCACACTTAGGTAACACTTAGGGCACACTTAGGTAACACTTAGGGCACACTTAGGTAACACTTAGGGCACACTTAGGTAACACTTAGGGCACACTTAGGTAACACTTAGGGCACACTTAGGTAACACTTAGGTAACACTTAGGGCACACTTAGGTAACAGTTAGGGCACACTTAGGTAACACTTAGGGCACACTTAGGTAACACTTAGGGCACACTTAGGTAACACTTAGGGCACACTTAGGGCACACTTAGGTAACACTTAGGGCACACTTAGGTAACACTTAGGGCACACTTAGGTAACACTTAGGGCACACTTAGGTAACACTTAGGGCACACTTAGGGCACACTTAGGTAACACTTAGGGCACACTTAGGTAACACTTAGGGCACACTTAGGTAACACTTAGGGCACACTTAGGTAACACTTAGGGCACACATAGGTAACACTTAGGTAACACTTAGGGCACACTTAGGTAACAGTTAGGGCACACTTAGGGCACACTTAGGTAACACTTAGGTAACACTTAGGTAACACTTAGGTAACACTTAGGGCACACTTAGGTAACAGTTAGGGCACACTTAGGTAACACTTAGGGCACACTTAGGTAACACTTAGGTAACACTTAGGTAACACTTAGGTAACACTTAGGTAACACTTAGGTAACACTTAGGGCACACTTAGGTAACACTTAGGTAACACTTAGGGCACACTTAGGTAACACTTAGGGCACACTTAGGTAACACTTAGGGCACACTTAGGTAACACTTAGGTAACACTTAGGGCACACTTAGGTAACAGTTAGGGCACACTTAGGTAACAGTTAGGGCACACTTAGGTAACAGTTAGGGCACACTTAGGTAACACTTAGGTAACACTTAGGGCACACTTAGGTAACACTTAGGGCACACTTAGGTAACAGTTAGGGCACACTTAGGGCACACTTAGGTAACAGTTAGGGCACACTTAGGTAACACTTAGGGCACACTTAGGTAACACTTAGGGCACACTTAGGTAACACTTAGGGCACACTTAGGTAACACTTAGGGCACACTTAGGTAACAGTTAGGTAACACTTAGGTAACACTTAGGGCACACTTAGGTAACACTTAGGGCACACTTAGGTAACACTTAGGTAACACTTAGGTAACACTTAGGGCACACTTAGGTAACACTTAGGGCACACTTAGGTAACACTTAGGTAACACTTAGGGCACACTTAGGTAACAGTTAGGGCACACTTAGGGTACACTTAGGTAACACTTAGTGTACACTTAGGTAACACTTAGGGTACACTTAGGTAACACTTAGGGCACACTTAGGTAACAGTTAGGGCACACTTAGGTAACAGTTAGGGCACACTTAGGTAACACTTAGGGCACACTTAGGGCACACTTAGGTAACACTTAGGTAACACTTAGGGCACACTTAGGGCACACTTAGGTAACACTTAGGGCACACTTAGGTAACACTTAGGGCACACTTAGGTAACACTTAGGGCACACTTAGGTAACACTTAGGGCACACTTAGGTAACAGTTAGGTAACACTTAGGTAACACTTAGGGCACACTTAGGTAACACTTAGGGCACACTTAGGTAACACTTAGGGCACACTTAGGTAACACTTAGGGCACACTTAGGTAACAGTTAGGTAACACTTAGGTAACACTTAGGGCACACTTAGGTAACACTTAGGGCACACTTAGGTAACACTTAGGTAACACTTAGGTAACACTTAGGGCACACTTAGGTAACACTTCGGGCACACTTAGGTAACACTTAGGTAACACTTAGGGCACACTTAGGTAACAGTTAGGGCACACTTAGGGTACACTTAGGTAACACTTAGTGTACACTTAGGTAACACTTAGGGCACACTTAGGGCACACTTAGGTAACACTTAGGGCACACTTAGGTAACACTTAGGGCACACTTAGGTAACACTTAGGGCACACTTAGGTAACACTTAGGTAACACTTAGGGCACACTTAGGTAACAGTTAGGGCACACTTAGGGTACACTTAGGTAACACTTAGTGTACACTTAGGTAACACTTAGGGTACACTTAGGTAACACTTAGGGCACACTTAGGTAACAGTTAGGGCACACTTAGGTAACAGTTAGGGCACACTTAGGTAACACTTAGGGCACACTTAGGGCACACTTAGGTAACACTTAGGTAACACTTAGGGCACACTTAGGGCACACTTAGGTAACACTTAGGTAACACTTAGGTAACACTTAGGTAACACTTAGGGCACACTTAGGTAACACTTAGGGCACACTTAGGTAACACTTAGGTAACACTTAGGGCACACTTAGGGCACACTTAGGTAACACTTAGGTAACACTTAGGTAACACTTAGGTAACACTTAGGTAACACTTAGGTAACACTTAGGGCACACTTAGGTAACACTTAGGGCACACTTAGGTAACACTTAGGGCACACTTAGGTAACACTTAGGGCACACTTAGGTAACACTTAGGGCACACTTAGGTAACACTTAGGGCACACTTAGGTAACACTTAGGGCACACTTAGGTAACACTTAGGTAACACTTAGGGCACACTTAGGTAACAGTTAGGGCACACTTAGGTAACACTTAGGGCACACTTAGGTAACACTTAGGGCACACTTAGGTAACACTTAGGGCACACTTAGGGCACACTTAGGTAACACTTAGGGCACACTTAGGTAACACTTAGGGCACACTTAGGTAACACTTAGGGCACACTTAGGTAACACTTAGGGCACACTTAGGGCACACTTAGGTAACACTTAGGGCACACTTAGGTAACACTTAGGTAACACTTAGGGCACACTTAGGTAACAGTTAGGGCACACTTAGGGCACACTTAGGGCACACTTAGGTAACACTTAGGTAACACTTAGGTAACACTTAGGTAACACTTAGGGCACACTTAGGTAACACTTAGGTAACACTTAGGTAACAGTTAGGGCACACTTAGGTAACACTTAGGGCACACTTAGGTAACACTTAGGGCACACTTAGGGCACACTTAGGGCACACTTAGGTAACACTTAGGGCACACTTAGGTAACACTTAGGGCACACTTAGGTAACACTTAGGGCACACTTAGGTAACACTTAGGGCACACTTAGGTAACACTTAGGGCACACTTAGGGCACACTTAGGTAACACTTAGGGCACACTTAGGTAACACTTAGGGCACACTTAGGTAACACTTAGGGCACACTTAGGTAACACTTAGGGCACACTTAGGTAACAGTTAGGTAACACTTAGGTAACACTTAGGGCACACTTAGGTAACACTTAGGGCACACTTAGGTAACACTTAGGTAACACTTAGGTAACACTTAGGGCACACTTAGGTAACACTTCGGGCACACTTAGGTAACACTTAGGTAACACTTAGGGCACACTTAGGTAACAGTTAGGGCACACTTAGGGTACACTTAGGTAACACTTAGTGTACACTTAGGTAACACTTAGGGCACACTTAGGGCACACTTAGGTAACACTTAGGGCACACTTAGGTAACACTTAGGGCACACTTAGGTAACACTTAGGGCACACTTAGGTAACACTTAGGTAACACTTAGGGCACACTTAGGTAACAGTTAGGGCACACTTAGGGTACACTTAGGTAACACTTAGTGTACACTTAGGTAACACTTAGGGTACACTTAGGTAACACTTAGGGCACACTTAGGTAACAGTTAGGGCACACTTAGGTAACAGTTAGGGCACACTTAGGTAACACTTAGGGCACACTTAGGGCACACTTAGGTAACACTTAGGTAACACTTAGGGCACACTTAGGGCACACTTAGGTAACACTTAGGTAACACTTAGGTAACACTTAGGTAACACTTAGGTAACACTTAGGTAACACTTGGTAAGTGTTACCTAAGTGTGCCCTAAGTGTTACCTAAGTGTGCCCTAAGTGTTACCTAAGTGTGCCCTAAGTGCTACCTAAGTGTGCCCTAAGTGTGCCCTAAGTGTTACCTAAGTGTGCCCTAAGTAACACTTAGGGCACACTTAGGTAACACTTAGGGCACACTTAGGTAACACTTAGGGCACACTTAGGTAACACTTAGGGCACACTTAGGTAACACTTACCAAGTGTTACCTAAGTGTTACCTAAGTGTGCCCTAAGTGTTACTTAGGGCACACTTAGGTAACACTTAGGGCACACTTAGGGCACACTTAGGTAACACTTAGGGCACACTTAGGTAACACTTAGGGCACACTTAGGTAACACTTAGGGCACACTTAGGTAACACTTAGGGCACACTTAGGTAACACTTAGGGCACACATAGGTAACACTTAGGTAACACTTAGGGCACACTTAGGTAACAGTTAGGGCACACTTAGGGCACACTTAGGGCACACTTAGGTAACACTTAGGTAACACTTAGGTAACACTTAGGTAACACTTAGGTAACACTTAGGGCACACTTAGGTAACACTTAGGTAACACTTAGGTAACAGTTAGGGCACACTTAGGTAACACTTAGGGCACACTTAGGTAACACTTAGGGCACACTTAGGGCACACTTAGGGCACACTTAGGTAACACTTAGGGCACACTTAGGTAACACTTAGGGCACACTTAGGTAACACTTAGGGCACACTTAGGTAACACTTAGGGCACACTTAGGGCACACTTAGGTAACACTTAGGGCACACTTAGGTAACACTTAGGGCACACTTAGGTAACACTTAGGGCACACTTAGGTAACACTTAGGGCACACTTAGGTAACAGTTAGGTAACACTTAGGTAACACTTAGGGCACACTTAGGTAACACTTAGGGCACACTTAGGTAACACTTAGGTAACACTTAGGTAACACTTAGGGCACACTTAGGTAACACTTAGGGCACACTTAGGTAACACTTAGGTAACACTTAGGGCACACTTAGGGCACACTTAGGTAACACTTAGGTAACACTTAGGTAACACTTAGGTAACACTTAGGTAACACTTAGGTAACACTTAGGGCACACTTAGGTAACACTTAGGGCACACTTAGGTAACACTTAGGGCACACTTAGGTAACACTTAGGGCACACTTAGGTAACACTTAGGGCACACTTAGGTAACACTTAGGGCACACTTAGGTAACACTTAGGGCACACTTAGGTAACACTTAGGTAACACTTAGGGCACACTTAGGTAACAGTTAGGGCACACTTAGGTAACACTTAGGGCACACTTAGGTAACACTTAGGGCACACTTAGGTAACACTTAGGGCACACTTAGGGCACACTTAGGTAACACTTAGGGCACACTTAGGTAACACTTAGGGCACACTTAGGTAACACTTAGGGCACACTTAGGTAACACTTAGGGCACACTTAGGGCACACTTAGGTAACACTTAGGGCACACTTAGGTAACACTTAGGGCACACTTAGGTAACACTTAGGGCACACTTAGGTAACACTTAGGGCACACATAGGTAACACTTAGGTAACACTTAGGGCACACTTAGGTAACAGTTAGGGCACACTTAGGGCACACTTAGGTAACACTTAGGTAACACTTAGGTAACACTTAGGTAACACTTAGGGCACACTTAGGTAACAGTTAGGGCACACTTAGGTAACACTTAGGGCACACTTAGGTAACACTTAGGTAACACTTAGGTAACACTTAGGTAACACTTAGGTAACACTTAGGTAACACTTAGGGCACACTTAGGTAACACTTAGGTAACACTTAGGGCACACTTAGGTAACACTTAGGGCACACTTAGGTAACACTTAGGGCACACTTAGGTAACACTTAGGTAACACTTAGGGCACACTTAGGTAACAGTTAGGGCACACTTAGGTAACAGTTAGGGCACACTTAGGTAACAGTTAGGGCACACTTAGGTAACACTTAGGTAACACTTAGGGCACACTTAGGTAACACTTAGGGCACACTTAGGTAACAGTTAGGGCACACTTAGGGCACACTTAGGTAACAGTTAGGGCACACTTAGGTAACACTTAGGGCACACTTAGGTAACACTTAGGGCACACTTAGGTAACACTTAGGGCACACTTAGGTAACACTTAGGGCACACTTAGGTAACAGTTAGGTAACACTTAGGTAACACTTAGGGCACACTTAGGTAACACTTAGGGCACACTTAGGTAACACTTAGGTAACACTTAGGTAACACTTAGGGCACACTTAGGTAACACTTAGGGCACACTTAGGTAACACTTAGGTAACACTTAGGGCACACTTAGGTAACAGTTAGGGCACACTTAGGGTACACTTAGGTAACACTTAGTGTACACTTAGGTAACACTTAGGGTACACTTAGGTAACACTTAGGGCACACTTAGGTAACAGTTAGGGCACACTTAGGTAACAGTTAGGGCACACTTAGGTAACACTTAGGGCACACTTAGGGCACACTTAGGTAACACTTAGGTAACACTTAGGGCACACTTAGGGCACACTTAGGTAACACTTAGGTAACACTTAGGTAACACTTAGGTAACACTTAGGTAACACTTAGGTAACACTTAGGTAACACTTAGGGCACACTTAGGTAACACTTAGGGCACACTTAGGTAACACTTAGGTAACACTTAGGTAACACTTAGGGCACACTTAGGTAACACTTAGGGCACACTTAGGTAACACTTAGGGCACACTTAGGTAACAGTTAGGTAACACTTAGGTAACACTTAGGGCACACTTAGGTAACACTTAGGTAACACTTAGGGCACACTTAGGTAACAGTTAGGGCACACTTAGGTAACAGTTAGGGCACACTTAGGTAACAGTTAGGGCACACTTAGGTAACACTTAGGTAACACTTAGGGCACACTTAGGTAACACTTAGGGCACACTTAGGTAACAGTTAGGGCACACTTAGGGCACACTTAGGTAACAGTTAGGGCACACTTAGGTAACACTTAGGGCACACTTAGGTAACACTTAGGGCACACTTAGGTAACACTTAGGGCACACTTAGGTAACACTTAGGGCACACTTAGGTAACAGTTAGGTAACACTTAGGTAACACTTAGGGCACACTTAGGTAACACTTAGGGCACACTTAGGTAACACTTAGGTAACACTTAGGTAACACTTAGGGCACACTTAGGTAACACTTAGGGCACACTTAGGTAACACTTAGGTAACACTTAGGGCACACTTAGGTAACAGTTAGGGCACACTTAGGGTACACTTAGGTAACACTTAGTGTACACTTAGGTAACACTTAGGGTACACTTAGGTAACACTTAGGGCACACTTAGGTAACAGTTAGGGCACACTTAGGTAACAGTTAGGGCACACTTAGGTAACACTTAGGGCACACTTAGGGCACACTTAGGTAACACTTAGGTAACACTTAGGGCACACTTAGGGCACACTTAGGTAACACTTAGGTAACACTTAGGTAACACTTAGGTAACACTTAGGTAACACTTAGGTAACACTTGTTGTGCCCTAAGTGTTACCTAAGTGTGCCCTAAGTGTTACCTAAGTGTGCCCTAAGTGTTACCTAAGTGTGCCCTAAGTGTTACCTAAGTGTGCCCTAAGTAACACTTAGGGCACACTTAGGGCACACTTAGGTAACACTTAGGTAACACTTAGGGCACACTTAGGTAACACTTAGGGCACACTTAGGTAACACTTAGGGCACACTCAGGTAACACTTAGGGCACACTTAGGTAACACTTAGGGCACACATAGGTAACACTTAGGTAACACTTAGGGCACACTTAGGTAACAGTTAGGGCACACTTAGGGCACACTTAGGGCACACTTAGGTAACACTTAGGTAACACTTAGGTAACACTTAGGTAACACTTAGGGCACACTTAGGTAACACTTAGGTAACACTTAGGTAACAGTTAGGGCACACTTAGGTAACACTTAGGGCACACTTAGGTAACACTTAGGGCACACTTAGGGCACACTTAGGACACACTTAGGTAACACTTAGGGCACACTTAGGTAACACTTAGGGCACACTTAGGTAACACTTAGGGCACACTTAGGTAACACTTAGGGCACACTTAGGTAACACTTAGGGCACACTTAGGGCACACTTAGGTAACACTTAGGGCACACTTAGGTAACACTTAGGGCACACTTAGGTAACACTTAGGGCACACTTAGGTAACACTTAGGGCACACTTAGGTAACACTTAGGGCACACTTAGGTAACAGTTAGGTAACACTTAGGTAACACTTAGGGCACACTTAGGTAACACTTAGGGCACACTTAGGTAACACTTAGGTAACACTTAGGTAACACTTAGGGCACACTTAGGTAACACTTCGGGCACACTTAGGTAACACTTAGGTAACACTTAGGGCACACTTAGGTAACAGTTAGGGCACACTTAGGGTACACTTAGGTAACACTTAGTGTACACTTAGGTAACACTTAGGGCACACTTAGGGCACACTTAGGTAACACTTAGGTAACAGTTAGGGCACACTTAGGTAACAGTTAGGGCACACTTAGGTAACACTTAGGGCACACTTAGGGCACACTTAGGTAACACTTAGGTAACACTTAGGGCACACTTAGGGCACACTTAGGTAACACTTAGGTAACACTTAGGTAACACTTAGGTAACACTTAGGGCACACTTAGGTAACACTTAGGGCACACTTAGGTAACACTTAGGTAACACTTAGGGCACACTTAGGGCACACTTAGGTAACACTTAGGTAACACTTAGGTAACACTTAGGTAACACTTAGGTAACACTTAGGTAACACTTAGGGCACACTTAGGTAACACTTAGGGCACACTTAGGTAACACTTAGGGCACACTTAGGTAACACTTAGGGCACACTTAGGTAACACTTAGGGCACACTTAGGTAACACTTAGGGCACACTTAGGTAACACTTAGGGCACACTTAGGTAACACTTAGGTAACAATTAGGGCACACTTAGGGCACACTTAGGTAACACTTAGGGCACACTTAGGTAACACTTAGGGCACACTTAGGGCACACTTAGGACACACTTAGGTAACACTTAGGGCACACTTAGGTAACACTTAGGGCACACTTAGGTAACACTTAGGGCACACTTAGGTAACACTTAGGGCACACTTAGGTAACACTTAGGGCACACTTAGGGCACACTTAGGTAACACTTAGGGCACACTTAGGTAACACTTAGGGCACACTTAGGTAACACTTAGGGCACACTTAGGTAACACTTAGGGCACACTTAGGTAACACTTAGGGCACACTTAGGTAACACTTAGGTAACAATTAGGGCACACTTAGGGCACACTTAGGTAACACTTAGTGTACACTTAGGTAACACTTAGGGTACACTTAGGTAACACTTAGTGTACACTTAGGTAACACTTAGGGTACACTTAGGTAACACTTAGGGCACACTTAGGTAACAGTTAGGGCACACTTAGGTAACAGTTAGGGCACACTTAGGTAACACTTAGGGCACACTTAGGGCACACTTAGGTAACACTTAGGTAACACTTAGGGCACACTTAGGGCACACTTAGGTAACACTTAGGTAACACTTAGGTAACACTTAGGTAACACTTAGGTAACACTTAGGTAACACTTAGGTAACACTTAGGGCACACTTAGGTAACACTTAGGGCACACTTAGGTAACACTTAGGTAACACTTAGGTAACACTTAGGGCACACTTAGGTAACACTTAGGGCACACTTAGGTAACACTTAGGGCACACTTAGGTAACAGTTAGGTAACACTTAGGTAACACTTAGGGCACACTTAGGTAACACTTAGGTAACACTTAGGGCACACTTAGGTAACAGTTAGGGCACACTTAGGTAACAGTTAGGGCACACTTAGGTAACAGTTAGGGCACACTTAGGTAACACTTAGGTAACACTTAGGGCACACTTAGGTAACACTTAGGGCACACTTAGGTAACAGTTAGGGCACACTTAGGGCACACTTAGGTAACAGTTAGGGCACACTTAGGTAACACTTAGGGCACACTTAGGTAACACTTAGGGCACACTTAGGTAACACTTAGGGCACACTTAGGTAACACTTAGGGCACACTTAGGTAACAGTTAGGTAACACTTAGGTAACACTTAGGGCACACTTAGGTAACACTTAGGGCACACTTAGGTAACACTTAGGTAACACTTAGGTAACACTTAGGGCACACTTAGGTAACACTTAGGGCACACTTAGGTAACACTTAGGTAACACTTAGGGCACACTTAGGTAACAGTTAGGGCACACTTAGGGTACACTTAGGTAACACTTAGTGTACACTTAGGTAACACTTAGGGTACACTTAGGTAACACTTAGGGCACACTTAGGTAACAGTTAGGGCACACTTAGGTAACAGTTAGGGCACACTTAGGTAACACTTAGGGCACACTTAGGGCACACTTAGGTAACACTTAGGTAACACTTAGGGCACACTTAGGGCACACTTAGGTAACACTTAGGTAACACTTAGGTAACACTTAGGTAACACTTAGGTAACACTTAGGTAACACTTAGGTAAGTGTTACCTAAGTGTGCCCTAAGTGTTACCTAAGTGTGCCCTAAGTGTTACCTAAGTGTGCCCTAAGTGTTACCTAAGTGTGCCCTAAGTAACACTTAGGGCACACTTAGGGCACACTTAGGTAACACTTAGGTAACACTTAGGGCACACTTAGGTAACACTTAGGGCACACTTAGGTAACACTTAGGGCACACTCAGGTAACACTTAGGGCACACTTAGGTAACACTTAGGGCACACATAGGTAACACTTAGGTAACACTTAGGGCACACTTAGGTAACAGTTAGGGCACACTTAGGGCACACTTAGGGCACACTTAGGTAACACTTAGGTAACACTTAGGTAACACTTAGGTAACACTTAGGGCACACTTAGGTAACACTTAGGTAACACTTAGGTAACAGTTAGGGCACACTTAGGTAACACTTAGGGCACACTTAGGTAACACTTAGGGCACACTTAGGGCACACTTAGGACACACTTAGGTAACACTTAGGGCACACTTAGGTAACACTTAGGGCACACTTAGGTAACACTTAGGGCACACTTAGGTAACACTTAGGGCACACTTAGGTAACACTTAGGGCACACTTAGGGCACACTTAGGTAACACTTAGGGCACACTTAGGTAACACTTAGGGCACACTTAGGTAACACTTAGGGCACACTTAGGTAACACTTAGGGCACACTTAGGTAACACTTAGGGCACACTTAGGTAACAGTTAGGTAACACTTAGGTAACACTTAGGGCACACTTAGGTAACACTTAGGGCACACTTAGGTAACACTTAGGTAACACTTAGGTAACACTTAGGGCACACTTAGGTAACACTTCGGGCACACTTAGGTAACACTTAGGTAACACTTAGGGCACACTTAGGTAACAGTTAGGGCACACTTAGGGTACACTTAGGTAACACTTAGTGTACACTTAGGTAACACTTAGGGCACACTTAGGGCACACTTAGGTAACACTTAGGTAACAGTTAGGGCACACTTAGGTAACAGTTAGGGCACACTTAGGTAACACTTAGGGCACACTTAGGGCACACTTAGGTAACACTTAGGTAACACTTAGGGCACACTTAGGGCACACTTAGGTAACACTTAGGTAACACTTAGGTAACACTTAGGTAACACTTAGGGCACACTTAGGTAACACTTAGGGCACACTTAGGTAACACTTAGGTAACACTTAGGGCACACTTAGGGCACACTTAGGTAACACTTAGGTAACACTTAGGTAACACTTAGGTAACACTTAGGTAACACTTAGGTAACACTTAGGGCACACTTAGGTAACACTTAGGGCACACTTAGGTAACACTTAGGGCACACTTAGGTAACACTTAGGGCACACTTAGGTAACACTTAGGGCACACTTAGGTAACACTTAGGGCACACTTAGGTAACACTTAGGGCACACTTAGGTAACACTTAGGTAACAATTAGGGCACACTTAGGGCACACTTAGGTAACACTTAGGGCACACTTAGGTAACACTTAGGGCACACTTAGGTAACACTTAGGGCACACTTAGGTAACACTTAGGGCACACTTAGGGCACACTTAGGTAACACTTAGGGCACACTTAGGTAACACTTAGGGCACACTTAGGTAACACTTAGGGCACACTTAGGTAACACTTAGGGCACACATAGGTAACACTTAGGTAACACTTAGGGCACACTTAGGTAACACTTAGGGCACACTTAGGTAACAGTTAGGGCACACTTAGGGCACACTTAGGTAACACTTAGGTAACACTTAGGTAACACTTAGGTAACACTTAGGGCACACTTAGGTAACAGTTAGGGCACACTTAGGTAACACTTAGGGCACACTTAGGTAACACTTAGGTAACACTTAGGTAACACTTAGGTAACACTTAGGTAACACTTAGGTAACACTTAGGGCACACTTAGGTAACACTTAGGTAACACTTAGGGCACACTTAGGTAACACTTAGGGCACACTTAGGTAACACTTAGGGCACACTTAGGGCACACTTAGGTAACAGTTAGGGCACACTTAGGTAACAGTTAGGGCACACTTAGGTAACAGTTAGGGCACACTTAGGTAACACTTAGGTAACACTTAGGGCACACTTAGGTAACACTTAGGGCACACTTAGGTAACAGTTAGGGCACACTTAGGGCACACTTAGGTAACAGTTAGGGCACACTTAGGTAACACTTAGGGCACACTTAGGTAACACTTAGGGCACACTTAGGTAACACTTAGGGCACACTTAGGTAACACTTAGGGCACACTTAGGTAACAGTTAGGTAACACTTAGGTAACACTTAGGGCACACTTAGGTAACACTTAGGGCACACTTAGGTAACACTTAGGTAACACTTAGGTAACACTTAGGGCACACTTAGGTAACACTTAGGGCACACTTAGGTAACACTTAGGTAACACTTAGGGCACACTTAGGTAACAGTTAGGGCACACTTAGGGTACACTTAGGTAACACTTAGTGTACACTTAGGTAACACTTAGGGTACACTTAGGTAACACTTAGGGTACACTTAGGTAACACTTAGGGCACACTTAGGTAACAGTTAGGGCACACTTAGGTAACAGTTAGGGCACACTTAGGTAACACTTAGGGCACACTTAGGGCACACTTAGGTAACACTTAGGTAACACTTAGGGCACACTTAGGGCACACTTAGGTAACACTTAGGTAACACTTAGGTAACACTTAGGTAACACTTAGGTAACACTTAGGTAACACTTAGGTAACACTTAGGTAACACTTGGTAAGTGTCACTCACACTTGACAAGTGTTAGGGCACACCTAAGTGTGCCCTAACACTTAGGGCACACTTAGGGCACACTTAGGTAACACTTA
This sequence comes from Sacculina carcini, assembly GCA_916048095.2. Classification (NCBI taxonomy): domain Eukaryota; kingdom Metazoa; phylum Arthropoda; class Thecostraca; family Sacculinidae; genus Sacculina; species Sacculina carcini. The sequence goes on along the minus strand of OU696582.1, from coordinate 9,211,594 downwards.
GGGCACACTTAGGTAACACTTAGGGCACACTTAGGTAACACTTAGGGCACACTTAGGTAACACTTAGGGCACACTTAGGTAACACTTAGGGCACACATAGGTAACACTTAGGTAACACTTAGGGCACACTTAGGTAACAGTTAGGGCACACTTAGGGCACACTTAGGGCACACTTAGGTAACACTTAGGTAACACTTAGGTAACACTTAGGTAACACTTAGGGCACACTTAGGTAACACTTAGGTAACACTTAGGTAACAGTTAGGGCACACTTAGGTAACACTTAGGGCACACTTAGGTAACACTTAGGGCACACTTAGGGCACACTTAGGGCACACTTAGGTAACACTTAGGGCACACTTAGGTAACACTTAGGGCACACTTAGGTAACACTTAGGGCACACTTAGGTAACACTTAGGGCACACTTAGGTAACACTTAGGGCACACTTAGGGCACACTTAGGTAACACTTAGGGCACACTTAGGTAACACTTAGGGCACACTTAGGTAACACTTAGGGCACACTTAGGTAACACTTAGGGCACACTTAGGTAACAGTTAGGTAACACTTAGGTAACACTTAGGGCACACTTAGGTAACACTTAGGGCACACTTAGGTAACACTTAGGTAACACTTAGGTAACACTTAGGGCACACTTAGGTAACACTTCGGGCACACTTAGGTAACACTTAGGTAACACTTAGGGCACACTTAGGTAACAGTTAGGGCACACTTAGGGTACACTTAGGTAACACTTAGGGCACACTTAGGTAACACTTAGGGCACACTTAGGGCACACTTAGGTAACACTTAGGGCACACTTAGGTAACACTTAGGGCACACTTAGGTAACACTTAGGGCACACTTAGGTAACACTTAGGTAACACTTAGGGCACACTTAGGTAACAGTTAGGGCACACTTAGGGTACACTTAGGTAACACTTAGTGTACACTTAGGTAACACTTAGGGTACACTTAGGTAACACTTAGGGCACACTTAGGTAACAGTTAGGGCACACTTAGGTAACAGTTAGGGCACACTTAGGTAACACTTAGGGCACACTTAGGGCACACTTAGGTAACACTTAGGTAACACTTAGGGCACACTTAGGGCACACTTAGGTAACACTTAGGTAACACTTAGGTAACACTTAGGTAACACTTAGGTAACACTTAGGTAACACTTAGGTAAGTGTTACCTAAGTGTGCCCTAAGTGTTACCTAAGTGTGCCCTAAGTGTTACCTAAGTGTGCCCTAAGTGTTACCTAAGTGTGCCCTAAGTGTTACTTAGGGCACACTTAGGTAACACTTAGGGCACACTTAGGGCACACTTAGGTAACACTTAGGGCACACTTAGGTAACACTTAGGGCACACTTAGGTAACACTTAGGGCACACTTAGGTAACACTTAGGGCACACTTAGGTAACACTTAGGGCACACATAGGTAACACTTAGGTAACACTTAGGGCACACTTAGGTAACAGTTAGGGCACACTTAGGGCACACTTAGGGCACACTTAGGTAACACTTAGGTAACACTTAGGTAACACTTAGGTAACACTTAGGTAACACTTAGGGCACACTTAGGTAACACTTAGGTAACACTTAGGTAACAGTTAGGGCACACTTAGGTAACACTTAGGGCACACTTAGGTAACACTTAGGGCACACTTAGGGCACACTTAGGGCACACTTAGGTAACACTTAGGGCACACTTAGGTAACACTTAGGGCACACTTAGGTAACACTTAGGGCACACTTAGGTAAAACTTAGGGCACACTTAGGTAACACTTAGGGCACACTTAGGGCACACTTAGGTAACACTTAGGGCACACTTAGGTAACACTTAGGGCACACTTAGGTAACACTTAGGGCACACTTAGGTAACACTTAGGGCACACTTAGGTAACAGTTAGGTAACACTTAGGTAACACTTAGGGCACACTTAGGTAACACTTAGGGCACACTTAGGTAACACTTAGGTAACACTTAGGTAACACTTAGGGCACACTTAGGTAACACTTCGGGCACACTTAGGTAACACTTAGGTAACACTTAGGGCACACTTAGGTAACAGTTAGGGCACACTTAGGGTACACTTAGGTAACACTTAGTGTACACTTAGGTAACACTTAGGGCACACTTAGGGTACATTTAGGTAACACTTAGGGCACACTTAGGTAACACTTAGGGCACACTTAGGTAACACTTAGGGCACACTTAGGTAACACTTAGGGCACACTTAGGTAACACTTAGGGCACACTTAGGGCACACTTAGGTAACACTTAGGGCACACTTAGGTAACACTTAGGGCACACTTAGGTAACACTTAGGGCACACTTAGGTAACACTTAGGGCACACTTAGGTAACAGTTAGGTAACACTTAGGTAACACTTAGGGCACACTTAGGTAACACTTAGGGCACACTTAGGTAACACTTAGGTAACACTTAGGTAACACTTAGGGCACACTTAGGTAACACTTCGGGCACACTTAGGTAACACTTAGGTAACAGTTAGGGCACACTTAGGTAACACTTAGGGCACACTTAGGGCACACTTAGGTAACACTTAGGTAACACTTAGGGCACACTTAGGGCACACTTAGGTAACACTTAGGTAACACTTAGGTAACACTTAGGTAACACTTAGGTAACACTTAGGTAACACTTAGGTAAGTGTTACCTAAGTGTGCCCTAAGTGTTACCTAAGTGTGCCCTAAGTGTTACCTAAGTGTGCCCTAAGTGTTACCTAAGTGTGCCCTAAGTGTTACTTAGGGCACACTTAGGTAACACTTAGGGCACACTTAGGGCACACTTAGGTAACACTTAGGGCACACTTAGGTAACACTTAGGGCACACTTAGGTAACACTTAGGGCACACTTAGGTAACACTTAGGGCACACTTAGGTAACACTTAGGGCACACATAGGTAACACTTAGGTAACACTTAGGGCACACTTAGGTAACAGTTAGGGCACACTTAGGGCACACTTAGGGCACACTTAGGTAACACTTAGGTAACACTTAGGTAACACTTAGGTAACACTTAGGTAACACTTAGGGCACACTTAGGTAACACTTAGGTAACACTTAGGTAACAGTTAGGGCACACTTAGGTAACACTTAGGGCACACTTAGGTAATACTTAGGGCACACTTAGGGCACACTTAGGGCACACTTAGGTAACACTTAGGGCACACTTAGGTAACACTTAGGGCACACTTAGGTAACACTTAGGGCACACTTAGGTAACACTTAGGGCACACTTAGGTAACACTTAGGGCACACTTAGGGCACACTTAGGTAACACTTAGGGCACACTTAGGTAACACTTAGGGCACACTTAGGTAACACTTAGGGCACACTTAGGTAACACTTAGGGCACACTTAGGTAACAGTTAGGTAACACTTAGGTAACACTTAGGGCACACTTAGGTAACACTTAGGGCACACTTAGGTAACACTTAGGTAACACTTAGGTAACACTTAGGGCACACTTAGGTAACACTTCGGGCACACTTAGGTAACACTTAGGTAACACTTAGGGCACACTTAGGTAACAGTTAGGGCACACTTAGGGTACACTTAGGTAACACTTAGTGTACACTTAGGTAACACTTAGGGCACACTTAGGGTACATTTAGGTAACACTTAGGGCACACTTAGGTAACACTTAGGGCACACTTAGGTAACACTTAGGGCACACTTAGGTAACACTTAGGGCACACTTAGGTAACACTTAGGGCACACTTAGGGCACACTTAGGTAACACTTAGGGCACACTTAGGTAACACTTAGGGCACACTTAGGTAACACTTAGGGCACACTTAGGTAACACTTAGGGCACACTTAGGTAACAGTTAGGTAACACTTAGGTAACACTTAGGTAACACTTAGGTAAGTGTTACCTAAGTGTGCCCTAAGTGTTACCTAAGTGTGCCCTAAGTGTTACCTAAGTGTGCCCTAAGTGCTACCTAAGTGTGCCCTAAGTAACACTTAGGGCACACTTAGGGCACACTTAGGTAACACTTAGGGCACACATAGGTAACACTTAGGTAACACTTAGGGCACACTTAGGTAACAGTTAGGGCACACTTAGGGCACACTTAGGGCACACTTAGGTAACACTTAGGTAACACTTAGGTAACACTTAGGTAACACTTAGGGCACACTTAGGTAACACTTAGGTAACACTTAGGTAACAGTTAGGGCACACTTAGGTAACACTTAGGGCACACTTAGGTAACACTTAGGGCACACTTAGGGCACACTTAGGACACACTTAGGTAACACTTAGGGCACACTTAGGTAACACTTAGGGCACACTTAGGTAACACTTAGGGCACACTTAGGTAACACTTAGGGCACACTTAGGTAACACTTAGGGCACACTTAGGGCACACTTAGGTAACACTTAGGGCACACTTAGGTAACACTTAGGGCACACTTAGGTAACACTTAGGGCACACTTAGGTAACACTTAGGGCACACTTAGGTAACACTTAGGGCACACTTAGGTAACAGTTAGGTAACACTTAGGTAACACTTAGGGCACACTTAGGTAACACTTAGGGCACACTTAGGTAACACTTAGGTAACACTTAGGTAACACTTAGGGCACACTTAGGTAACACTTCGGGCACACTTAGGTAACACTTAGGTAACACTTAGGGCACACTTAGGTAACAGTTAGGGCACACTTAGGGTACACTTAGGTAACACTTAGTGTACACTTAGGTAACACTTAGGGCACACTTAGGGCACACTTAGGTAACACTTAGGGCACACTTAGGTAACACTTAGGGCACACTTAGGTAACACTTAGGTAACACTTAGGGCACACTTAGGTAACAGTTAGGGCACACTTAGGGTACACTTAGGTAACACTTAGTGTACACTTAGGTAACACTTAGGGTACACTTAGGTAACACTTAGGGCACACTTAGGTAACAGTTAGGGCACACTTAGGTAACAGTTAGGGCACACTTAGGTAACACTTAGGGCACACTTAGGGCACACTTAGGTAACACTTAGGTAACACTTAGGGCACACTTAGGGCACACTTAGGTAACACTTAGGTAACACTTAGGTAACACTTAGGTAACACTTAGGGCACACTTAGGTAACACTTAGGGCACACTTAGGTAACACTTAGGTAACACTTAGGGCACACTTAGGGCACACTTAGGTAACACTTAGGTAACACTTAGGTAACACTTAGGTAACACTTAGGTAACACTTAGGTAACACTTAGGGCACACTTAGGTAACACTTAGGGCACACTTAGGTAACACTTAGGGCACACTTAGGTAACACTTAGGGCACACTTAGGTAACACTTAGGGCACACTTAGGTAACACTTAGGGCACACTTAGGTAACACTTAGGGCACACTTAGGTAACACTTAGGTAACACTTAGGGCACACTTAGGTAACAGTTAGGGCACACTTAGGTAACACTTAGGGCACACTTAGGTAACACTTAGGGCACACTTAGGTAACACTTAGGGCACACTTAGGGCACACTTAGGTAACACTTAGGGCACACTTAGGTAACACTTAGGGCACACTTAGGTAACACTTAGGGCACACTTAGGTAACACTTAGGGCACACTTAGGGCACACTTAGGTAACACTTAGGGCACACTTAGGTAACACTTAGGGCACACTTAGGTAACACTTAGGGCACACTTAGGTAACACTTAGGGCACACATAGGTAACACTTAGGTAACACTTAGGGCACACTTAGGTAACACTTAGGGCACACTTAGGTAACAGTTAGGGCACACTTAGGGCACACTTAGGTAACACTTAGGTAACACTTAGGTAACACTTAGGTAACACTTAGGGCACACTTAGGTAACAGTTAGGGCACACTTAGGTAACACTTAGGGCACACTTAGGTAACACTTAGGTAACACTTAGGTAACACTTAGGTAACACTTAGGTAACACTTAGGTAACACTTAGGGCACACTTAGGTAACACTTAGGTAACACTTAGGGCACACTTAGGTAACACTTAGGGCACACTTAGGTAACACTTAGGGCACACTTAGGGCACACTTAGGTAACAGTTAGGGCACACTTAGGTAACAGTTAGGGCACACTTAGGTAACAGTTAGGGCACACTTAGGTAACACTTAGGTAACACTTAGGGCACACTTAGGTAACACTTAGGGCACACTTAGGTAACAGTTAGGGCACACTTAGGGCACACTTAGGTAACAGTTAGGGCACACTTAGGTAACACTTAGGGCACACTTAGGTAACACTTAGGGCACACTTAGGTAACACTTAGGGCACACTTAGGTAACACTTAGGGCACACTTAGGTAACAGTTAGGTAACACTTAGGTAACACTTAGGGCACACTTAGGTAACACTTAGGGCACACTTAGGTAACACTTAGGTAACACTTAGGTAACACTTAGGGCACACTTAGGTAACACTTAGGGCACACTTAGGTAACACTTAGGTAACACTTAGGGCACACTTAGGTAACAGTTAGGGCACACTTAGGGTACACTTAGGTAACACTTAGTGTACACTTAGGTAACACTTAGGGTACACTTAGGTAACACTTAGGGTACACTTAGGTAACACTTAGGGCACACTTAGGTAACAGTTAGGGCACACTTAGGTAACAGTTAGGGCACACTTAGGTAACACTTAGGGCACACTTAGGGCACACTTAGGTAACACTTAGGTAACACTTAGGGCACACTTAGGGCACACTTAGGTAACACTTAGGTAACACTTAGGTAACACTTAGGTAACACTTAGGTAACACTTAGGTAACACTTGGTAAGTGTCACTCACACTTGACAAGTGTTAGGGCACACCTAAGTGTGCCCTAACACTTAGGGCACACTTAGGGCACACTTAGGTAACACTTAGGGCACACTTAGGTAACACTTAGGGCACACTTAGGTAACACTTAGGGCACACTTAGGTAACACTTAGGGCACACTTAGGTAACACTTAGGGCACACATAGGTAACACTTAGGTAACACTTAGGGCACACTTAGGTAACAGTTAGGGCACACTTAGGGCACACTTAGGGCACACTTAGGTAACACTTAGGTAACACTTAGGTAACACTTAGGTAACACTTAGGGCACACTTAGGTAACACTTAGGTAACACTTAGGTAACAGTTAGGGCACACTTAGGTAACACTTAGGGCACACTTAGGTAACACTTAGGGCACACTTAGGGCACACTTAGGGCACACTTAGGTAACACTTAGGGCACACTTAGGTAACACTTAGGGCACACTTAGGTAACACTTAGGGCACACTTAGGTAACACTTAGGGCACACTTAGGTAACACTTAGGGCACACTTAGGGCACACTTAGGTAACACTTAGGGCACACTTAGGTAACACTTAGGGCACACTTAGGTAACACTTAGGGCACACTTAGGTAACACTTAGGGCACACTTAGGTAACAGTTAGGTAACACTTAGGTAACACTTAGGGCACACTTAGGTAACACTTAGGGCACACTTAGGTAACACTTAGGTAACACTTAGGTAACACTTAGGGCACACTTAGGTAACACTTCGGGCACACTTAGGTAACACTTAGGTAACACTTAGGGCACACTTAGGTAACAGTTAGGGCACACTTAGTGTACACTTAGGTAACACTTAGTGTACACTTAGGTAACACTTAGGGCACACTTAGGGCACACTTAGGTAACACTTAGGGCACACTTAGGTAACACTTAGGGCACACTTAGGTAACACTTAGGGCACACTTAGGTAACACTTAGGTAACACTTAGGGCACACTTAGGTAACAGTTAGGGCACACTTAGGGTACACTTAGGTAACACTTAGTGTACACTTAGGTAACACTTAGGGTACACTTAGGTAACACTTAGGGCACACTTAGGTAACAGTTAGGGCACACTTAGGTAACAGTTAGGGCACACTTAGGTAACACTTAGGGCACACTTAGGGCACACTTAGGTAACACTTAGGTAACACTTAGGGCACACTTAGGGCACACTTAGGTAACACTTAGGTAACACTTAGGTAACACTTAGGTAACACTTAGGTAACACTTAGGTAACACTTAGGTAAGTGTTACCTAAGTGTGCCCTAAGTGTTACCTAAGTGTGCCCTAAGTGTTACCTAAGTGTGCCCTAAGTGTTACCTAAGTGTGCCCTAAGTGTTACTTAGGGCACACTTAGGTAACACTTAGGGCACACTTAGGGCACACTTAGGTAACACTTAGGGCACACTTAGGTAACACTTAGGGCACACTTAGGTAACACTTAGGGCACACTTAGGTAACACTTAGGGCACACTTAGGTAACACTTAGGGCACACATAGGTAACACTTAGGTAACACTTAGGGCACACTTAGGTAACAGTTAGGGCACACTTAGGGCACACTTAGGGCACACTTAGGTAACACTTAGGTAACACTTAGGTAACACTTAGGTAACACTTAGGTAACACTTAGGGCACACTTAGGTAACACTTAGGTAACACTTAGGTAACAGTTAGGGCACACTTAGGTAACACTTAGGGCACACTTAGGTAACACTTAGGGCACACTTAGGGCACACTTAGGGCACACTTAGGTAACACTTAGGGCACACTTAGGTAACACTTAGGGCACACTTAGGTAACACTTAGGGCACACTTAGGTAACACTTAGGGCACACTTAGGTAACACTTAGGGCACACTTAGGGCACACTTAGGTAACACTTAGGGCACACTTAGGTAACACTTAGGGCACACTTAGGTAACACTTAGGGCACACTTAGGTAACACTTAGGGCACACTTAGGTAACAGTTAGGTAACACTTAGGTAACACTTAGGGCACACTTAGGTAACACTTAGGGCACACTTAGGTAACACTTAGGTAACACTTAGGTAACACTTAGGGCACACTTAGGTAACACTTCGGGCACACTTAGGTAACACTTAGGTAACACTTAGGGCACACTTAGGTAACAGTTAGGGCACACTTAGGGTACACTTAGGTAACACTTAGTGTACACTTAGGTAACACTTAGGGCACACTTAGGGTACATTTAGGTAACACTTAGGGCACACTTAGGTAACACTTAGGGCACACTTAGGTAACACTTAGGGCACACTTAGGTAACACTTAGGGCACACTTAGGTAACACTTAGGGCACACTTAGGGCACACTTAGGTAACACTTAGGGCACACTTAGGTAACACTTAGGGCACACTTAGGTAACACTTAGGGCACACTTAGGTAACACTTAGGGCACACTTAGGTAACAGTTAGGTAACACTTAGGTAACACTTAGGGCACACTTAGGTAACACTTAGGGCACACTTAGGTAACACTTAGGTAACACTTAGGTAACACTTAGGGCACACTTAGGTAACACTTCGGGCACACTTAGGTAACACTTAGGTAACAGTTAGGGCACACTTAGGTAACACTTAGGGCACACTTAGGGCACACTTAGGTAACACTTAGGTAACACTTAGGGCACACTTAGGGCACACTTAGGTAACACTTAGGTAACACTTAGGTAACACTTAGGTAACACTTAGGTAACACTTAGGTAACACTTAGGTAAGTGTTACCTAAGTGTGCCCTAAGTGTTACCTAAGTGTGCCCTAAGTGTTACCTAAGTGTGCCCTAAGTGTTACCTAAGTGTGCCCTAAGTGTTACTTAGGGCACACTTAGGTAACACTTAGGGCACACTTAGGGCACACTTAGGTAACACTTAGGGCACACTTAGGTAACACTTAGGGCACACTTAGGTAACACTTAGGGCACACTTAGGTAACACTTAGGGCACACTTAGGTAACACTTAGGGCACACATAGGTAACACTTAGGTAACACTTAGGGCACACTTAGGTAACAGTTAGGGCACACTTAGGGCACACTTAGGGCACACTTAGGTAACACTTAGGTAACACTTAGGTAACACTTAGGTAACACTTAGGTAACACTTAGGGCACACTTAGGTAACACTTAGGTAACACTTAGGTAACAGTTAGGGCACACTTAGGTAACACTTAGGGCACACTTAGGTAATACTTAGGGCACACTTAGGGCACACTTAGGGCACACTTAGGTAACACTTAGGGCACACTTAGGTAACACTTAGGGCACACTTAGGTAACACTTAGGGCACACTTAGGTAACACTTAGGGCACACTTAGGTAACACTTAGGGCACACTTAGGGCACACTTAGGTAACACTTAGGGCACACTTAGGTAACACTTAGGGCACACTTAGGTAACACTTAGGGCACACTTAGGTAACACTTAGGGCACACTTAGGTAACAGTTAGGTAACACTTAGGTAACACTTAGGGCACACTTAGGTAACACTTAGGGCACACTTAGGTAACACTTAGGTAACACTTAGGTAACACTTAGGGCACACTTAGGTAACACTTCGGGCACACTTAGGTAACACTTAGGTAACACTTAGGGCACACTTAGGTAACAGTTAGGGCACACTTAGGGTACACTTAGGTAACACTTAGTGTACACTTAGGTAACACTTAGGGCACACTTAGGGTACATTTAGGTAACACTTAGGGCACACTTAGGTAACACTTAGGGCACACTTAGGTAACACTTAGGGCACACTTAGGTAACACTTAGGGCACACTTAGGTAACACTTAGGGCACACTTAGGGCACACTTAGGTAACACTTAGGGCACACTTAGGTAACACTTAGGGCACACTTAGGTAACACTTAGGGCACACTTAGGTAACACTTAGGGCACACTTAGGTAACAGTTAGGTAACACTTAGGTAACACTTAGGGCACACTTAGGTAACACTTAGGGCACACTTAGGTAACACTTAGGTAACACTTAGGTAACACTTAGGGCACACTTAGGTAACACTTCGGGCACACTTAGGTAACACTTAGGTAACACTTAGGGCACACTTAGGTAACAGTTAGGGCACACTTAGGGTACACTTAGGTAACACTTAGTGTACACTTAGGTAACACTTAGGGCACACTTAGGGCACACTTAGGTAACACTTAGGGCACACTTAGGTAACACTTAGGGCACACTTAGGTAACACTTAGGGCACACTTAGGTAACACTTAGGTAACACTTAGGGCACACTTAGGTAACAGTTAGGGCACACTTAGGTAACACTTAGGGCACACTTAGGTAACACTTAGGGCACACTTAGGTAACACTTAGGGCACACTTAGGGCACACTTAGGTAACACTTAGGGCACACTTAGGTAACACTTAGGGCACACTTAGGTAACACTTAGGGCACACTTAGGTAACACTTAGGGCACACTTAGGGCACACTTAGGTAACACTTAGGGCACACTTAGGTAACACTTAGGGCACACTTAGGTAACACTTAGGGCACACTTAGGTAACACTTAGGGCACACATAGGTAACACTTAGGTAACACTTAGGGCACACTTAGGTAACAGTTAGGGCACACTTAGGGCACACTTAGGGCACACTTAGGTAACACTTAGGTAACACTTAGGTAACACTTAGGTAACACTTAGGTAACACTTAGGGCACACTTAGGTAACACTTAGGGCACACTTAGGTAACACTTAGGGCACACTTAGGGCACACTTAGGTAACACTTAGGGCACACTTAGGTAACACTTAGGGCACACTTAGGTAACACTTAGGGCACACTTAGGTAACAGTTAGGGCACACTTAGGTAACACTTAGGGCACACTTAGGGCACACTTAGGTAACACTTAGGGCACACTTAGGTAACACTTAGGTAACACTTAGGTAACACTTAGGTAACACTTAGGGCACACTTAGGTAACACTTAGGGCACACTTAGGTAACACTCAGGGCACACTTAGGTAACACTTAGGGCACACTTAGGTATCACTTAGGTAACACTTAGGTAACAGTTAGGGCACACTTAGGTAACACTTAGGGCACACTTAGGTAACACTTAGGGCACACTTAGGGCAAACTTAGGGCACACTTAGGTAACACTTAGGGCACACTTAGGTAACACTTAGGGCACACTTAGGTAACACTTAGGGCACACTTAGGTAACACTTAGGTAACACTTAGGGCACACTTAGGTAACAGTTAGGGCACACTTAGGTAACACTTAGGGCACACTTAGGTAACACTTAGGTAACACTTAGGTAACACTTAGGTAACACTTAGGTAACACTTAGGTAACACTTAGGGCACACTTAGGTAACACTTAGGGCACACTTAGGTAACAGTTAGGGCACACTTAGGTAACAGTTAGGGCACACTTAGGGCACACTTAGGTAACAGTTAGGGCACACTTAGGTAACAGTTAGGGCACACTTAGGTAACACTTAGGTAACACTTAGGGCACACTTAGGTAACACTTAGGGCACACTTAGGGCACACTTAGGGCACACTTAGGGCACACTTAGGGCACACTTAGGTAACACTTAGGGCACACTTAGGTAACACTTAGGGCACACTTAGGTAACACTTAGGTAACACTTAGGTAACAGTTAGGGCACACTTAGGTAACACTTAGGGCACACTTAGGTAACACTTAGGGCACACTTAGGGCACACTTAGGGCACACTTAGGTAACACTTAGGGCACACTTAGGTAACACTTAGGGCACACTTAGGTAACACTTAGGGCACACTTAGGGCACACTTAGGTAACACTTAGGGCACACTTAGGTAACACTTAGGTAACACTTAGGGCACACTTAGGTAACACTTAGGTAACACTTAGGTAACAGTTAGGGCACACTTAGGTAACACTTAGGGCACACTTAGGTAACACTTAGGGCACACTTAGGGCACACTTAGGGCACACTTAGGTAACACTTAGGGCACACTTAGGTAACACTTAGGGCACACTTAGGTAACACTTAGGGCACACTTAGGTAACACTTAGGGCACACTTAGGGCACACTTAGGTAACACTTAGGGCACACTTAGGGCACACATAGGTAACACTTAGGTAACACTTAGGTAACACTTAGGGCACACTTAGGTAACACTTAGGTAACACTTAGGGTACATTTAGGTAACACTTAGGGTACACTTAGGTAACACTTAGGGCACACTTAGGTAACAGTTAGGGCACACTTAGGTAACAGTTAGGGCACACTTAGGTAACACTTAGGTAACACTTAGGGCACACTTAGGTAACAGTTAGGGCACACTTAGGTAACACTTAGGGTACACTTAGGTAACACTTAGGGCACACTTAGGGCACACTTAGGTAACACTTAGGGCACACTTAGGTAACACTTAGGGCACACTTAGGTAACACTTAGGGCACACTTAGGTAACAGTTAGGGCACACTTAGGTAACAGTTAGGGCACACTTAGGTAACACTTAGGTAACACTTAGGGCACACTTAGGTAACAGTTAGGGCACACTTAGGTAACACTTAGGTAACACTTAGGTAACACTTAGGTAACACTTAGGGCACACTTAGGTAACACTTAGGGCACACTTAGGTAACACTTAGGGCACACTTAGGGCACACTTAGGTAACACTTAGGTAACACTTAGGGCACACTTAGGGCACACTTAGGTAACACTTAGGTAACACTTAGGTAACACTTAGGTAACACTTAGGTAACACTTAGGTAACACTTAGGTAACACTTAGGTAACACTTGGTAACACTTGGGGTACACTTAGGTAACACTTAGGTAACACTTAGGTAACAGTTAGGGCACACTTAGGTAACACTTAGGTAACACTTAGGTAACACTTAGGTAACACTTAGGTAACACTTAGGGCACACTTAGGTAACACTTAGGGCACACTTAGGTAACACTTAGGGCACACTTAGGGCACACTTAGGTAACACTTAGGTAACACTTAGGTAACACTTAGGTAACACTTAGGGTACACTTAGGTTAGGTTAGGTTAGGTTAGGTTAGGTTAGGTTAGTGTTTCAATTATATCAGTGTGAGATACGTAACATTTGTACTAGTGTTTCAATTATATCAGTGTGAGATACGTAACATTTGTACTAGTGTTTCAATTATATCAGTGTGATATACGTAACATTTGTACTAGTGTTTCAATTATATTAGTGTGAGATATGTAACATTTGTACTAGTGTTTCAATTATATCAGTGTGATATATGTAACATTTGTACTAACATTAACATTAACATTTGTCTACACTTGCGCTACACTTGCGCTACACTCACAAACCCTAGCTGTGAATGAAAGTTCTGCGACGATTTTCGTATAAAAAATAAAATTGAAAACTGGACGTCTGATCCGCAATCGGTTTCGGCAGGGAGACTTCGTGTTCATAACATTGTGCGTGAAAGAAGTGGTCTAAGTAGGTACGCTAACCGTAATGTGGACGATATCGCTTCAGTATTTTTACTATGTTTTCGAGATTCAGAAGATTTGCACATATACGAACATTGAAGGAAACGAGTATTGCCTAATGACAGCCCACCAATTAAGAGACCTATTACATCCTCTTGATGTCTTTCAACAGAAAATACGAACAAGAGAAAGAGATGGCTACTTGTGTCCTCCCAAAAAGGACAGGAAGTCCAAGCTCTACTGTTACGACTGTAAACAGAGTATTCTTCTTTTTTTTCACTTCACGGAGCTTCCTCAGACTCCGACCCGGTCACGTCTGATCTCACGATCCACTCTCCGGATCCTCGATCTCAACAGATAACTCGATCTATACAGATCCTTCGACCTCACAGGTCCACGATCTCACCAGATCCTTCCACCATGCAAAGGTCCCGATCTCAGCAGACCTCACAGTCATGCTGGACCCAAAATACAGGCTGCATTGGACCACAAGCGAGCACAGCGTCAATATATGTTTTCAGTGCAGGTAATAAGAAACAGTTATGTGTTTGAATTTGGTTTTTGCTTAAATTCGTGTATGTTCTCTCAACTAATTATATTTTGTGTGAATTTACTCATGTGTGTGTGTGTGTGTGTGTGTGTGGGTGTGTTTGTGTGAATATACTCAATTCTGTGAATATACACAAAGTTTCAACTTATTTACAAATGAATAAATTCTAATAAAAGCAATATTTAATTTTTTTTAAGCTTAGTGTTTCTAAGTACATGTCATCAGTATTAAGCACTTAAAAGAGCCTATATATAGAATATACTGATCATGTAAGAGAGATTATACATAAAACAGAGCAGGCCTCAAAGGCCCGCTTGGTCTACAAGGTATTTTTGTCTGTATTTCTAGGTTTAAAGCAGTTCCCAATTGCCACAAGGCGGGTTTGTCCCCGCAAAATTACACGCGAATATTAGCTTTCTCTACTGCTGTGTTCAAACGCGTAGTTGTATAATAATAATTCTATAGGGTCAATGCCCCACTGACCTTGCACGCAGCTCTGAACAGACAAGCACACCTTGACCAAGTTCAGACAAACACTGCCAGAAACACCAGTAATAGATATTATCCTCCACACCAACAACACTGTAAAGACACAAATTCCTCTCGTCAGCTGACTGATAAACGGTTACGTGAGCAATCAGCTGTGATTAATTCATACACACACACATTTCCTTTAAACTCATAGACTCATAGACGCACGCATTACCTCAGTGGAGTTATAATCTATTCTAATAACAAATACCACATCAAACACGGTTAAATGAGGTTTTATAACAAATACTAAATTTATTACATATTCAATGTTACATGTTTAAATATCCGAAACTCAAGTTTTATGGGCCCGTCCTTTCACACGCGAGAGACGCATGCACCTGTGAACACACTAACGACAACTTCAACAGCGACAGCACAAGCTATCCAAGACATCAGACAAAAACCTGCGGCCGAAACAGAGTCAAGTCAAACTGTTCCAGCGGACAATAATAATGAACGTACAAGTCAACAAGTGACCAAGAGGACTCAACTTCGCACTCGTAATAAGTAAGACTGTATCAACTTCTCCAGTGTAATTTATCTAGCAGGTTTATATATATATAGCATACAAACATGGATACACGAAACACTGAAGTGACTAGCAATTCTGGCACTGTCAGCGAAACTGTCATTTTTAATGATGATTTCGACGTCGACACAAATTACACAAGCACAATTAATATACCAGACTCAAAATATTTATTTGCGTGCGATTTTCCAATTAGACGGGCAAACTGTTTCACAATATGTAGTATGAATATACGTAGTATACCAAAAAATTTCCAAACATTCTGTGACGATATTATCTCTACCATTGGTCTAGATCTTGATGTCATAGGTTTAATGGAGACAAGATTAGATGCAATGATCACGAAATTATACACTCTTCCTGGTTATAATATATTTACTGAATGTAGGAACAGATTCGGCGGTGGAATAGCTGTTTATATCAATAGTAAAATTATAGCCAAAAAAAAGATAATATGTCTTTTCATTATCCTTGTATTGAGTGTTTAAGTGTAGAAACAGAATATAACAATAAGCATTATTTGATTATTTGCGTTTACAGGCCACCAAATTCCGATTATCAAATGTTTCTTGAAAAAATTCATGAAAATTTAGATATAGCTTACCGGAAAAAATACTCTGATATTTATGTGTTCGGGGATTTCAATATTGACCTATTAAGTAATGGCAATATGACAAACAACAACAACAACAACATGTATTTAATATAGCGCACTTTCGAGGACAAAGGCGCGAGCAGGAGCAGGGTAATAAAGTGTAGACACAGAGCGGTATGGGGACAAAAATATGGAGCACAAATTGACAGAAAGTACATAGGTGCTTGCAAAATTGAACGCATACATACACACATACACACAAACACATGCACACGAAACATACACACGCACATATACACACATACACATGCATACACATATACATATATGAATAATGTAATGTAATAGAGCATATAATGGAAAGAGAGAAAATATATAATGGGAATATAGAATATAAAAAATGCATAGGATATAAAATAATACAAATAAATGCTAGATGGCCGTTGGCTAGCGAGTAGCTCTTCCGCCCTTGACAACTGACATCAAAAATTGCATGCATTCATTCTCTTTATATCCTCTGACATCAAAGCCCACTAGATTGACAAACACAACAGCCACACTACTTGACCAAATATGGACAACAAATACACACTCAAACTCAGCCAACTACATAATTCAAAATGATATTTCAGACCATTGTCCCATTTTGTCATTTTTTAAAAATAGTAATAATGACAAGGGCAGGATGAATTATTCATATAGAAGAAGTTTTTGCAAACAAGCAAAAGAAAAATTTAGACAAGACATATCCACCACTGATTGGTCAGCAGTAATGGAGTGTTCAGATGTTAATATAGCGTACGATTTATTCATCATATTTCACAAAAAATTTGAGGAAAACTTTCCACTTTATATCCAAAAAATAAAACCGAAACAAAATTTAAATCCATATTTAACAAAAAGTCTAAAGGATTGTATACGTAAAAAACATAAACTTGAGAAACTATCAAAAAAGTGGCCAATCACGTTCAAAGAAGAATACAAAAAATACAGAAATACCTTAACTCGAACACTGAGAGCAGCAGAAAATAAATTTTACAAAGATCAATTGAAAGAATTTCAAGGAAATCCGAAACAACATTGGCGTATAATAAACACTATCCTAGGGAAAAACATAGTAGAGAAAAACGATCTTTCTGCGATAGGTGGCACTGATCTGGAGATTGCTAATAAGTTGAATGATCATTTTCTCACGGCTGGACTATCTAACAATGACGTATCACGCAACAATAGCTATATGAAATACCTGAACGAACCGGCAAACACTTCGTTGTACTCATATCCAACTGATCCAATGGAAACAAGTGAATGTTTAAAAATCCTCAACAAAAATTCTGCAGGTTGTGATGACATTCCGCCGAGAATACTACGCGAAGTACGAGCGTTCATAAGTACTCAGTTATCTCACATTATAAAGCTTTCTTTCTCGACCGGTGTTTTTCCAGACAAATTAAAAATAGCTAAAGTAGGGCCCGTGTTTAAAACAGGAGATAAAAACAACATTAATAACTACCGACCAATCTCTCTATTACCGGCAGTAAGCAAAATAATTGAAAAGTTGATCTCAAGAAGACTAAATAAATACCTAGAAAAAAATAACTTATTACATGAAAATCAATTCGGATTCAGGCCCAAACTTTCCCCAGAAACTGCTATTCTAAAATTTACTTCAGAAATTTACAAAAAATTAGACGAAGGAGCTTTTGTAATAGGAATGTTCTTAGACCTCTCTAAAGCGTTTGATTCATTAGACCATGAGATATTAATGAAAAAACTTGAAAACATTGGAATTAGGGGACTTTGTTTAAAGCTATTTAAGAGCTACCTGGAAAACAGATTACAAACAGTATCTAATAATAACCGATACTCTACAAAAAAATATTTAAACAAAGGTGTACCCCAGGGGTCGATTCTGGGGCCCATTCTTTTTCTTATATATGTGAATGACCTTTCTAATTCTAGCAAAAAAGTAAGCTTCACCCTTTATGCAGATGATACAAATGCAATTTTGGCAAATAATAATATTGAGGATTTACATAGAGAAATTCAAGAAGAATTAAAGCAGGTACATGAATGGATATTACATAATCACTTGAAACTAAATACTAAAAATCTAACTTTATATTGTTCCAAAACAGGTCAAGACAGCACAAGACAGTTTCCGACTGTTTATCTAAATGATCAAAAAATGGATAGAGTTGGAAAAACAAAATTCCTCGGCGTTATTATCGACGAAAATATAAATTGGAAAGACCATATTGAGCATCTATTTGGCAAAATTTCCAAAATTTGTGGTGTTTTATATAAAGTAAGAAACCTGTTAACGACAGAAGCCTTAATTAGTATCTACTATACTCTTATATATCCTCATCTAATATATTATAGCGCTAATTGGTCTTGCACATGGCCTTCCTTCCTTCTTAGAATCAAACTTATCCAAAACAGTTTTACGATGCATTGCTCACAAAAATAAATTCGGATCTATCAGCGATATTTACCAAAATTTAAAAATTCAACAATTCCACACAATTCGAAACAAATTCTTGATCTTACTCATCAGTAAAAATCTCAAATGCAAAAACCGTAAACACAACATATTCACTCGGGAAAGCACTGTAATTAGTACTCGAAGTAGTTATAATTTAACTCCACCAAGATTTCGAACAATGTTATTCAAGTACAGTATTCTGTATTACGGGCCGCAGTTGTGGAATGGTTTGCCGATGTCTGTGAAGGAATTGTTATATATTGAGAGCGACGTGGAGAAAATAAAACAAGCTATAAATGCTTATTATAAAAATTTACCCACTTAACTCAGGTCAAAAGTTGTATGATGTAGTTTTGTGTTGCGATCAATTGTTAAGTATTCGTGAATTTATGAATAAATATGAATCCGGGAATGAGAATAGATATGTATGAATGTGTTTATGCATGAGGTATTGGTATGTTGTGTGTATATATGTGTCTTTATGTGTTTGCTTCCAAAATATTTGTCTGTTTGCGCATTGTGTGTATGTGTGGGTATGTGTATCAAATGTGTGTATGTAATTGAATACGTGTTAGGTGTTGTATGGTCATATGTGCGGAGACGAGTATGAAAGTTGTATACGCGTGCATTTTGTTTGCATATAGTTGTATGTTTGCGTATTGTTTCATGTGTATATGTGTATGAGAATATGTGTACGAATATGTATGGTAGACTGTGGTAGGTATGGTTATATATTAGTTGCGTATCATTGTATATGAATAGTGTGTATATGTGATCGCGCGCGCATGAGTGTGCATGTATGTACTTGTGTATATATAACCTGGCTTGATAGCATTATTTCCACCTGTACAAGTGAAATGTAAGCCTGTCTATGAGCATTAGCTCGACGGGTCTTTGGCCAATTGTGATATTTATTGTTTGAACATTGTATATTTGTGTGTGGCAATACATGGTTAAATACAAAAAATACAATACACTACACAATGAGCGAACACGGATCACATACACAGTCACATACATAATAAAACACATCCTTCAGTTTAACAGTGAGAGCTCACGAAATAACATATATAATAATATTGTATCTGATAATAATATACAATGTTTTATAGGCCTGAAAGAACCTACATAATAAACATATCCATTAAGTATCAATAGTATTAAGAACCATAAGTAACAAGCATCAAATACCATTAGTACCTATGTCCTATAAATAACTCACTAACCTCACAAAAAGATCTGACACACCTGGACGAAGTTGGGTCTACACCAGAAATTGTAGACAAGAACGAGCACCAACAATCGGGCACGGGCAAGGGAACGAGCACAGTCTTGTGTGTCCTTGTGACACACAAGACTGACACACAACAATTTATGTCTCACTTCCACTGTTGTTCAACAACCAATCAGCGGCCGCCACCACTGTCACGTGACAATACGTCACCGTGAACACTGACCGAATGTGATCCAGTGTCGCTCAAACTTCAACGAGCCTTGACAACGCCCAACAAACACACACGCATAGGCGGGTCAAATTCACGGGCCAATATCGCGTCTGCCACAGAATCTGTCAATCTCGCTCGTGTGTGAATTTTGCGTCTACCACTGAATCTGTCAATCTCGCTCGTGTGTGAATTTTGCGTCTGCCACAGAATCTGTCAATCTCGCTCGTGTGTGAATTTCGCGTCGGCCACTGAAACTGTCCAATATTGCAGCAAGAAATACAAAATATGAAGAACAAGGATGATTATGGATGTTGAGATTAAGTGTGTAGATTTGAATGTACCGTCAAATGATTCAATTGATCTAGATTTTTATCCAGTTATTCATAGTGTAACAAACAATATGTGTTATGAAGAGTTTGTAGGTGTGATATGTATTGGTGTCAACGCAGGTCATATACAGGCAACAGAGTATGGGTACGGTACGGTACGGTACGATCGAACTTCGGGCAAAAGTACGGTACGAAATTACGGTACGAAATTTTTTCCGAAGTACGGTACGGTACGAAAGTACGAAAAAAAAATTCGTACCGTACCGTACCTTTTTCGTACTAAAGAGAATGGGTTAAAGGTGAGCTCGATATAGAGAACTAAGTTCAACAGAATCGGTGGGAAGCCAAAATTTATCATTCCTGAGGCACCAGAGTCAGATAGATGTTTTAAGACGTTCATAATTATATTTCGATAAATGGATCATCATTCTATTTCGATACATATTGCGAGCCTGAACGCATACGCGTTCAGATACACATGTGATAGGGCTGGGCAGGAACCGGTTCCGGAACCGGTTCTGACGGTTCTGCTACGTGGGTATTGGAGCCGGGTCCGAGACTCGGAACCGGTTCTGGAACCGGGTCCACACGGATCCGAGTCCACACGGTTCCGATTCTCGGATCCGAGTCCACACGGATCCGAGTCCACACGGATCCGAGTCCACACGGATCCGAGTCCACACGGTTCCGATTCTTTGACCCGGGTCCACACGGATCCGAGTCCACACGGTTCCGATTCTCGGACCCGGGTCCACACGGATCCGAGTCCACACGGTTCCGATTCTCGGACCCGGGTCCACACGGATCCGAGTCCACACGGTTCCGATTCTTGGACCCGGGTCCACACGGATCCGAGTCCACACGGTTCCGATTCTCGGACCCGGGTCCACACGGATCTTAGTATCAGGACTGACAGGAAAATGTATGCGCATTGCGCACACACTACATGAACACTACGGTGCGTTTTAGAATTAACGCTAATATGAAATTGCGGTGAATGCAGTTTTTCACGTGTATTTAAAAAATGCGTATTATATTGTCTTCTTTTTTCTGAAATACATGTACATTATTTGCAAGTAAGTCTGTGCGCGCAGTCATATTACACGAGGTATAATACTAAATTTAATACAGATTATTTATTACGCTTATTTTATTGAATATATTATTAATATATTATTTTTTGGCGTATGATTACCGGAATTTGATTAAATAACCTCATTTTCAGCTAATTTGAGAGAAAAAGTATCGCATGAATGTTGATACAACATTTTTCCAAATCTGCGTGAAAACTGCATCCTTTCCATGGTGACTTCAATTACAATTCAACAATCAAACAAACAAACAACAATTTTAAAATCAAAGGCGGCCAATTATACGCTACACGATCGCAATTTCACGACAAAATGGATGTTTCAACTTGACTTCCGGAAGAGGTTTTCTCATTGAATCCAATAAAATATACATTTTCGGAATCAGCATGAAAAAATGTATCTACCGCAACTTGGTACTAGTTAAACTTTTGGAAAAGTAAAGAATCCACCCATTGTAATGCACACAAGCATACATGACCAAAGCTGTGATCACGGCACATCAATCACATTTGACGTGTCGCCCACAAAGAATGTGAAAACCCATACAGGTGTGAACCAGGCGAGAAAGATGCCTGCTAAGTTTGTTTGTATCGAACGAAATGTGCGTGAAAATCCTGGAAGGAAGTCAGCCAGTGTGGACATTGATGAATCTGGTCATATTTGTGTGGAAACCTTGTTTTCACTCAGAGTCTGTTATGACTGAAATCAACAGGCTGACTTGGTTGTACGCGGCTAAGGACAAATAATTTGTCAGTCAAACTGCCAGCGCCAACATCTCAACTAGTGTTTAAGCTGTTTAGTTGAATCTAGTGAGGTCCACCGTGTACACTTGAGTGGTGAGTAAAATTTGATTTTGCTTTATTTCTATACATTATCATGCATAAATGTTTAATATTAGAAATTGTTTCTATTTATTAAAATGGAATTTTTATCAATTTCCCTCTTATTTTTTAGTTTCTATTTATTCTTGTAGTGCTCCAACATTAGTAGCGTAGCAGAGGGTCTTAGTGACCTTGCGATTATTACGAAAATTTTCACAATATTCATCATTGAATCTCATAATTATCACTCAATGAGGTCGTTAAGGGGAAAATCACTCTTTTGTTGAACTCGGCATATACTTTATCATTTAAGCATTTAGTCCTACTAACAACTAACATACTTCTTCCCAAATGTAACTTTTTTTTACCCGAGAACGCCCATTATATCGCTAATATGGAATTGTTGTGAAATTGCCAATATGCTTCGATATAGAACTATTCAAATTCATATTTTTCATATTTTCCATTTCACGTCTCCCGAGAAGTGAATCCATTATCATGGTGGAGGGACCGAGCGTTGTTACTGCCTCGACTACATGAAGTGGCGACAAAATATTTGTGCACACCGGCATCTTCCGTTCCATCTGAACGTTTATTTTCAAAAGCCGGTGAATGGATATCACAC
The DNA here is from genome assembly GCA_916048095.2 of Sacculina carcini. Taxonomy (NCBI): domain Eukaryota; kingdom Metazoa; phylum Arthropoda; class Thecostraca; family Sacculinidae; genus Sacculina; species Sacculina carcini. The sequence goes on along the minus strand of OU696582.1, from coordinate 9,188,294 downwards.
AGACGAAACAGTCTCAAAGATGAAAACATAAATATGATTCTCTTTTTGAATGAAAATGTGTAATATATACGCGTTTTGTGTATGTGTGTGTGAACGTGTGCGTTACGGAATAAGCGAACGTTTTCGGGCAATAGCCGAAATCAAATTATTGTTTGTTTGAGATATTATGTAACAGGTGATACGCAAACATTGTTTATATTGGAAAGTACATTGACTATTTAGCACATTTTTGCAGCATTAGCCACATTATTGTGTCAGCATTGTATGCATTTTTCTGTTGTTAAATATAGAGATGATAATGCCTTGTACATGTCTTCATTGAATATTAAAGTTTTTCTTCAAATTACAGGGCCGTAGTCAAGAGTTATATGCTTCACTCACCCAAAAAAACAAAATGAGGATCCCCCACAAAAATGAAATTTATGAAATGATGAATTTAATTTTGTGAGAATACCCTCTGTAATGAAACTGATAGAACTTTGACTTTCAATAAAATTTTGAATTTATATAAACATTTATTATTTTCCCAGTCACACGTTCATCTATGCCAACTCTCTTTTGTGTCTTCTCCCTTTGGGTGATCTCTAAACATGCGCACAGAAAATATTTTTTTTCATCCAAGCGGAACCGGTTCCAACGGTTCCACTGCCCTACCGATCCGGAACCGTGAGTATCAATTTTCACGGTTCCTGCCCAGCCCTAACATGTGAATCAATCATAGCGCGTGAACAGATGAGTCAGATCAACGCCAACTAGATACGTAGTCTAGGTGGCATTGGTATAGCTTGCATTGGTAGCCTGAAATTCCACGCTTAAATTCCAGAAATAGGCGCTTTGCAACCGGTGACAGCTTGCAACGTCAGATGATCCTGACATATATCACATGAGGCTGTATCAGATGTATCGCTGATTGAACACACGAGTGAATTGACAATTGTATTGGTATGACTGGGCGTGTGTATCAATTGCTTGTGTGTGTGACTCTGTGTGGAGTTCTTCGTTCAAATATAGTGCTTGTGAACATGGCCATTATCACTCCCGGAGTAACACCACAAGTCCAAATCAGCACGTGATAAAAATAAAACAATTTGTTTTATTGCTAGTTTTTCGAACGTAACAAGCACGTATATACAAACCATGCTCATAAAACAATTCATGTATACAACGGGGAATTTATTACATCTTTGTGCAAATGTCATCAATATGAATCTGTTTTAAGTGTAATATAAATTCAACAAAACCTTTTCTCTAACTAACTCGGTCTTTAAGAGTCTCCCTAAAGCCCGTCAATCAGGCAATACATATATATAATCCATAGTGAATTAAGTTCACAGTTAAGCCACAATATTATCATAGCAAAGGCTTCTTAAATTCCCTAATATGTATAATCCATGTCGATTTGAGAGCAGAACGTTATTATTTAAAGCAGTGCTTATTCGTTTGCTAGCGCTCTGTGAAGCGTTCGAGAACTGAGTTGTGCGAAACTCAAGGAATATCACTGAAAACCCGTTTTCAATACCCAGAATTCTTAGAATCCCCGCAAAAAATCATCTCGTTATATTTCAACACATCACAACAAATTAAGGAATACAACAAGAAGACCATAGACTACAAAATACTCTGTACTTCTACACAAACACACTAGTGACTGTGTGTGTTGTTCGGTTGTGTGGTGTGGTTGTCCACATGCAGAACGCCGTGAGAGTCAACTTGACGGAAGACAAAACGTCTCACGTGGGCCGCAGCGCAGTCCATAAGGCCCGCGGCCGGTCCCACAAACCGCTTGTGTCCACACCTGTGCGTATCAACACCTCCGATTACGCCTCTATCGATCTATACGCCTCTCCGATGACGCCTTTTCAATCTCTATCGTTTCTCCATTTAAGAATTTGTGCAGTTGACTTTCTACGCGTTTTAAAGTTAAAAATGCACGCTATTATAACAAAATACATCAAAACAATGCACACACAATTTTCCCTCCAGATACTGCATTTGCCCATCATCCCACATTGCTGCTACATTATACCAGATACTACGTTGCTTCATTTCTACATTATACATTTTCATTAATATCCTGCCGTTGAGAAGATGCAAGTCAAAATGAAGTCATTTTTACATCAACTGTTTACAAATAATACCTCGTGTATGCATGGAAATATCTCAGTACGTGTTGCCAGGGGATCGTTGTTTTTGGCTCGCTGCGAGATGTTGTAGTAGATCACGCCCGATAGTGTGGTGAATATGCTGGTCACCGCTGCCCACTCCATTGCACCCATGCCGTCGATTCGCAAAACGGCCGTGTGACGGGCCGACTCGACCATGCGTCGCTCGTACTGCCGCATTGTCAGCAGGTGCTGCGGATTCTCGCGCGGGTGATACTGCACACACACACACACACACACACAAGCGTTGCTCTCATAAATGCAAATAGGCATAGAATATGAATGTGAAATTTGATAGACAATTTTAATTACGGATGTTTCGAACAGAAGAGCAACTAGAAGTGAACCAGCAAGAAAATCAAATGTATGAGTACTTAAAGACCTTCAACTTTACTTACAGATGAGTCCTAAAACTTTCATTTAAATTGTCCTCCCTTAAATTGTCAGATTCGAATTTAAATTCAATTGTATTCAAATTTAAATTCAATTGGACAAACTTAATACGACAAACTTCTGAAGAGCCAATCATGAGTGATTTGGGTAAGGTAAGTTAGAGGCACATGAAGACAGGACAAATCAAACAAAACTCACTCACTGTATGATATACAACTCATAGTGTAGATAATACTGCATGAGTGCAAACACACATACACATATGCACACATATACAGGGTGGCGCCGGTAAATAACCACAAATTTCAAACCTGTATTGCGAGTAAACTATTTTGTGCAGAGCCATAATTTTTGTATATATGTTCAAGGCTTTATAGTAGTTGTGTGTCATAGCAAGAGGGAACGTTGCAGCTAAAGATGATAACAGAAGAAATGAAAAGGCACGCTGTCATTGTGGCGCTTCACGCCGGCAACGAGGCGCCGGAGGTCGCCACCTTCCTCAGGGTCGACAGAAGCTTCGTGTACAAAGTCAAGCGGAGCTTGGATGAGTCTGGGGGCGACGTCCAGTCTGTGGCAAAGCGGAAGAAGCATTCCCGACGATCTGATGCCATCAGAGACGACGATTTCATCGCCAAAGTCCAGAACATCGTCGGCGATGACCCGAGCAAGTCAATCCGAGCCATCTCTCGGGAGCTGCAGGTGCATCACAGGACAGTGTGGTGTTGCATCCACGAAGATGTACGCTACAGCTCATATGTGATGAGGCGAGGTCAGTTTATGACACAACAAGCCAAGGAAAACCGCTAAGAAAAAAACAAAAAGTTGATGTGTGAAATCAAGCATCCCGAGGAACCCAAAATGCTTCGGTTCTTTTCCGACGAGAAAAATTTCGACCAAGATCAAAAGGTGAACGGGGGGAACGACCGGTGGTTGTGTCAGGACCCCGAGGATGTACCCCACGTCATGCACACAAAGTTCCCAGCCACCATCATGGTTCTCAGCGTCGTCTCCAACCAGGGAGACGTCATGCCTCCGCACTTCTTCGAGAAAGGACTTCGGGTGAACGCCGAAGAGTATGTGAAGGTTCTCCGTGATGTCGTGAAGCCCTGGCTCGACGGAGTGGCCGAGGGAAGGCCGTATGTCTTCCAGCAAGACTCGGCACCTGCCCACAAGACCAAGGCGACGCAGGAGTGGATGAGCGCCAACCTGCACAGCCACATCACGCCCGAGTTCTGGCCGCCAAGCTCCCCGGACCTGAACCTGCTCAACTACTACCTGTGTGGCGTAGTCGAGAGGGACACCAACAAGCGCCCACACAACACTCTCGACTCTCTGAAGTCAGCCATCAAGCAGGTCTTGGTCAAGATGAACAAGGCCATGCTGACCAAGGCCTGCGCCCGGTTCAGGCCACGGATCGAGGCCGTCATCGCTGCGGAGGGGGGATTCATCGAGTGAAGTGTGATCGACAGGTCGCCATCAGCTACGCCAGTTCAAACCTTTCATCCAATGTACTTACTTTTGTCAAAAAATAAATGTTTTGTGTGGAGCACATATTGTCTTCATTTACCGGCGCCACCCTGTATATATGTACTCCGAGCAAATTACCAGCAAATACAGTGAGCTACAATAATTAGTGTTGCGACATAGTAGCACAGTACAGTGCTACGACACAGTAGCACATGACACGACGTGAAGGTGTGTACAGGTTGGTGAATAGTACAGGCCAATAAAACCCATTGTAAGTCGGTTGTTATTGGCGTTTTTAAGCGTGCACATAGGCAGTCTGTTGAGACCACAAGGCACGCCCTGCTGTGCGACAATCTAAAGCCCAATAATTGCCCGTGGAGTGTTGATGAAGGATGTGAGTTATGTAACATTTGTCCTAGTGTTTCAATTATATCAGTGTGATATATGTAGTATTTGTACTAGTGTTTCAATTATATCAATGATATGTAACATTTGTACTAGTGTTTCAATTATATCAGTGTGATATACGTAACATTTGTACTAGTGTTTCAATTATATCAGTGTGATATATGTAACATTTGTACTAGTGTTTCAATTATATCAGTGCGAGATACGTAACATTTGTACTAGTGTTTCAATTATATCAGTGTGATATATGTAACATTTGTACTAGTGTTTCAATTATATCAGTGTGATATACGTAACATTTGTACTAGTGTTTCAATTATATCAGTGTGATATATGTAACATTTGTACTAGTGTTTTAATTATATCAGTGCGAGATACGTAACATTTGTACTAGTGTTTCAATTATATCAGTGTGATATATGTAACATTTGTACTAGTGTTTCAATTATATCAGTGTGATATACGTAACATTTGTACTAGTGTTTCAATTATATCAGTGTGATATATGTAACATTTGTACTAGTGTTTCAATTATATCAGTGCGAGATACGTAACATTTGTACTAGTGTTTTAATTATATCAGTGCGAGATACGTAACATTTGTACTAGTGTTTTTAATTATATCAGTGTGATATATGTAACATTTGTACTAGTGTTTCAATTATATCAGTGTGAGATACGTAACATTTGTACTAGTGTTTCAATTATATCAGTGCGAGATATGTAGTATTTGTACTAGTGTTTCAATTATATCAGTGTGAGTTATGTAACATTTGTACTAGTGTTTCAATTATATCAGTGTGATATATGTAACATTTGAACTAGTGTTTCAATTATATTAGTGTGATATATGTAAAATTTGTACTAGTGTTTCAATTATATCAGTGTGATATATGTAACATTTGTACTAGTGTTTCAATTATATCAGTGCGAGATATGTAACATTTGTACTAGTGTTTCAATTATATCAGTGTGATATATGTAACATTTGTGCTAGTGTTTCAATTATATCATTGTGATATATGTAACATTTGTACTAGTGTTTCAATTATATCAGTGTGATATATGTAGTATTTGTACTAGTGTTTCAATTATATCAGTGTGAGATATGTAACATTTGTACTAGTGTTTCAATTATATCAGTGTGATATATGTAACATTTGTACTAGTGTTTCAATTATATCAGTGTGATATATATAACATTTGTACTAGTGCTTCAATTATATCAGTGTGATATATGTAGTATTTGTACTAGTGTTTCAATTATATCAGTGTGAGTTATGTAACATTTGTACTAGTGTTTCAATTATATCAGTGTGATATATGTAACATTTGTACTAGTGTTTCAATTATATCAGTGTGATATATGTAGTATTTGTACTAGTGTTTCAATTATATCAATGATATGTAACATTTGTACTAGTGTTTCAATTATATCAGTGTGAGATACGTAACATTTGTACTAGTGTTTCAATTATATCAGTGCGAGATATGTAGTATTTGTACTAGTGTTTCAATTATATCAGTGCGAGATACGTAACATTTGTACTAGTGTTTCAATTATATCAGTGTGAGATATGTAACATTTGTACTAGTGTTTCAATTATATTAGTGTGATATATGTAACATTTGTACTAGTGTTTCAATTATATCAGTGTGAGATATGTAACATTTGTACTAGCGTTTCAATTATATCAGTGTGAGATATGTAACATTTGTACTAGCGTTTCAATTATATCAGTGTGATATATGTAACATTTGTACTAGTGTTTCAATTATATCAGTGCGAGATATGTAACATTTGTACTAGTGTTTCAATTATATCAGTGTGAAATATGTAACATTTGTGCTAGTGTTTCAATTATATCATTGTGATATATGTAACATTTGTACTAGTGTTTCAATTATATCAGTGTGATATATGTAGTATTTGTACTAGTGTTTCAATTATATCAGTGTGATATATGTAACATTTGTACTAGTGTTTCAATTATATCAGTGTGATATATGTAGTATTTGTACTAGTGTTTCAATTATATCAGTGTGAGATATGTAACATTTGTACTAGTGTTTCAATTATATCAGTGTGAGTTATATAACATTTGTACCAGTGTTTCAATTATATTAGTGTGATATATGTAACATTTGTACCAGTGTTTCAATTATATCAGTGTGATATATGTAACATTTGTACTAGTGTTTCAATTATATCAGTGTGAGTTATGTAACATTTGTACCAGTGTTTCAATTATATCACTGTGATATATGTAGTATTTGTACTAGTGTTTCAATTATATCAGTGTGATATATGTAGTATTTGTACTAGTGTTTCAATTATATCAGTGTGAGTTATGTAACATTTGTACTAGTGTTTCAATTTTATCAGTGTGATATATGTAACATTTGTACTAGTGTTTCAATTATATCAGTGTGATATATTTAACATTTGTACTAGTATTTCAATTATATCAGTGTGATATATGTAGTATTTGTACTAGTGTTTCAATTATATCAGTGTGAGTTATGTAACATTTGTACTAGTGTTTCAATTATATCAGTGTGATATATGTAGTATTTTTACTAGTGTTTCAATTATATCAGTGTGATATATGTAGTATTTGTACTAGTGTTTCAATTATATCAGTGTGAGTTATGTAACATTTGTACTAGTGTTTCAATTTTATCAGTGTGATATATGTAACATTTGTACTAGTGTTTGAATTATATCAGTGTGATATATTTAACATTTGTACTAGTATTTCAATTATATCAGTGTGATATATGTAGTATTTGTACTAGTGTTTCAATTATATCAGTGTGAGTTATGTAACATTTGTACTAGTGTTTCAATTATATCAGTGTGATATATGTAGTATTTTTACTAGTGTTTCAATTATATCAGTGTGAGGTATGTAACATTTGTACCAGTGTTTCAATTATATCAGTGTGAGATATGTAACATTTTTACTAGTATTTCAATTATATCAGTGTGATATATGTAGTATTTGTACTAGTGTTTCAATTATATCAGTGTGATATATGTAACATTTGTACTAGTGTTTCAATTATATCAGTGCGAGATACGTAACATTTGTACTAGTGTTTCAATTATATCAGTGTGATATATGTAACATTTGTGCTAGTGTTTCAATTATATCATTGTGATATATGTAACATTTGTACTAGTGTTTCAATTATATCAGTGTGATATATGTAGTATTTGTACTAGTGTTTCAATTATATCAGTGTGAGATATGTAACATTTGTACTAGTGTTTCAATTATATCACTGTGGGATATGTAACATTTGTACTAGTGTTTCAATTATATCAGTGTGATATATGTAACATTTGTACTAGTGTTTCAATTATATCAATGTGAGATGTACAAATGTCAAATGTACAAATGTGATGACAAATGTGATTACAAATGTTACTAGTGTTTCAATTATATCAGTGCGAGATATGCAACATTTGTACTAGTGTTTCAATTATATCAGTGTGATATATGTAACATTTGTACTAGTGTTTCAATTATATCAGTGCGAGATATGTAACATTTGTACTAGTGTTTCAATTATATCAGTGTGATATATGTAACATTTGTGCTAGTGTTTCAATTATATCATTGTGATATATGTAACATTTGTACTAGTGTTTCAATTATATCAGTGTGATATATGTAGTATTTGTACTAGTGTTTCAATTATATCAGTGTGAGATATGTAACATTTGTACTAGTGTTTCAATTATATCAGTGTGATATATGTAACATTTGTACTAGTGTTTCAATTATATCAGTGTGATATATATAACATTTGTACTAGTGTTTCAATTATATCAGTGTGATATATGTAGTATTTGTACTAGTGTTTCAATTATATCAGTGTGAGTTATGTAACATTTGTACTAGTGTTTCAATTATATCAGTGTGATATATGTAACATTTGTACTAGTGTTTCAATTATATCAGTGTGATATATGTAGTATTTGTACTAGTGTTTCAACTATATCAATGATATGTAACATTTGTACTAGTGTTTCAATTATATCAGTGTGAGATACGTAACATTTGTACTAGTGTTTCAATTATATCAGTGCGAGATATTTAGTATTTGTACTAGTGTTTCAATTATATCAGTACGAGATACGTAACATTTGTACTAGTGTTTCAATTATATCAGTGTGATATATGTAACATTTGTACTAGTGTTTCAATTATATCAGTGTGAGATATGTAACATTTCTACTAGCGTTTCAATTATATCAGTGTGAGATATGTAACATTTGTACTACCGTTTCAATTATATCAGTGTGATACATGTAACATTTGTACTAGTGTTTCAATTATATCATTGTGATATATGTAACATTTGTACTAGTGTTTCAATTATATCAGTGCGAGATATGTAGTATTTGTACTAGTGTTTCAATTATATCAGTGTGAGATACGTAACATTTGTACTAGTGTTTCAATTATATCAGTGTGATATATGTAACATTTGTACTAGTGTTTCAATTATATCAGTGTGATATATGTAACATTTGTGCTAGTGTTTCAATTATATCATTGTGATATATGTAACATTTGTACTAGTGTTTCAATTATATCAGTGCGAGATATGTAGTATTTGTACTAGTGTTTCAATTATATCAGTGCGAGATACGTAACATTTGTACTAGTGTTTCAATTATATCAGTGTGATATATGTAACATTTGTACTAGTGTTCCAATTATATCAGTGTGAGATATGTAACATTTGTACTAGCGTTTCAATTATATCAGTGTGAGATATGTAGCATTTGTACTAGCGTTTCAATTATATCAGTGTGATATATGTAACATTTGTACTAGTGTTTCAATTATATCAGTGTGATATATGTAACATTTGTGCTAGTGTTTCAATTATATCATTGTGATATATGTAACATTTGTACTAGTGTTTCAATTATATCAGTGTGATATATGTAGTATTTGTACTAGTGTTTCAATTATATCAGTGTGAGATATGTAACATTTGTACTAGTGTTTCAATTATATCAGTGTGATATATGTAACATTTGTACTAGTGTTTCAATTATATCAGTGTGATATATATAACATTTGTACTAGTGTTTCAATTATATCAGTGTGATATATGTAGTATTTGTACTAGTGTTTCAATTATATCAGTGTGAGTTATGTAACATTTGTACTAGTGTTTCAATTATATCAGTGTGATATATGTAACATTTGTACTAGTGTTTCAATTATATCAGTGTGATATATGTAGTATTTGTACTAGTGTTTCAACTATATCAATGATATGTAACATTTGTACTAGTGTTTCAATTATATCAGTGTGAGATACGTAACATTTGTACTAGTGTTTCAATTATATCAGTGCGAGATATTTAGTATTTGTACTAGTGTTTCAATTATATCAGTACGAGGTACGTAACATTTGTACTAGTGTTTCAATTATATCAGTGTGATATATGTAACATTTGTACTAGTGTTTCAATTATATCAGTGTGAGATATGTAACATTTCTACTAGCGTTTCAATTATATCAGTGTGAGATATGTAACATTTGTACTACCGTTTCAATTATATCAGTGTGATACATGTAACATTTGTACTAGTGTTTCAATTATATCATTGTGATATATGTAACATTTGTACTAATGTTTCAATTATATCAGTGCGAGATATGTAGTATTTGTACTAGTGTTTCAATTATATCAGTGTGAGATACGTAACATTTGTACTAGTGTTTCAATTATATCAGTGTGATATATGTAACATTTGTACTAGTGTTTCAATTATATCAGTGTGATATATGTAACATTTGTGCTAGTGTTTCAATTATATCATTGTGATATATGTAACATTTGTACTAGTGTTTCAATTATATCAGTGCGAGATATGTAGTATTTGTACTAGTGTTTCAATTATATCAGTGCGAGATACGTAACATTTGTACTAGTGTTTCAATTATATCAGTGTGATATATGTAACATTTGTACTAGTGTTCCAATTATATCAGTGTGAGATATGTAACATTTGTACTAGCGTTTCAATTATATCAGTGTGAGATATGTAGCATTTGTACTAGCGTTTCAATTATATCAGTGTGATATATGTAACATTTGTACTAGTGTTTCAATTATATCAGTGCGAGATATGTAACATTTGTACTAGTATTTCAATTATATCAGTGTGATATATGTAGTATTTGTACTAGTGTTTCAATTATATCAGTGTGAGTTATGTAACATTTGTACTAGTGTTTCAATTATATCAGTGCGAGATATGTAGTATTTGTACTAGTGTTTCAATTATATCAGTGTGAGTTATGTAACATTTGTACTAGTGTTTCAATTATATCAGTGTGATATATGTAACATTTGTACTAGTGTTTCAATTATATTAGTGTGATATATGTAACATTTGTACTAGTGTTTCAATTATATCAGTGTGATATATGTAACATTTGTACTAGTGTTTCAATTATATCAGTGCGAGATATGTAACATTTGTACTAGTGTTTCAATTATATCAGTGTGATATATGTAACATTTGTGTTAGTGTTTCAATTATATCATTGTGATATATGTAACATTTGTACTAGTGTTTCAATTATATCAGTGTGATATATGTAGTATTTGTACTAGTGTTTCAATTATATCAGTGTGAGATATGTAACATTTGTACTAGTGTTTCAATTATATCAGTGTGATATATGTAACATTTGTACTAGTGTTTCAATTATATCAGTGTGATATATATAACATTTGTACTAGTGTTTCAATTATATCAGTGTGATATATGTAGTATTTGTACTAGTGTTTCAATTATATCAGTGTGAGTTATGTAACATTTGTACTAGTGTTTCAATTATATCAGTGTGATATATGTAACATTTGTACTAGTGTTTCAATTATATCAGTGTGATATATGTAGTATTTGTACTAGTGTTTCAACTATATCAATGATATGTAACATTTGTACTAGTGTTTCAATTATATCAGTGTGAGATACGTAACATTTGTACTAGTGTTTCAATTATATCAGTGCGAGATATTTAGTATTTGTACTAGTGTTTCAATTATATCAGTACGAGATACGTAACATTTGTACTAGTGTTTCAATTATATCAGTGTGATATATGTAACATTTGTACTAGTGTTTCAATTATATCAGTGTGATATATGTAACATTTGTGCTAGTGTTTCAATTATATCATTGTGATATATGTAACATTTGTACTAGTGTTTCAATTATATCAGTGCGAGATATGTAGTATTTGTACTAGTGTTTCAATTATATCAGTGCGAGATATGTAGTATTTGTACTAGTGTTCCAATTATATCAGTGTGAGATATGTAACATTTGTACTAGCGTTTCAATTATATCAGTGTGAGATATGTAGCATTTGTACTAGCGTTTCAATTATATCAGTGTGATATATGTAACATTTGTACTAGTGTTTCAATTATATCAGTGTGATATATGTAGTATTTGTACTAGTGTTTCAATTATATCAGTGTGAGTTATGTAACTTTTGTACTAGTGTTTCAATTATATCAGTGTGATATATGTAACATTTGTACTAGTGTTTCAATTATATCAGTGTGATATATGTAGTATTTGTACTAGTGTTTCAACTATATCAATGATATGTAACATTTGTACTAGTGTTTCAATTATATCATTGTGATATATGTAACATTTGTACTAGTGTTTCAATTATATCAGTGTGATATATGTAGTATTTGTACTAGTGTTTCAATTATATCAGTGTGAGATATGTAACATTTGTACTAGTGTTTCAATTATATGAGTGTGATATATGTAACATTTGTACTAGTGTTTCAATTATATCAGTGTGATATATGTAACATTTGTGCTAGTGTTTCAATTATATCATTGTGATATATGTAACATTTGTACTAGTGTTTCAATTATATCAGTGCGAGATATGTAGTATTTGTACTAGTGTTTCAATTATATCAGTGCGAGATACGTAACATTTGTACTAGTGTTTCAATTATATCAGTGTGATATATGTAACATTTGTACTAGTGTTCCAATTATATCAGTGTGAGATATGTAACATTTGTACTAGCGTTTCAATTATATCAGTGTGAGATATGTAACATTTGTACTAGCGTTTCAATTATATCAGTGTGATATATGTAACATTTGTACTAGTGTTTCAATTATATCAGTGCGAGATATGTAACATTTGTACTAGTGTTTCAATTATATCAGTGCGAGATATGTAACATTTGTACTAGTGTTTCAATTATATCAGTGTCATATATGTAACATTTGTGCTAGTGTTTCAATTATATCATTGTGATATATGTAACATTTGTACTAGTGTTTCAATTATATCAGTGTGAGGTATGTAGTATTTGTACTAGTGTTTCAATTATATCAATGATATGTAACATTTGTACTAGTGTTTCAATTATATCAGTGTGAGATACGTAACATTTGTACTAGTGTTTCAATTATATCAGTGCGAGATATGTAGTCTTTGTACTAGTGTTTCAATTATATCAGTGTGAGTTATGTAACATTTGTACTAGTGTTTCAATTATATCAGTGTGATATATGTAACATTTGTACTAGCGTTTCAATTATATTAGTGTGATATATGTAACATTTGTACTAGTGTTTCAATTATATCAGTGTGATATATGTAACATTTGTACTAGTGTTTCAATTATATCAGTGCGAGATATGTAACATTTGTACTAGTGTTTCAATTATATCAGTGTGATATATGTAACATTTGTGCTAGTGTTTCAATTATATCATTGTGATATATGTAACATTTGTACTAGTGTTTCAATTATATCAGTGTGATATATGTAGTATTTGTACTAGTGTTTCAATTATATCAGTGTGAGATATGTAACATTTGTACTAGTGTTTCAATTATATCAGTGTGATATATGTAACATTTGTACTAGTGTTTCAATTATATCAGTGTGATATATATAACATTTGTACTAGTGTTTCAATTATATCAGTGTGATATATGTAGTATTTGTACTAGTGTTTCAATTATATCAGTGTGAGTTATGTAACATTTGTACTAGTGTTTCAATTATATCAGTGTGATATATGTAACATTTGTACTAGTGTTTCAATTATATCAGTGTGATATATGTAGTATTTGTACTAGTGTTTCAATTATATCAATGATATGTAACATTTGTACTAGTGTTTCAATTATATCAGTGTGAGATACGTAACATTTGTACTAGTGTTTCAATTATATCAGTGCGAGATATTTAGTATTTGTACTAGTGTTTCAATTATATCAGTACGAGATACGTAACATTTGTACTAGTGTTTCAATTATATCAGTGTGATATATGTATCATTTGTACTAGTGTTTCAATTATATCAGTGTGAGATATGTAACATTTCTACTAGCGTTTCAATTATATCAGTGTGAGATATGTAACATTTGTACTACCGTTTCAATTATATCAGTGAGATATATGTAACATTTGTACTAGTGTTTCAATTATATCAGTGCGAGATATGTAACATTTGTACTAGTGTTTCAATTATATCAGTGTGATATATGTAACATTTGTGCTAGTGTTTCAATTATATCATTGTGATATATGTAACATTTGTACTAGTGTTTCAATTATATCAGTGTGAGGTATGTAGTATTTGTACTAGTGTTTCAATTATATCAATGATATGTAACATTTGTACTAGTGTTTCAATTATATCAGTGTGAGATACGTAACATTTTTACTAGTGTTTCAATTATATCAGTGCGAGATATGTAGTATTTGTACTAGTGTTTCAATTATATCAGTGTGAGTTATGTAACATTTGTACTAGTGTTTCAATTATATCAGTCTGAGATACGTAACATTTGTACTAGTGTTTCAATTATATTAGTGTGATATATGTAACATTTGTACTAGTGTTTCAATTATATCAGTGTGATATATGTAACATTTGTACTAGTGTTTCAATTATATCAGTGCGAGATATGTAACATTTGTACTAGTGTTTCAATTATATCATTGTGATATATGTAACATTTGTACTAGTGTTTCAATTATATCAGTGTGATATATGTAGTATTTGTACTAGTGTTTCAATTATATCAGTGTGAGATATGTAACATTTGTACTAGTGTTTCAATTATATCAGTGTGATATATGTAACATTTGTACTAGTGTTTCAATTATATCAGTGTGATATATGTAACATTTGTACTAGTGTTTCAATTATATCAGTGCGAGATATGTAGTATTTGTACTAGTGTTTCAATTATATCAGTGTGAGTTATGTAACATTTGTACTAGTGTTCCAATTATATCAGTGTGATATATGTAACATTTGTACTAGTGTTTCAATTATATTAGTGTGATATATGTAACATTTGTACTAGTGTTTCAATTATATCAGTGCGAGATATGTAACATTTGTACTAGTGTTTCAATTATATCAGTGTGATATATGTAACATTTGTGCTAGTGTTTCAATTATATCATTGTGATATATGTAACATTTGTACTAGTGTTTCAATTATATCAGTGTGAGGTATATAGTATTTGTACTAGTGTTTCAATTATATCAATGATATGTAACATTTGTACTAGTGTTTCAATTATATCAGTGTGAGATACGTAACATTTGTACTAGTGTTTCAATTATATCAGTGCGAGATATGTAGTATTTGTACTAGTGTTTCAATTATATCAGTGTGAGTTATGTAACATTTGTACTAGTGTTCCAATTATATCAGTGTGATATATGTAACATTTGTACTAGTGTTTCAATTATATTAGTGTGATATATGTAACATTTGTACTAGTGTTTCAATTATATCAGTGTGATATATGTAACATTTGTACTAGTGTTTCAATTATATCAGTGCGAGATATGTAACATTTGTACTAGTGTTTCAATTATATCATTGTGATATATGTAACATTTGTACTAGTGTTTCAATTATATCAGTGTGATATATGTAGTATTTGTACTAGTGTTTCAATTATATCAGTGTGAGATATGTAACATTTGTACTAGTGTTTCAATTATATCAGTGTGATATATGTAACATTTGTACTAGTGTTTCAATTATATCAGTGTGATATATGTAACATTTGTACTAGTGTTTCAATTATATCAGTGTGAGGTATGTAGTATTTGTACTAGTGTTTCAATTATATCAGTGTGAGGTATGTAGTATTTGTACTAGTGTTTCAATTATATCAGTGTGATATATGTAACATTTGTACTAGTGTTTCAATTATATCAGTGTGATATATGTAACATATTGTACTAGTGTTTCAATTATATCAATGATATGTAACATTTGTACTAGTGTTTCAATTATATCAGTGTGAGATACGTAGCATTTGTACTAGTGTTTCAATTATATCAGTGCGAGATATGTAGTATTTGTACTAGTGTTTCAATTATATCAGTGTGAGTTATGTAACATTTGTAATAGTGTTTCAATTATATCAGTGCGAGATACGTAACATTTGTACTAGTGTTTCAATTATATCAGTGTGATATATGTAACATTTGTACTAGTGTTTCAATTATATCAGTGTGAGATATGTAACATTTGTACTAGCGTTTCAATTATATCAGTGTGAGATATGTAACATTTGTACTAGCGTTTCAATTATATCAGTGTGATATATGTAACATTTGTGCTAGTGTTTCAATTATATCATTGTGATATATGTAACATTTGTACTAGCGTTTCAATTATATCAGTGTGATATATGTAACATTTGTACTAGAGTTTCAATTATATCAGTGTGATATATGTAACATTTGTACTAGTGTTTCAATTTATCAGTTTGAGTTATGTAACATTTTTACTAGTGTTTCAATTATATCAGTGTGAGATATGTAGTATTTGTACTAGTGTTTCAATTATATCAGTGTGAGATATGTAGTATTTGTACCAGTGTTTCAATTATATCAGTGTGATATATGTAGTATTTGTACTAGTGCTTCAATTATATCAGTGTGAGATATGTAACATTTGTACTAGTGTTTCAATTATATCAGTGTGAGGTATGTAGTATTTGTACTAGTGTTTCAATTATATCAATGATATGTAACATTTGTACTAGTGTTTCAATTATATCAGTGTGAGATACGTAACATTTGTACTAGTGTTTCAATTATATCAGTGCGAGATATGTAGTCTTTGTACTAGTGTTTCAATTATATCAGTGTGAGTTATGTAACATTTGTACTAGTGTTTCAATTATATCAGTGTGATATATGTAACATTTGTACTAGTGTTTCAATTATATTAGTGTGATATATGTAACATTTGTACTAGTGTTTCAATTATATCAGTGTGATATATGTAACATTTGTACTAGTGTTTCAATTATATCAGTGCGAGATATGTAACATTTGTACTAGTGTTTCAATTATATCAGTGTGATATATGTAACATTTGTGCTAGTGTTTCATTTATATCATTGTGATATATGTAACATTTGTACTAGTGTTTCAATTATATCAGTGTGATATATGTAGTATTTGTACTAGTGTTTCAATTATATCAGTGTGAGATATGTAACATTTGTACTAGTGTTTCAATTATATCAGTGTGATATATGTAACATTTGTACTAGTGTTTCAATTATATCAGTGTGATATATATAACATTTGTACTAGTGTTTCAATTATATCAGTGTGATATATGTAGTATTTGTACTAGTGTTTCAATTATATCAGTGTGAGTTATGTAACATTTGTACTAGTGTTTCAATTATATCAGTGTGATATATGTAACATTTGTACTAGTGTTTCAATTATATCAGTGTGATATATGTAGTATTTGTACTAGTGTTTCAATTATATCAATGATATGTAACATTTGTACTAGTGTTTCAATTATATTAGTGTGAGATACGTAACATTTGTACTAGTGTTTCAATTATATCAGTGTGATATATGTAGTATTTGTACTAGTGTTTCAATTATATCAATGATATGTAACATTTGTACTAGTGTTTCAATTATATCAGTGTGAGATACGTAACATTTGTACTAGTGTTTCAATTATATCAGTGCGAGATATTTAGTATTTGTACTAGTGTTTCAATTATATCAGTGTGATGTATGTATCATTTGTACTAGTGTTTCAATTATATCAGTGTGAGATATGTAACATTTGTACTAGTGTTTCAATTATATCAGTGTGATATATGTAACATTTGTACTAGTGTTTCAATTATATCAGTGTGAGGTATGTAGTATTTGTACTAGTGTTTCAATTATATCAGTCTGAGATATGTAACATTTGTACTAGTGTTTCAATTATATCAGTGTGATATATGTAACATATTGTACTAGTGTTTCAATTATATCAATGATATGTAACATTTGTACTAGTGTTTCAATTATATCAGTGTGAGATACGTAGCATTTGTACTAGTGTTTCAATTATATCAGTGCGAGATATGTAGTATTTGTACTAGTGTTCCAATTATATCAGTGTGAGATATGTAACATTTGTACTAGCGTTTCAATTATATCAGTGTGAGGTATGTAGTATTTGTACTAGTGTTTCAATTATATCAGTGTGATATATGTAACATTTGTACTAGTGTTTCAATTATATCAGTGTGATATATGTAACATATTGTACTAGTGTTTCAATTATATCAATGATATGTAACATTTGTACTAGTGTTTCAATTATATCAGTGTGAGATACGTAGCATTTGTACTAGTGTTTCAATTATATCAGTGCGAGATATGTAGTATTTGTACTAGTGTTTCAATTATATCAGTGTGAGTTATGTAACATTTGTAATAGTGTTTCAATTATATCAGTGCGAGATACGTAACATTTGTACTAGTGTTTCAATTATATCAGTGTGATATATGTAACATTTGTACTAGTGTTTCAATTATATCAGTGTGAGATATGTAACATTTGTACTAGCGTTTCAATTATATCAGTGTGAGATATGTAACATTTGTACTAGCGTTTCAATTATAACAGTGTGATATATGTAACATTTGTGCTAGTGTTTCAATTATATCATTGTGATATATGTAACATTTGTACTAGCGTTTCAATTATATCAGTGTGATATATGTAACATTTGTACTAGAGTTTCAATTATATCAGTGTGATATATGTAACATTTGTACTAGTGTTTCAATTATATCAGTTTGAGTTATGTAACATTTTTACTAGTGTTTCAATTATATCAGTGTGAGATATGTAGTATTTGTACTAGTGTTTCAATTATATCAGTGTGAGATATGTAGTATTTGTACCAGTGTTTCAATTATATCAGTGTGATATATGTAGTATTTGTACTAGTGTTTCAATTATATCAGTGTGAGATATGTTACATTTGTACTAGTGTTTCAATTATATCAGTGTGATATATGTAACATTTTTACTAGTGTTTCAATTATATCAGTGTGATATATATAACATTTGTACTAGTGTTTCAATTATATCAGTGTGAGATACGTAACATTTGTACTAGTGTCTCAATTATATCAATGTGAGATACGTAACATTTGTACTAGTGTTTCAATTATATCAGTGCAAGATTTTTAACATTTGTACTAGTGTTTCAATTATATCAGTGCGAGATACGTAACATTTGTACTAGTGTTTCAATTATATCAGTGTGATATATGTAACATTTTTACTAGTGTTTCAATTATATCAGTGTGATATACGTAACATTTGTACTAGTGTTTCAATTATATCAGTGTGATATATGTAACATTTGTACTAGTGTTTCAATTATATCAGTGCGAGATACGTAACATTTGTACTAGTGTTTTAATTATATTAGTGCGAGATACGTACCATTTGTACTAGTGTTTTTAATTATATCAGTGTGATATATGTAACATTTGTACTAGTGTTTCAATTATATCAGTGTGAGATACGTAACATTTGTACTAGTGTTTCAATTATATCAGTGCGAGATATGTAGTATTTGTACTAGTGTTTCAATTATATCAGTGTGAGTTATGTAACATTTGTGCTAGTGTTTCAATTATATCAGTGTGATATATGTAACATTTGTACTAGTGTTTCAATTATATTAGTGTGATATATGTAACATTTGTACTAGTGTTTCAATTATATCAGTGTGATATATGTAACATTTGTACTAGTGTTTCAACTATATCAGTGCGAGATATGTAACATTTGTACTAGTGTTTCAATTATATCAGTGTGATATATGTAACATTTGTGCTAGTGTTTCAATTATATCATTGTGATATATGTAACATTTTTACTAGTGTTTCAATTATATCAGTGTGATATATGTAGTATTTGTACTAGTGTTTCAATTATATCAGTGTGAGATATGTAACATTTGTACTAGTGTTTCAATTATATCAGTGTGATATATGTAACATTTTTACTAGTGTTTCAATTATATCAGTGTGATATATATAACATTTGTACTAGTGTTTCAATTATATCAGTGTGATATATGTAGTATTTGTACTAGTGTTTCAATTATATCAGTGTGAGTTATGTAACATTTGTACTAGTGTTTCAATTATATCAGTGTGATATATGTAACATTTGTACTAGTGTTTCAAATATATCAGTGTGATATATGTAGTATTTGTACTAGTGTTTCAATTATATCAATGATATGTAACATTTGTACTAGTGTTTCAATTATATCAGTGTGAGATACGTAACATTTGTACTAGTGTTTCAATTATATCAGTGCGAGATATTTAGTATTTGTACTAGTGTTTCAATTATATCAGTGCGAGATACGTAACATTTGTACTAGTGTTTCAATTATATCAGTGTGATATATGTAACATTTGTACTAGTGTTTCAATTATATCAGTGTGAGATATGTAACATTTGTACTAGCGTTTCAATTATATCAGTGTGAGATATGTAACATTTGTACTAGCGTTTCAATTATATCAGTGTGATATATGTAACATTTGTACTAGTGTTTCAATTATATCAGTGCGAGATATATAACATTTGTACTAGTGTTTCAATTATATCAGTGTGATATATGTAACATTTGTGCTAGTGTTTCAATTATATCATTGTGATATATGTAACATTTGTACTAGTGTTTCAATTATATCAGTGTGAGGTATGTAGTATTTGTACTAGTGTTTCAATTATATCAATGATATGTAACATTTGTACTAGTGTTTCAATTATATCAGTGTGAGATACGTAACATTTGTACTAGTGTTTCAATTATATCAGTGCGAGATATGTAGTATTTTTACTAGTGTTTCAATTATATCAGTGTGAGTTATGTAACATTTGTACTAGTGTTTCAATTATATCAGTGTGATATATGTAACATTTGTGCTAGTCTTTCAATTATATCATTGTGATATATGTAACATTTGTACTAGTGTTTCAATTATATCAGTGTGATATATGTAGTATTTGTACTAGTGTTTCAATTATATCAGTGTGAGATATGTAACATTTGTACTAGTGTTTCAATTACATCAGTGTGATATATGTAACATTTGTACTAGTGTTTCAATTATATCAGTGTGATATATGTAACATTTGTACTAGTGTTTCAATTATATCAGTGTGATATATGTAGTATTTGTACTAGTGTTTCAATTATATCAGTGTGAGTTATGTAACATTTGTACTAGTGTTTCAATTATATCAGTGTGATATATGTAACATTTGTACTAGTGTTTCAATTATATCAGTGTGATATATGTAGTATTTGTACTAGTGTTTCAATTATATCAGTGTGAGATACGTAACATTTGTACTAGTGTTTCAATTATATCAGTGCGAGATATGTAGTATTTGTACTAGTGTTTCAATTATATCAGTGCGAGATACGTAACATTTGTACTAGTGTTTCAATTATATCAGTGTGATATATGTAACATTTGTACTAGTGTTTCAATTATATCAGTGTGAGATATGTAACATTTGTACTAGCGTTTCAATTATATCAGTGTGAGATATGTAACATTTGTACTAGCGTTTCAATTATATCAGTGTGATATATGTAACATTTGTACTAGTGTTTCAATTATATCAGTGCGAGATATGTAACATTTGTACTAGTGTTTCAATTATATCAGTGTGATATATGTAACATTTGTGCTAGTGTTTCAATTATATCATTGTGATATATGTAACATTTGTACTAGTGTTTCAATTATATCAGTGCGAGCTATGTAACATTTGTACTAGTGTTTCAATTATATCAGTGTGATATATGTAACATTTGTGCTAGTGTTTCAATTATATAATTGTGATATATGTAACATTTGTACTAGTGTTTCAATTATATCAATGATATGTAACATTTGTACTAGTGTTTCAATTATATCAGTGTGATATATGTAACATTTGTACTAGTGTTTCAATTATATCAGTGCGAGCTATGTAACATTTGTACTAGTGTTTCAATTATATCAGTGTGATATATGTAACATTTGTGCTAGTGTTTCAATTATATCATTGTGATATATGTAACATTTGTACTAGTGTTTCAATTATATCAATGATATGTAACATTTGTACTAGTGTTTCAATTATATCAGTGTGATATATGTAACATTTGTACTAGTGTTTCAATTATATCAGTGCGAGATATGTAACATTTGTACTAGTGTTTCAATTATATCAGTGTGATATATGTAACATTTGTGCTAGTGTTTCAATTATATCATTGTGATATATGTAACATTTGTACTAGTGTTTCAATTATATCAGTGTGATATATGTAGTATTTGTACTAGTGTTTCAATTATATCAGTGTGAGATATGTAACATTTGTACTAGTGTTTCAATTATATCAGTGTGATATATGTAACATTTGTACTAGTGTTTCAATTATATCAGTGTGAGATATGTAACATTTGTACTAGTGTTTCAATTATATCAGTGTGATATATGTAACATTTGTACTAGTGTTTCAATTATATCAGTGTGATATACGTAACATTTATACTAGTGTTTCAATTATATCAGTGTGATATATGTAACATCTGTACTAGTGTTTCAATTATATCAGTGTGAGATATGTAACATTTGTACTAGTGTTTCAATTATATCAGTGTGATATATGTAACATTTGTACTAGTGTTTCAATTATAAGTGTGTGATACATGTAACATTTGTACTAGTGTTTCAATTATATCAGTCTGAGATACGTAACATTTGTACTAGTGTTTCAATTATATCAGTCTGATATCTGTAACATTTGTACTAGTGTTTCAATTATATCAGTGTGAGATATGTAACATTTGTACTAGTGTTTTAATTATATCAGTGTGATATATGTAACATTTGTACTAGTGTTTCAATTATATCAGTGTGAGATATGTAACATTTGTACTAGTGTTTCAATTATATCAGTGTGATATATGTAACATTTGTACTAGTGTTTCAATTATATCAATGTGATATATGTAACATTTGTACTAGTGTTTCAATTATATCAGTGTGAGATACGTAACATTTTTACTAGTGTTTTAATTATATCAGTGTGATATATGTAACATTTGTACTAGTGTTTCAATTATATCAGTGCGAGATATGCAAAATTTGTACTAGTGTTTCAATTATATCAGTGTGAGTTATGTAACATTTGTACTAGTGTTTCAATTATATCAGTGTGAGTTATTTAACATTTGTGCTAGTGTTTCAATTATATCAGTGTGATATATGTAACATTTGTGCTAGTGTTTCAATTATATCAGTGCGAGATATGCAAAATTTGTACTAGTGTTTCAATTATATCAGTGTGAGTTATGTAACATTTGTACTAGTGTTTCAATTATATCAGTGTGAGATATGTAACATTTGTACTAGTGTTTCAATTATATCAGTGTGATATATGTAACATTTGTACTAGTGTTTCAATTATATCAGTGTGAGATACGTAACATTTGTACTAGTGTTTTAATTATATCACTGTGATATATGTAGCATTTGTACTAGTGTTTCAATTATATCAGTGTGAGATACGTAACATTTGTACTAGTGTTTCAATTATATCAGTGCGAGATATGTAACATTTGTACTAGTGTTTCAATTATATCAGTGTGATATATGTAACATTTGTACTAGTGTTTCAATTATATCAGTGTGAGATATGTATCATTTGTACTAGTGTTTTAATTATATCAGTGTGATATATGTAACATTTGTACTAGTGTTTCAATTATATCAGTGTGAGATATGTAACATTTGTACTAGTGTTTCAATTATGTCAGTGTGATATATGTAAAATTTGTACTAGTGTTTCAATTATATCAGTGTGATATATGTAACATTTGTACTAGTGTTTCAATTATATCAGTGTGAGATATGTAGTATTTGTATTAGTGTTTCAATTATATCAGTGTGAGATACGTGACATTTGTACTAGTGTTTCAATTATATCAGTGTGAGATACGTGACATTTGTACTAGTGTTTCAATTATATCAGTGTGATATATGTAACATTTGTACTAGTGTTTCAATTATATCAGTGTGATATATGTAACATTTGTACTAGTGTTTCAATTATATCAGTGTGAGATATGTAACATTTGTACTAGTGTTTCAATTATATCAGTGTGAGATATGTAACATTTGTACTAGTGTTTCTCTACACCGTGACCTCTACACCGCTCAACTGTCATTGGTCCAGCAAGACAGCTGAACCAATCAGTGTGTGTCTGTGTGTGTGTGTGTGTGTGTGTGTGTGTGTGTGTGTGTGTGTGTGTGCGTGTGTGAATGTGTGTGTGTGTGTGTATGTGTGTGTGTGTGTATGTATGTGTGTGTGTGTGTGTGTGTGTGTGTGTGTGTGCGTATGTGTGTGTGTGTGTGTGCGTGTGTGAATGTGTGTGTGTGTGTGTGTATGTGTGTGTGTGTGTGTGTGTGTGTGTGTGTGTGTGTGTGTGTGTGTGTGTGTGTGTGTGTGTGTGTGTGTGCGTGTGTGTGTGTGTGTGTGTGAATGTTATGACACAGCGTCAAATGACGCCAATATTCACGTTGTTTTGCTGAATACCACATTGAATTAGCAACAAATTTACAATACAATGAAATTCTGTTATTATTAAATTGTTATATAAACTTGAATAGAATAAAATAGTTAAACTTCACTAAAATTATGTCGCTAAAGGTAATTAAGGTATAATAAATTTTACAAATTTCCCTGAAAAATTAATTAATTATTGAATAATTCCTCATTTTCCTATCAAACCTGGCTCCCTATCAAATCTAGAATTCACTTCGAAATTTGCTCCCTAATCTTCAAGCTGTTGCACTGTACCCCTAAACATACGTATCTCTATACCTTACTTTCTCACTCTGAAACCTCCTCTTCTTGACATCCTGTCCCTTTAGCCTGCCCTCGCGCTTCAAATAAGTCCGCGTGGTCTTCCAAATCTTTCTCCTTTTTCGGTCCGCGTCTTTATAACTCTCTCTCCTCTCACATCACCTCCTCGTTGTCATATCGTTCATTTGCTTCTTCTCTTCGTAAATATATTTTGATCTATCTTTCGATTCTGCGTTTGCGTCATGTATATAGCTGTACTCGTCCGGGAAGCCTATGACTGTGTATGTTCTGCGTGCATTAATTTAGTTCCCTTGTTTGTAATGTCATTACGCTGCGCTCTTCTACGTCCTTGTTTGTGTCCTGCTGCTGTTTCTCCTTGATTTGATCTGCGTTATAATTTGTTGTTTTGTGATCGAGCTCTTATTATCGTATTATTCCATGCTCGCATTGCCAGTTTATATTTCATGTTTTTCTGCATGAGTACTCGTCTACACGCCTATGATGATGGGCGCTATACCAAATACACACTGTTGTTGTGGTGTTGTTGTTGTTACAATGTAAAACAAGTACGCTTTCAACGTTTTCAAGCGTTTTCAACGCTTTGTGTATTGCGTTGGTGTTTCTATTTGAACATGTTTCATGTACAAATATTTTATTAAGAAAACTAATTTTCAGCCAACAATATGTCAAATGGCAAACAATTTCGTTTTTCAAAATTCATTTTACGTGACTTTTTTTATACGTTTGAACTTTTTGGTATGCTCCGAGATGGAACATATTGCCGCCATACATACAGATGAACGCACACACACTCATATGCGCACCAGCACAGATGATTTCACATACACATAGCGCTAGCAGCGATCTCTAGATACTCAAATCAAGCAAACTTACCATAAAAAGCATAGTGAAATGATTACTCACAGCGAAACTCATGATTAAATGACAGAGTGACATAAAATAATTTATTTAAACGGAATATGTTCACACATGTATAAATATTGTATAAATAAAACTGAATATATTGTTCTTCACCCGCCTAAGATCCACCCTGCTCTGTCTGACTTGCTTCTTTCATCCCATGTACGTGACCTCGGTATTATACTAGATCCGCACCTATCCTATCAAAAACACTTCACTTCTACCGCTCATATCTGTCGGTTAATTATCCGAAATCTATATTTGATCCGTCCTTACATTGACTCTCCTCTCGCACACTCTCTGGTATCTGCTCTCATACTTCCCCGCATTGACTACTGCAATTCACTATTTCTACACCTTCCACAGAAATCCTATAACATACTGCAGTCTATCCTTAATCAAGCCTGTCGTTTCATCCTTCGCCTCCCTCCACATCACCCCACATCATCCCATCTACGTGACCTGGGTATCCTACCCATACCCTACCGCATTCATCATAAAATCTGTTTACTGACATACAAGCTCTTACATCTTTCTGACTCACCGCAGTATCTTCTAGAACTCCTATCGCCACATGTTGGTCCTCGTGATACACGACAGTTCAAAGTACTCCTTGAACCTCGTTCTCTTTGTGAATCTTTCTGGTCGACACGCTCTCTTCAGTTTACTGCACCACGTATGTACAACAACCTTCCATATGAACTGCTCTCCTCCACTTCTGTTGAATCATTCTCGAAGCTACTACATTCTCACCTTCTCTCGCTATTAGATTAAATGACCTGCTCATAATGCTAAAAGCATAAAAGCTAAAAGCATGCTCATAATTGTAGTATATATATACATATATATATAATTATTTTTACATATTGCTTATCATGTTAATTGCATTGATGTTAATTGCTTGTTAATTCATAATTGTGAGAGTTCCTGAGTTGCCATGGCAACGCAACGGAAAAATGTAACACGGGGAGATTTTTGGCAGGGAGTGAGATAATAGTGAGGGGAACGGAAGGAGTGTTTTACGTGTATTGGAGTTTGTTGAAAGTGTTGTTTCATTGTTAACTGTTTTATAATAAAAAACCACAAGCTATTTCGGCATGGCAAAAATTTCCCAAGATATGATAAAGCCATTTAATGGAGACGGAGATGCTGTCGCATGGATCAAAAAAGTGCGACTTGTTGCCAAGCTCCAGAAAGTGGATGATGTGGCGAGTTTGCTCCCACTGTACTTGGAAGGCTCTGCGCTTGCAACATATTTAGAAATGGAGGAGAATGATCAGGAAGTTGCTGACAGAATCGAAGAAAAACTAAAGGAAGTATTTTCAGACAGTGCCTTCATTGCGTATCATAAATTGACCAGAATGAGATGGACAGGTGAGCCCATTGATGTGTTTTCAAATGAAATAAGGCGGTTGGCTGGACTGTCAGGATTTGTTGGAGAAGGTCTTGATAATATTGTAAAGTTATCATTCGTGAACGGATTTCCTGATGACATCAGCAAGCAGTTGCAGCAGATCAACAATGTGGAGCGTGTTCCATTGGGCGAAGTGCTTAGCAGGGCCAGATTACTTGCTGTGAGAGGAGAGAGCTCCGTGAACGCAGTGGCGGCGAACAACACGCTGACTGACAGAAGAAAAACTGCAGTGCGCCGGAACTCATTCGAAGACAGATGCGTCGTACGCGGAGAGCCTCATATAGCGCGAAGTGGCAGCCATAGAAAATCAGTGACGTGTTTTAGATGTGGCAAGGAAGGCCACATTGCAGTTCAGTGCACCGCTGATCCGGGAAACGAGCAAAGGGGAACTGGTGCGCCAGCAGTCACCCCTTTGACTCACTGATGGCGCAGCCTGGCAGACTGCCTTTGGTCAATGTTTTAGTTGCAGGCAGAAATGTTCGGGCATTAGTGGATACCGGCTGTTCAACAGTTGTCGTGACGACGAAGATTGTTAAGAATTATGAGGCAGGTGGTTTCATAAGTGCGTTTGACGGGAGGCAGGTGCAATGCCGAGGGAAGACCTGGGTCAACTTGACAGTGGAAGGCAGAAGCGTGAGAGCGCGTGCGATGGTAGTTGATAAGATAGTGAACGACATAGATTGTGTATTAGGGATGGATGTGATTGATTGTCTTGGTGGTGTATTTGTGACAAATAATGGTGTCAAATTTGGGGATTGCAGTTGTGTTGCTGTGGGTGCTGAGACACCAGTACCAGGCAATATAACATACCATAGTAAGAAAAATGAGAGTACACAATTGAGTATCAACGATAAAGATTTTTTCGCGTCGTTCGATGGAGAAAAATGGGAGGTAGAATGGTTTGTGAAGGAAGACTCCCCAGTGTTAAATAACTCTATCGGCTGCTACAATCAAACAATAAAGTCAGAAACACGTCACGAGTTTGACACCGAAGTGAAACGTTGGATAGCAGAAGGGATTCTGGTGCCGTGGACTGGCAACACAAAGTCGGGTGTATTACCGTTGCTTGCAGTGGTGCAACCGACGAAGAGAAAAGTTCGCCCAGTACTCGATTTTCGAGAATTAAATGAATATGTGAGTAGTCATACGGGTGATGAATTCATCGATATATGTAATGAAAAATTGAGGAAATGGAGGTGCATCGATGGTCCTGCGTCTGTGGTAGATTTGAAGACGGCATATCTGCAAATTCACATGTCAAAGAAATTATGGAAATATCAGTTGGTCAAATACCACGGCAAAGTCTACACTCTGACGAGAATGGGTTTTGGGTTATGTTCAGCCCCTAGAGTAATGACAAAAATTGTGCGAACGGTGCTGCAGCAGTCAGATGTCATTGAGCGTGCTACCGACTCATACATCGACGATATTATCGTAAATGAGGCCATAATTTCAGCGAAGGCAGTGGTGCAACATCTACAGAAATATGGATTGGTGGCAAAACAGCCAGTGCCTATTGAGGAAGGTGCTGTGCTGGGCTTGAAAGTGTTCAGAAACAGAAGTGGTGCACTTGTGTACAAAAGAGGAAATGAAGTTCCACAGTCGGTTGATAAATTATCAAAAAGGGAATTGTTCTCGTTGTGCGGAAAATTGGTAGGCCATTACCCGGTGGCGAGGTGGTTGAGACTGGCCTGCAGTTTCATTAAACGCAGAGCGCATGGCGGACATTGGGACAGACTGGTCGGTGACAATGTTGTGAAAATGATTCGAGAAGTGTTAGATAGAGTAAGGCGTGGTGACCCTGTAGGGGGTGTGTGGAATGTGCCAAAAACAAAGAAGGGGGTGGTGTGGTGTGACGCTAGCAACTTGGCCGTTGGCGTGGCGCTGGAGATTGGTGGTCATATTGTTGAGGATGCAGCGTGGCAGCGGAAGGAGTCCGATGTTCACCACATCAATGTGGCTGAACTGGAAGGGGTATTGAAAGGATTGAATTTGGCTGTCAAGTGGAATTTGACCGATGTGGAAGTACGCACTGATTCAGCAACGGTATTGGGCTGGGTCAACGCAGCCTTAAATAAGGAGAGAAGAATCAAGACAAAAGGTGCAGCTGAGCTTCTGATAAAGCGACGGTTGGGTATACTGTGTGACTTGGTGGAGGAGCTCGAGCTGAAATTAAAGATTGTGCGAGTTCCCACCACGGTAAATAAAGCAGACGAGCTGACCCGCGTCAAGAAAGAATGGCTGGTAATGCCCGTAGAAAGTGAAGAAGAGTATCATTGCACCGCGTCGAGTTCTAGTGTATGTGCTATGACATCGGAAAGACTCGCTGAACTCCATGAATTACATCATATGGGTGTGGATAGAACACTTTATTTAGCGCGACAAGAGGATCCAAGAGTGACACGAGACCAAACACAACGTGTTGTTCAATGCTGTGTTAGATGCCAATCAATCGATCCAGCACCAGTCCAGCACACGTCCGGAAGCCTGAATGTGAGCAAGTCATGGTCAAGATTGGCCATTGACGTGACTCATTACCGCCAGCAAACATATCTGTCAATTGTGGACTGCGGTCCAGGTCGGTTCGCCATCTGGCGAGAGTTGCGTGCTGAGAACTCAGAGCTGGTGTGTGGCATTCTCGATGAGATATTCAGGGAAAGAGGTCCAGTTCTCGAGCTGCTCATGGACAATGGTATGGTGTTTAGATCAGAGCAAATGAGAAGACTGATGGAAAGGTGGAAGATACAACCCTATTTCAGAGCTGCATATCGCCCAAGTGGTAACGGCATTGTAGAGCGTCACCATCGTACCATCAAAGCTTTGGCAGAGAGAGCTCAAGTGACACCGTTGTCGGCAGTGTTTTGGTACAATATGACGCCACGCGAGGGCTTGACTCACAATTCGGTACCACATAAACACGTCCATGCATACGAGTGGAGAAATCCATCGTTAGAAATGCCGCCGAGACGCGAGTCCACTCAGTCTTCCATCAGCGTAGGGGACGAAGTTTGGGTGAAGCCACCCGTTCCTAAATGTACAACGCAGTGGACGCGCGGTAGAGTAACAGACATCAATTCGTCAAACAACATTTCTGTAGACGGGATGCCGCGACATATATTGGATGTGCGGCCGGCAAGAGACGCTCATGACGAACGCCACGTTCCTACAGATGCAGAGCACGACGATGCGGAATTGCCTCGGCGCTCAACAAGACAACGGAAGACCCCGGCGTGGCTAGATGATTATGTTACTGATTGATCTTCAGATCAAGGGGGCATGTAGTATATATATACATATATATATAATTATTTTTACATATTGCTTATCATGTTAATTGCATTGATGTTAATTGCTTGTTAATTCATAATTGTGAGAGTTCCTGAGTTGCCATGGCAACGCAACGGAAAAATGTAACACGGGGAGATTTTTGGCAGGGAGTGAGATAATAGTGAGGGGAACGGAAGGAGTGTTTTACGTGTATTGGAGTTTGTTGAAAGTGTTGTTTCATTGTTAACTGTTTTATAATAAAAAACCACAATAATTACATTATTTGTTCTTGTTTTGTATGTGTGCATGCTAGACCTTTTCTTGATATTAGATTAAATGACTTGCTCATAACTGCATTATCTATACTTGTTTGTATGTGTGCTTGTTTATGTTTGCATGTCTGCCTGATTCGCATGTTCTATTTGTAGTGGCATATATATTTACTTACGTGCTGCCTTTTGTAATTACACCTATATTCTGATTCTTGTCACGACCTCTATAATTTGCCATGTATGTTCGCATGTTTTTCTCTGCAGTTTTGTAGTTTCTGCATTTGCATGTTACATGTATTCTGGCTTATTTATTTTATTTAGTTTTATTATTGCATGTCTACTTTATTCTTTATGCCAATTGTGCCTGTGGTAGGCTGAAGTACAAATACAAATACAAATATTACACAAAACTCCTGTGCAACGCCCAGTCTGGTGTGGCCGCTACGTATACATATGTAGCTCGAAAGTTCCATATCGTTTTGGAACGTTCCCGCATTTCATTTTCATTCTTTAATGTCGCATCCTTTTTACATTGGGCAGCTCCTTGCCCAAGCCTCGTTGCCTGAATACGACGTTGACTAGACATATGACAGTGCTGACATAAGACAGTTTATGCGCGAAATGGTCGAATTCGGCCGAAGCGCTTAACAACAACAACAACAGTAGCTCGAAAGTGTTTCGTGACGCGATTATTCTCACTCTGCCATTCATTCTATCGTTCACCTGATCATGGTTTTTAACACCGGGTGGTAATTGGTTAATACAGTAGCTCATAATTTTGTTGGTAGCGATCTCTAATTTTTGACAGGTGAAAAATCGTGACCCGATTCTACATATATTCAAACTCGTTTTATTTGTAATTATTTTGTGTTTGGTCATAATTAGGGCTGTCAAAAGTTTATAGTGATTTTTCACCCAAAATTCACTCTCTAAAGTTACCTAAAACACCATATAAAGCTTGTATATAGTTATTTTATTTTATAATTATTTTATTATTCTCCCCATCCTCAAAATACCTTCACTTGATCCGTCAGTCTGTGAAAATTACCGTCCTATATCTCCTGAACTTACCTTCCAAACTTCTCGTATTTGCTATTTACTCCCAACTTGCGCCTTTTGTTTTCAAATCTCTTGATCCTTATCAATCAGGCTTTAGGCCTGCACACTCCACTGAGTGTCCTTATTTCGGTTTCGTCTACTGTCCTCTCGCATTTCTCGTACAAAAAGTCTGTCCTTGTCCTTCTTGATCCCTCATCTGCCTTTGACCTGGTTAATCACAATATTCTTATCAAAGATCTCTCTTCCTTAGGTGTGTCTTCTACAGCCCTTGCTCTTCTTAACTCCTACCTTTCTGATCGTTCTTTCTCTGCATTTCAATTCATTCTAGAACCATTCCTATAGCGCGAGGTGTCCCCCAAGGGTCTGCTCTTGGACCTCTCTTATTTAACCTTCATGTCTTCGCTTTGCTCTATCCTAAGACGCTTCTCTCTGTCGTTTCATATATATGTGGATGACATCCAACTAATTCTTCCCCTTCCTCTTCCTTATTCTAACTTTATTTATGATATCATGTCCTATATCTCCTCTTGGTGTGCGTCTCGTGATCTCCTGCTTAATATTTCTGAGTCTGAATTTTCTGTCCTTCATCCTTCACACATAGTGCCTCCTTTACTTCCTTTTCCTCTTTCTTTGTCTGTCCGTAATCTAGGTATCATTATTGACTCGTCTCTTTCATTTCCCGTTAATATCCCTGCTGTTGCGCGTTCGTGCCATCTTATTATTCGTTCGTTGTATCCTATCCGTCCCTTTCTTGATCAGTCATCTGCCATCAAACTCATTCATTCTTTCATTTTCTCTAGAATTGGCTATTGTAACTCTTTATATCTACATGTTCCTCTTCTTTAAAAATCCTCCAGTCTATAATGAATAAATCATGTCGTTTTGTGTTATATCCTACTCCGGTGGCTTCTTATGATTCCTCGCATACAAATCTGCTGCCTTATTTACAAAATCCTACATGACCCTCACCAACCGATCTAGCTATCCAATCTCCTCACACCTTCTAGCGATCTCTTATCTCGTCATCATTTACCTATTTCCTGTCCTCGTGCCAGCAATTAATCTTCTTGGTCTAGCAAATCTTTTATTTTATGCTCCCCGTCTCTACAACGGCCTTCCTCTTAGCGTGTCTTCCTCTCAATCTCTTGCTGCGTTTTCTACTTCTCTTCGCAATCATCTTTTTGACATATCCTTCGATCATTCTTCGCATAACCTTACTTCCTATGCCGCGCTCTGAGCCCGTTCATTACAATCTTTGTTCAGATTTTGTTTGTATGCTTATTGCGATATGCCGATTTGTTTCCGATATTGTGTTCGTGTAAGTACATGTGCCTATCTGTGGATGTGTGTGTGTGTGTGTCTGTCTTATATTGTTATAAACGTGTGTGTGTGGCGTGTGTAGGTATATGTATGTATATGTGTATGTATGTTGGTGTATGTATGTATGTCTGTATATGTATGTATATATGTGTATAAATGTGTATATGTATGGATGTATGTTTTTAAATAGGTATATGTATTTATGTATGTGTGTATATGTTTTGAATATGGGTACGTATGTGTACGCAAGTGAATTTATGTATGTGTGTGTGTGTGTGAGTGTGTGTGTTTGTGAGTATGTATACTTGTCTTTGCCGCCTGTCTGCTTATTCTTGTTGCGGTGTTTATTTACTCTTTGTTGACTATTTGCTATTTGTTATACTTCATTCGCGCGTGTGTTGATATGTGCGCTCTACAAATATATGTTTATTGTTGATTCAAAAAGCTATCAGGTTTCAGAGTTGTTTTTCCGTCGATAGGGTACTTTTTGCTTTTGGGTTAGTTTTTCGTCATTAGGTTATTTTTCATGTTATTAGGTCACTTGATCACGGGGTTTGGTAACTTTTTGCAGACAAGAGGCACAAAAACGCTATGAATTCGGATACAATTGGAAAACAGGTGGAAAATCATGTCTGAAGATCAACAAATATAAAAATTTTGGCAGGAAAATGTGAACAACTGTTCTTCAATTTACTATGTACGCATCATATTGTGTTCACTTTTGTAAACGCGCACGAGCCACAGTACCTACAGATGTTTGCGACGTGGGATGGTACGACGTTTGAGCTCTATACCTGATATTGCACAATCACGCTTGTGAATACCCATTCAATCGGACAGTAGATACTCCGTGGTTTTCAGAACGTGAGATAGTGACAGTTTCTCACGTTTGAGCTCAGGAGACGAAACAGTACCACCTTATATATAAGACTGTGAGGACAGGTTGCTTACGTAAGGACAGGGGTATCCACACATGCTGCGTTTACGCTCACACAAACATACATATTGGCGCAAGGAAATACTGGCTGTAACACGTGCTTACTCGATAGGAATGCCTCACAAAAGTCTCATTTAAACAATATAAACATTTTCGCGATCATTGCTAATGAAGGAGCTTACTTCAGCTTACTTTAATTATCTTTATTGTTATTTATGTATATTTATTTTATATTCATGTATATTTATTCATCTTTTACTCTCCATTTATTACTATTTTATATTGGTTGTTTTTATTTATTAAATCATAATTCTACTAAGTGTTGGCTGTTGTTTATTGAATTATATAAATTTGTGTTGTTGTTGATTGAATCATACTTTTATTTATTGTTGGTTGCTTCTTATTAAATAATATTTATTATTTATTGTTATTTATTACTGTTACTGCTATTATTTATGCATATTGGTTTATGCGAACTGTACTGGGTTGGCTTGTTGCATTCGTTCGGTGGTTGAATTAAAAATATAAAAATAATTGATTGATGGTTGTTATTCATTGAATCACATATTTATTTATTGTAATTTATTGAGGAACGTGGGCGGAGTGACATTATGGAGCGTTATCGGATGATGGTTTATTGTTTATTGTGATTTATTTATTTTCTTTTCCATCTCTTTTTCTAGAATTCTTTTCTTGTCGATCTTTCTTCCTTATCTCTTTCTCTCCGAATATTGTGGGTGTTTCCGGTACATCGGACCACCGCAGGGTGGTAATAGTGCTTGCGCTCTTCCCATGCTACTGGATTTGTCTGTAATTAATAATATTACTAATAATGATCATTACTATAAGAAATAATTGCATTTGCAACGAGGGTCTTTCACCTTTGTATTAACTTTCAACTTGTTACTTTTTTATGGTTATGCTGCCTTTTTCGATATTAGGTCACTTTTTGGTGGTTGCTCAAAAATAGCGCCAAGGTGGAGATTAGATGGAAAAAGGATAGTATGGACTGGAGTATTTCCTTCTTGCAGAACTGAAAACGAAATAGGCTTTTCTGAGACAGCGTATGTTATTTTAGGTAATTTAAGGTTACTTTTCTCGCTAAAGTTACTTTTTATCATTTTAGGTTACCTTTATTACTTTTCTCGCTAAAGTTACTTTTTATCATTTTAGCCCTAGTGTGATGTGATCATGTGCAGTAAGTGTGTGTGTGTATGTGTGTGTGTGTGTGTGTGTGTGTGTGTGTGTGTATGTGTGTGTGTGTGTGAGATTGTGTCTGAGTGCGTGAGCGTGTGTATGTGTGATCGTGAACGGTTGAATTGTGTATTGTGTGCGAGTGTGTATAGCTGTGTCGGTGTGTGTGTGTGTGTTTGTGTGTGTGTGTGTGTGTGTGTGTGTGTGTGTGTGTGTGTATTTCAAGTGTACATGCCCCGCGGCGGCGAGCGATTGACCGGTTCGCCGCTGATTGGTTGTTTCGGCGGATGTGAGGCCTGTGTGTGTGTGCTCCCGTATGTGACGGTGTGAGCGTGGAGTCGTGTTGGTGGTCTGGTCGTGGTGTGACGCCCTGTAGGCGCGCGTGGGGCAGTGCCCACACGCGCCTGTCTGTAATATATTTTAGTTGTTTGTT
Source organism: Sacculina carcini (assembly GCA_916048095.2). Lineage (NCBI taxonomy): Eukaryota > Metazoa > Arthropoda > Thecostraca > Sacculinidae > Sacculina > Sacculina carcini. The sequence goes on along the minus strand of OU696582.1, from coordinate 9,152,745 downwards.
TTCGTTACACCTAGTCATAATTTAATTTAATCATGATCTGGTTTGATCAAATCATTATAATGTAATGAGTCGGCTTAGAGTCCTAAGATTTACAGTGTCTAATATTAAAGTGTTACAGTGTCAGTGGTTGGGAATCGCTGGTTAACTAGATAAGTACCTCTACTCAAGTACTTTGTTATCATAACGAAGGTTTTTAAACGCCCCTAGTATGCGCTGTTTGTGTCAATTTGAGAGTAGAAGAACATTGTTAAATTCAGTGTTAATTTGTTTGCTTGCATTCTCGTGTAGCCCTGGCCTTGAACAGAACAGTAGTATGATAACGAATACGTTATAACGAGACTGGCTCAATACGGCTCCATCTCGAATAACTTGTCATCACATGTTTCAGTGAAACAATCGGCTCATGTCCGGTCTCATATTACTGGGAGTGGAAGATGCGGCCATCTCCACCAACGAGGACCTCGAGTGTGACATGCTGGTTAGCAAGGTGGGAGGCCGGCCCAACTGCCCGTACTCATCGACACTCAGCAACGCCGACGTTGAATGTACAGAATGTGGTCAGACTCTTGCGCTAATTGTGCAGATTTACGCACCGATCGGGGGCAGTGTGCACGACCGCACGCTCTACGTGCTGGCGTGTGTGAGTGTCGAGTGTGCCACCAGGGGACGCAGCTGGTGCTGCGTGCGTGTGCAGCGTGAGAGTCAGCATGGGTGCGGCGAACCAGCGTGTCACGAGACGAGCAGGCAGATGTCAAACAACTCATGGATCGCCACCGCCGACGACTGGAGCGACGATGACGACGACGTGAATGAAGCAGGCGTGAGCGCACTCAGTTTGCGTTGTGATGAAGACAGTAAAGATGCAGAACCACATCACTCTCTACCACCAACACCACGACAAAACGCCAGGTGCGTGCCTGCAAACACCGCCGATGCGTTCTCCTCATTCTACCTGGCTGTGATAGACGAGGCTACATGTGGCGGTCACTCTGACGGCGACTGGCAGCACGAGCTGGAATTGCTGCGCCGCTATGAAAACACGGTCAACATTAGTGTAGGCGGCTCGGTAGAACGTAGTGGTGGAGACGAATCGTACGAGTCGAGTTCGCCGGCACACGGCGACCGCTATCTACACAGAATGCAACGTCGCCTGGCTCGTCGTCCTGACCAGCTGCTACGCTACTGTCGTGATTCACACGAACCGCCGCTCTACCTCGCCTCGCCCCAGCTGCACGAGGTCCCGGCGACGTGCCAATACTGCGGCGGTCGGCGCCAGTTTGAGCTGCAGCTGCTGCCGACGCTTGTGTGGAGACTGGAGGCAGCTGTACGCAGTGAGCACGTGCATGTGCCGTGTGTTGGTACGGTGGTGGTGTTCACGTGCGTCCGCAGCTGTTGGACCCAGTTCGACACAGTACGCCACGAGGCCGTGTTCGTGCAAATGGAACCGAATACCACCACAGTAGCGAGTGACCTACACAAGCATACGAGTGACGTTTGACACTTGATCTTGATCTCCGTGTTATATGGTCATCCAGCCATCAAATGTATCATTATAAAGTATTCCACTTTAATGCATTTTTTTACCGTCAGTGTGTTATTGTGAGCAGATCCTGACGTATTTAACGCATTCTATACAAGTATAAGCATATGTGGTTTGGTTGATTGTTACCAACACTCAGAAACTTCTGACTTCTTTGTCTATATTGACAGATCGCATCCAAAACTGAATTACACCCACACAAACGGAGCTCACTGCATGGTTACACACTGACTGGCCCCACACGCGTACACACAGAATGCACTCGACTTACAGGTCACTGATCTCACAGTGTGATCAGTGACCTCACAAGGTGAACGAACAAACGTAACAGCAACATACCCATTACAACAACGCTAGGATGCACCCAAACAAGCATACACAGTATAAACGCCAATGCTACAACCAACACACACACGTGCATACACCTTGTACAAACACGAGCCTACAGTCAAACACACAGACACCTACACACACGCATAATACGTATAAGCAATACGCAAGGTAGCATTCAAACATGTGCATACATACACACAACTAGCGCTTACGCACATAATAACAGTACGCTATTACAAATATAAATGACTGTGAACATACATTCGAAACGGTAATATGCCACGCGTGCATATGCACACAGCTGCGAGGAAGGCTATGTTCGCGTATTATTTTGTGTAAGCAAAGACTCACGGTTGCGACTGGAACACTGCAGAACCGGCCGGGATCACGTAATATCTGATAATGAGCTATATCTTATAAATGGTCACAATACCTCAAAAACACCGATGATTTCTTTCTTCAACGTCTTCTATCTACGCACGTAAACTGGCTGCCTTTGTTACACCGGAGACAGTCACAGAACAGTCGCGGCGTGACCCGATGTCGATGGCTCGTGTTCATAACCGCAGTCAACCGCCGCTCAAACTGGTCAAGAAAGACGAGTGTGGGCGTACCTACCTAAAAATGTGTAGCCATACAACATCAAATGGGGTGTCTATTTTCAGGCAAAATATTTTACGAGAAAAAACACTTGGTTAAGTTAGGTTAGGTTATGCTAATAACTGTTTTCAAATACCTAATTGATTCACGTTTCTTCCAAAAACGTTTTCGGAAAGCGTTAGTTTTTTACGAGAAACACTTACTTAAATCAGGGATTACATCAAAAGATTTAAACCAAACACAATGGTTTAGGCTACTTTACAAGCCTTCAAATATGTTTCATTGCCAATATTCCTTTGAAAATTACTCTACCAATGAAATAGTAATTCCAAACTCAACGCATATATCACTTGCATCATACAGAGCAATGAAACAACTGAGTCACAACAACGAAGTCTGACAACTCTACCCCCAATCTAACGAGCAACAACTGTCTACGATGCAAATAAGCAGTCATTCGGCCTTAGTTTACATTACAATCCAACATTTGACAACAAACTCACAATTTTGACATTACACAAACATCATCGAATCGCGACGGTAATCGCACATTGCTCCCAAAACAAGTCACCAGCCTATCAGCGTGAGAGCATACCAAGTCAACTAAAAAATTATAATTGGGCATACGGATGGGAATCCAAACTCGAAAGAATGCCCCCGAGGCCCGAGAGGAATGGATGCATTGTCAAGTGGGAAGCCAAAAGTAGGACAGAATGACAAATGCGTATTTATCAATTCAAATTCGTATATATTTGTCTCTGACTTAATGACCTCTTGACATTTATTTTTATGAAACAACTTAATAGGACAGAATGACAAATGCGTATTTATCAATTCAAATTCGTATATATTTGTCTCTGACTTAATGACCTCTTGACATTTATTTTTATGAAACAACTTAATTTATTGAATTTATGAGCGCTGTTGTGGAAAATGAAGAGATGGCACATTGAGAAGTGGGGAATCAAAGAAAAGAGGTTAAGAACCACTGGTCTAGACAATAAACTGGGCAGGACATTGTCCACACCCGAAAGAGCAAACGGGGCTGCAGGAGTCATCCTAGAAGCCGGAAGTGGTCCAATTTCAACACTGCACGGATAAGTAGTCAACTTGACACAAGCAATACAGGCTGGCCAACTGATTTCGCTACACGGCGACCACCCATACACTAATAAAGGTCACGTATAGTCGTGAGCCACCAATAAACACCTGCATGTTTCAACAACAAATGATAATGTCTTGATAGCAATACTGACAAATGACCTCGATGGATAATCATTGGATGCTTCAATTCATTGGGGCATTTGATACCTGCAATCTGCCACAAACTCACAATACTCATTCAGCGTGAATGAACGGCTTCAATTTTGACAGTTGTTTGATCGGCTTGTCTTGTTCCAATGAACATGTGTGTGCGTGAACTTGTCTTGTTCCAATGCCAAATTCCAATCACCCTACATAAAATACAGATTCGCCGTGACGAACATGACATAATTTTGCTGAGCGTATCTCATCGCTAGACAAGAACTGCGTCTTGCAACTATCAACTGGGTTCGTCCGATAATTTTTGGTCAATTTTAAACACTACCCTACAATAAGGACAAATGAGCACGCATATGCACACACAAACGCACACATGCATACAATGCCGATAATAGGGGGACGTAAGGACACACACCGACATACCTGTGAGAAGAGCATCAGTAACTCTGCGATAACAGAGAAGAGTTGCGAGAAGTGCCGATAGCTGTGAGTAACCACTCGGGAACACTAAGACCATTCCGAGTGAGAAAATCCAGCAAGCGTGCATTGTACGGAGCATAGTAACGCTAAATACATCACACAAACACAAACACATTGGAATGGCACGCTGTAATAACACAATATAAAATCAATTATGAATTCACAGTTCACAATTTGACGTTATATACGCGGACTGTGGGGGTTGCGATGGTCATGCTGGTTCGAAAGAGATCAACATAATGCCACTAGCAATGCACTGAATTCAAATAAAAGTACGCAATACATCGATATTTCCAGATAATAGCTCCATGTGTATTGGCTTCACGGCTTTATGAACCACGATTTTTTGTAGAAGACTGTAATTGAATGGGCATGTGTGTATGTGTGTGTGTATGTGTGCTTGGGCGAGAGATAGCCGTGTGATGTCGTATATTGTGAGTTATGCACATGTGTGCAACTGCGTGTGTTTGTACAATATGCTGAGAGGAGTTCGGTGCGGCGGCACTGAAGCAGCCGGAAGCCTGGATGGAGAAGGGTGGCAGTGCTAATGTGGGTGTATCGCGGGGTTGTTGTGTTGCTGGTGGTGTTTGGTGTGGCGAGCGCAGGAGATGGAGAGTTGAACTGGTGTGGTGTTGTGGCATTTATTTCCCTAGTGTTTTTAACCTAGAATTATACGTTCCTAATTTGTTTGTTTTTTTTACAACCCCAAGCTAGTATGCGTGATTATCGGCGATTATGGGTGAGAAAGAGTTCGACTTGAGGCTGATTCCAGAATTCGATGGAAAGCAAGATGTTTCTGAGTAGATTGGAAAAGTTCGGAAGATTTGTCGGCTCAGAAAAGTTTCAGATGTTGCGACAGTCATTCAAATGCGACTCTCGGGAGATGCATACGCGGTGGTGGACAGACTCTCCGATGAAGAGCAAGCTGATGTTGACAAAGTTGCTGATGCCTTAAGTCAAGCATTCGGCAGTGACCCGTATTTGTCATGAGTTAATCACTCGCAGATTGAAGGACGGTGAGTCAGTAGACGTATATTTGGCAAATCTAGAGAAACTTGCCGGCCGATGTGACATTGCGAGTCCGCTTGCACTGAAATGTGCTTTCATCAGCGGCCTCCCAGAGAATATTCGACATGTATTGCGAGTAGAGATGCGACCTAAAAAAAAAAATTTACACGTTTTTTTTGCCAAAAACACATTTCTAACGTCTTTTTAAGAGTCATGCAAATAATTCAAATTATATAAATGATATATTTTGGATGTTAAATTAATTCTGTTTATCAACACATGATTTATGCAAGCTATTAGTGACCCTATCAAATTGAATTATCATTAAATATGCTAATCTACGTTAGCTTTTCTTTCAACAGATCAATTATTTGCAAGCATAAAAGTACAAACACTGCAAATATTTACACAAAAACTACAAATATACACACAAGCTTAGTGCCCCTAATGAGACTACGAATAAAAGCGGGTCGCATTAATCAGAGTGACAATCCTCACCAGAAAAACGGGCAGTATTTTGGTGTAGGAAAAAAACGGCTGAGGAAATATATTTAATGTACCAAAAGGTATTTGAACACAAGTAAATACATCCAAGAAACCACCATCCATAAAACCAGTTCTAAAAAGAGGGTATTAATAAAAACCAATTAATTTGGTTCAACTTTCCTTGATCTGCCGCCATTTTTCAAAATCTCTACATCTACGAAAATCGTTTTTAAAAAAAATTATTTGGAAAAAACAAGGTTTAAAAACAGTTTTAATCAAGTGGTTTAACCAGCTGCTTATACCAGCAGGCTATTTCATATACAAAAAAGTATTTGAACGTACATCAATAAAATATATCTTCCATAGAGAATGTTGTAAAAACATTGTTTTATTAAAAAACGTTGGCTTGAAAAACGTTAGTTAAAAACACTTGCCCAACCAATTAACCAGTCTTGTTCTGCTGACAACATTGTCTGAATTTGTACATTAATAAATCGAATTTAAAACCAGTTTTCAAAACATCATGGCTTCTTTTCATATGAAAAACATGGTTTCCTTAAAAAACATTTGATTTTGATTTTGATTTGATTTGTGATTCAAACAATGAATTTGATTTGTTCTGCTGACAAATTATTTCAAATATCCATATTATTAAAGCCATATTTAAAAAAACATTGGTTTTTTCAATTAATAAAACTTGAGCCACCGAGCCGGGATGCACTTTCAAACATTATCTTGGGATATTTATTGATAAATATTTGATTTTTATACTATTATTAAATTTTCATACACTAAAATCCAACACCAGCTGTCAATTGGGGCTCATCCTAAAAAACATAAAAACAAAAATAAACAAAAAAAACATGTTTTATTGGCAAAAAACGCAACCAAAAAAACGATTTTTTGCATCTCTAATTGCGAGCAAATTCAAAGCTGGACGACATGTCTGGCCGATGAACGTGTATTTGTGGGAACCCGCAGTGGTATTTGCGCAGCAGGTAAGCGTAGCTCGGATGGCAGCCATTTTGATCGTTCGTGGATCTGTTATCAGTGCGGCAAGCCTGGACATAGGGCAAGAATGTGTCGCCAGCAAAAGCCCTCAGCTGTATGCTACAGATGCGGAAAAGAAGGGCATGTCTCTTGGAATTGTCGCGAAGCATTGCCGTCGGGAAACGCGGACGGAGGAGAGACGTCAGCGTCGGTCTCTTCTCGTCAGTAAGCAAGACGCTTCCCTGTGTGCAGATTCACTCGATGGAGTGCGCCGGACCGCACTCATCGACACGGAGTGCTCCACTAGCATTGTGCATGTTTCCGCCTGCTCCCGGTGGATCAGAAAGAAAGCTAGCTTCGGCACAATCAATGGTCAGCGCGTTGTGTGCTCAGGCACTGGACAAGTCACTGTCCAATTGCCCGATGGCCGGTCAGCACGAGTGGATGTTCTGGTGGTAGAGTTTCGACCGATCAATTGCGACCTAGTCTTAGGAATGAACGGTATATCATCACTGGGAGGAGTAACTGTGACTTCCCCAGTTGATGTGGTTTTTGGTGATCGTGCTCATGAATCGTGTTTTGCTTCTGTGAGCTCAAATGTACACTGTGTAAGGTCGGCAAGTGATCGCGCAGATTTTTTGGCAAGTGTCCCTCACGCGTGGAAGAAACGCAACCAAGCTGACCATTACCTTTCACGTGATACAGAAAGGCCGAACCGGACATCGTATTTTGCCAGAAGAGTCAGACGTCCTGCTACCAAACGGCAAGCTCAAGCTTACACGCCATCAGGACATGGAGTCAATGAGCATTATCACCGCACAGTCAAGTTTATTGCAGCCAGGAAAGACTGGAGTATCAACGAGGCGGTGTACAATCACAATGCTGCACCGCTTATCGGCTCGCAACCGGCTTCGTCACCGACAGACTTGCGCTTCAAGTATAGAGCACGAGTTCGAGATGCCGACCCGCAAAAGACGGAATCGAGCGATGTTGAGTGTCGGTATAAGGTGGGTGACACTGTGTGGGTGCGTCCAAACGGAGTCAGGTGCAACGAGCGCTATGGCACGGGTGAAGTCATGAGAATTTTTTCACATATTTCGGTTGAGGTTGGTGGAGTACTGCGTCATGTCGGTGATCTTAGGCCAAGAATTGTGAGAGAAAAACGCGCTACTGCGAATCATGACGTCGCAGACGACGGAGGTATGATTATTACTGTGAACCGAGCCGAAGATGGCAATGCTGGTGTTGAAAACGACGGTGAGCGGATGCTGAGACGATCAGAACGGATGTGAAGACCCCACGGCGATATTGCTGTGATTGAGATGATATGACACATGTCATCTCAATCACAGCAATATCGCCGGCCCCATAAGGACTTATGGGGGGGGGGGCATAAGTCCTCGCAACGGCTCTGGGTGCGGCCGAATCAATCAATCAACCGATGTATTTGATATAGCGCTAATATCAACACAAGCGCGACAAATTAAAAAGGCAAACACAACGATGGAGAAAAGCATGTGACAACAGTAAGAATACATAATGTACAAAGGAACACACACGCACACACACATACAGAATAAATGCCTAAAGGATTAGCGAAGTGTGAAATCCCAAAAAGATGTTGTAAAATGCTAGGAATATACCGAAGTGGCAACTGAGTATTGCATGCTATTGCACCAGTCCATTCATCCTTGATTCTAAACCTCAAGTTTTTAGTCTAACCTTTGATGACACATCTATCCGTCCTGCTACAACCCCTACTCACTCAATTTCGCTCCTTACTATTGTTTCATATTTTTCACACTCAAAGCCTCACAACTCAAAACAAGATTTGATACGATTCCCACGAGTACACACAATTCCACAACAGATGAGAATTGCTTCAAGAAAAACAACCAGAGAGAAATAATGTTGGAATAACTGTAGGTTAGAAATAATTTCCAACAGCCAACGCAATCCCTATAATCACTTGGAAATAAGTTTTTATTGCTCGTGATTATTCTTCATTCACAACTTTCGACATAAAAGAGATAGCATACCAGAATGTACGAGTATTATCGAATAGTTCGCATTGGTGTAATTTCAGAGGTATCTAAGATTGAAACAGTACAGCCCGAGATATATGAAAAATTTACTAAACCGCTACCGATGTCCAAAAAACCAGGATAAATCCATAACAACACAATAAATAACGGACTTGTGTAGGACATTCACAGGAAAACAAAGTATACCAAAATCTGATCCAATCAACAACAATAATGGACATCAACGAAAACAACATGGCAACGAGAAACGAAATCAATAAGTCCGTTAATTTGAAGAACACAGGTAGAATTAACTAGGTCCAAAATTTGAATGGCACCAATGTCATAGTAAATTAGCGACACTGCCCTATTGAATTGAATACCCTAGCAATTGAACAAAACGATTGCGTAAACCGCAGGTGAATCGCAACCTGTTATCGACAGCCATATATCATTCACATACTTTGCCCGACCAAATGACCCAACGTAAACGACAAATTACACAACCATAAACATTTGTTTACTCTAGTCCGTTTAATGTGAATCCACAAGAGTTCGATTTGTTCTGCCCGACTAACTGATACAGATCGGCAATAGCAATCACGCTCTGGGGTTACCTGAAGAAACAATGCAGTGTCATTTCTCATGGGAGAATAGTGTCGTCCTTTGCTCGCGCCCAGACATTGAGTGTCACCAGTTCCCTGGTGCACCTGCGACACACGCATCTACATGTACCAACTTGCATCCGTGCCAAAACGATACAATATTCAATGATGCTTCACACCGCTTGATGAAAGGCATGCACACCCTCTTTGATACAAAGGAAGCATCAGCAAACAAAATTCCGTGAAAAAGGATCAGTGAAATACTTCCTAATACTTCATCCTATTGCCGTGCACGATATTCAGTGAAACGTTAAATGAACGCAGCATGAAGGCTAGCGCACCTGACAACTCAACGTTCTAGATTTTATTCACAGGATGTGCTATAACGTTTGATCAATTATAACAATCGAAGGTCTCTGTGCTTTCATCCAGTGGATAATATCAATTAAATGCCAGCCACAGTTGCATTATTTATGAAGGTGACTCCCTCTAAAACATATGCCGCCTCTGGCGTCAGAGCGATGAGAGGCTTAACTATGGGGTGCAGATCTTCGAGCGAAAATATCACACCAAATACAGAATTGTAGTCGGACGTGTAGTGCCGAAACAAGGAACACAAGGAACGATGCGGGATAACCGATGTCCGCATGAGATTGAGTGAGAACGTAATATTGAGTGAATTTAGTAAGCTTAGTTAATATATTTCAGATATTCTACTCTCAGAGCATCAACCCCACTTAGTCTGTTATACATATCATGTACATATAAATGTTATACATATCGGCACTGTAATATAGAGCAATAAACACTGAAATACAGATCTATAAACAACTAGAAGTTTCAACTCACCACACAGTAGAAGCCCTTTTTCCTATTGAATCTGATAACTTCAGAAAATCGCATACCAGAAATACCAAGAAACCTCATCAAACTTGGCATCACCTACAACATTGAACACACACAATGCATTGTATATAAACGACCAAACACAGCAAAATACTCAACAAAGGCGAGATGTGCCGTCTATTAAATGGACTATCCAATATATGATCCAATATATGATCCAATATATGATCCAATATCTAAATGATTTATTGAACTTATATTTGCGGGTTGGAGCAATTTGCCCACAATACCTGATCTAATGCTTATTATATAAAAGACCGACTTACGTATCATACATTACTAATAATAACATCAAGTTGATACTTTCAGACAACATGCGTAATTACAGAGCACCACTCCACCCACACCCAAAAACTGCCTCACGACATGCATGCTAATGTAAAGAACAACAAGAATCAACCTTCAAAGGATGAGTTCTCAACATGGCTGCATCAACAAAGTACATCTGTGACAGCGGAAAATATCTCAACCAGCGTTCAATGTGTGGCATATACTGGCCAGGCACCAAACATCTACAAACACACACAATATGCGCGAACTTGATGATAAAGGTAAATTTACCAAACGAAATCACGAGTAGTCGATGTATTATGCCGAAAATTCAATTATATGATTCCAACGATAGAAAATCAACTTCGGATGGATATTTTTTGATGCACGAAACTCACCATTTTCGCACCATAAAACAGCCTAGTCACACACGCACAGCTAGATAACGTATCGATGATAAAGCCGTGGCCACATGAAGCCAGTGTTTGGCCATGACAAGGATTGGTCTAGCCAATTACTCTCTTCCAGCAGTACCAATAGCTGTCTTGATCAATAATTGGTTGGCGAGTTATCACACGAGGCCAGTAATTGGCCAGGCCAATAGTTATTGTGCAGAGGGGAGTCAGTGCCGCCGGTTTCGCCTGCTGGTTGGTTCTTTCAGTAGCGTGCTTCAGCGTCATGTGGTCAAAAAACGGAGGATCGAATTGTGTGTTTCGCGTGAATTGGTTCAATTTAAGCGTTGTTTGATGTATTCCCCATTATGTCACATCCTAGGTGAAGTGTCGTGAAAGTAAGATGAAGAAGCTTGCGGAAAGATGCAGATGTTGAACTATAAAGTAAATTTTCATTACTTTCTCTCGGTGTTCTGAGAGCCGTGGTCGCACGAGAACAATTTTTGACAAGAATAATGATTGTGCCAGTCAATGATAGGCTACGTCGGGCTTTAATGAGTGTGTTCACTCATGGAATATCTCGTGTGCACGTTTAAGACGGTCTTCATAAACATCTTGGGACATAACAATATTCAATTTCAGGAACACACGATGATGTTCGGTGATGTTATAAGCGCTCGATGTCTTAGAATATATATTGTGAAATTGTGAATACATTTGTCCCCATATTATAAACTAATAATATATGATAATTATATCGACGTAAACAGTGACGTTGTGGCTAAAGAAAGATATAGGTTAAAGGTTAGAGGCATAAGTGACAACTGCTACACGGGAAGAAGCCGAAGCTTATGAACACACACAGGCGTGCCCGTGCAGCTCGCTGCTACCGCAGAACCGACCCTCTCCACGCTATGGCGCCACAAAGATGGAAGCCGTATTAGAGAGGGCCAACTCCCCAGAATGCATGACACAACTCATGACTGATATCTAGTACCATCATTTACTGCTGGGTGGACAGGGGCTGTTAGAATTATATAATTCACCAAATGAAATTCTGCTGCGCCGGGTTAATAAAAATAAAATAAAATAATAAATTGGAAGACACCTGATCAAATAGCAAACGAGAAAAAAGAGAAACGATGTGAAAGTACGTCACCTATTGCGAAGCCTTGTTACTTGTTTCAAATTGGCGCTGGCAGCGGAGTGTTGTGTGGCAGTGACAACGTGATGAAACGAGTGAAGAACAGCGGTCGGCAGTGCGTGGGCACGAACGTGCTGATACCAGCTGTACGCGCGACGAACTGGGTCCTCAAGCAATACCACCTCAAACACCCACACACATATACCGCTACTGCCGGTCCATTCGATAACATGCATGTTGTCTTCACAACAAGTGATTAAAAAGTATGACCAGCTAATGGGAACAAATTCAAAAATATACATAAAAATAATAAATTGTCAAACTCTTGTGTAGTATATATATATATATATATATATATATATATATATATATATATATATATATATATATATATATTATTGTTATTAATTGCTTATCATTGATGTTCATGGCTTGTTAATTGTCACAGTTCCTGAGTTGCCTTGTCAACGCAGCGGAAAATGGAAAACTGAAAATTGTGGTATGAAAAAGGGGGAGAAAGCTAGGGGAATGGAATGTATGGAGTGTATTACATGTATTGGGGTTTATTGAAATTTTTGTTATATTGTAACTGTTTTATAATGAAAACCACATCTTGATGAACAACATGGCATAAGCAAGGGAATAAGTAGCCAAGCACACAAGTATTGTCCGTCGCCGCAGATGAAATTATATGACGTCTTCAACTCGGAATTGTTTGCACTGTCAAAAATAATGCTACTCAGTGAAAACATCAAGTGTCAGACCGCCTCTATTACGGCAGACGGCGATTCTCCATAAGTCACTATTGTGCTGTTGATTTACGTGTGAGGACGCCGATTGACCGGTGAAAGTGCAGTTGCGCAGTGTGAACGGTGCAGGGTGTGTGTTAACGAGTTAAATGCCTGGTGCCTAACGCAGTCGCGTTGAACTGGTGTGGTTTTGTGGACTGTTTCTGTGTGGGAAATTATACCACTTGTGTTATTACGAGTACTAAATATAATCACTTGGTTTGTTACTGGTGGCTCACGTTTGCGGAATGGAGCGACAACTATAACAGCTGCAAACCAAAAAAGACTCAATACTGGACACTTTAAGACGATACCAGTGAAACATGGTTCAGCACGGCGGACGTCGCCGCCTCCAAACTGCCGAAACACTCGATAATAATCTCAGTGTACACCTCGACACCATACTAGGATACCCATATTTTATTACATAATAAATATCAATAGTGATACTTGGTCTTTTCGGTCACTTTTATCGAGTCATTAATACAATAAGATGTCAATACTATATGAGATGGTAACAAGCGCCTTCCTAAATGCTGGCATATCCCAGAATCGCTGTCACTACTGCCATTGACATCACGGGTTCGACAACGCACTAAAGCCCACCTCCTCAGTAGATAGATATGCAGCGCATAAAAGTTCGGATGGGTTGTGCAAATACCCTATAATGCGAAAATAACTTGGGTTGTTGAGTGCGTTCTGCTATGGTAGATAGCTGAACGCAGTGTTATGTGGTGGCATTGATGCATTCACACCGCATACAAACTAACATTTACGGCCAATACAACGTTACTCACCAACTTGACACGAGGCAATAAGGCAAACGCTCGCTGTGGTGTCTCTATACTGTCGAAGTAAGTGGCGCTCTTTTCAAACCACAACATTGGAGTACTGTTATTGCTAGCATTGGCAGCACCGGTGAAAAGACCAATGTACCTGTAGAACAGAGCAAGAGCACGACATACTTCAATATATGGAACATAGCAGAAAAGCAATAATTGTCCACAACATATACACATTATTTCAATTCAATTGTGACTTCAAAAATCAGGCGTTGGTTATTTTTAATATTTCAGATTGGTTGACGTTTATTGTGTAGAACTTGCAAATGCCAAGAAAGCGAGAGCAGGAGCATGATACAGAAACATGTTTATTAGACTAAACAATAGTGGGCAAGCTACGGCCCGTCGATTGAATGTAGCCCGCCAGACCATTCAATGCGACCCGCCAAGATTAGAGTGTTGAAGTGTGATTAGTAGGTAAACATTCCACGTTTTAGCTATGTATAAACAATTACTGTGCTCTGTAGCAGCTTGTGAAAAACGGACAAATTATTTTCGAACGGTACTTTGACCCTCGAAACGGTGCAAAAATATAAAAGTTTTAGTCATTTTTTAACATATGAAGTAAGTTTTCTCTCAATGCGCTGTTATTATGCATTCAAGTCATTTAAAAACCTGAAATTTCGTCATCATCACATTGATCTCATAATCAATCATGTAGAATGATATGAAATGTTATAAAAAACATTTCAACATTTGATCCTTTCTTGATTTTGGCACATCAAAACGTCACCCTAGTTATTACTGATTTTGTTATTGATATGTACGTACCAGTCAACCCCTCGCTGATAGTAGTTGGCATTTTTGCTGAAAAATTGTGTTTCTTCAAATGTCGACGTGGCGACGTTACTGCCGATGAGCGGATGCGCGCGCAAAAAGCGCCATAGAGCCGTGGATCCAGTTTTCTGCGGACCCAACACTAGTGCACCAGGTACACGGGAACATACAAACGACTCAGCCCGTCGCTTTAGGCCCCTTAATTGCGACACTACACGCTCAGACGCCAGCCGCCAAATATCCAAGTGCCGCGGATCATCGCACGGATTCTGCATGTAACAAACACGCCCTCAATTGAAACTGAAGCATCGCGCTCCATGAGATTGAGTCGCGACACACAGCTGGATGTCTACAGTCGGCAACAGCTGCACGGATTGCCAAATTGAGGAGAAAACGAGGACGCAAAACAAATGTATCACGAGCGCCGAGCAGAATTACGTGAATATTATTACTATGGCTTGATAATCATTGTTATTATTATTGCACAAAACAAACAAAATGAAGCAGGAAGAGCGCAAGCGTTATAGACTATATCGTGCAGTACTTATGCTCACTTTGCACGTGGAAAAGAAAGAAAATTGCAAACGACAAAGAGATGGGGAATACGGTACATAAAAGCACAAATCACGGGCCAAATACACGCTGACACTAAGAAATATATATAACGTTCAACATAAACTATCAAGCCAATTAACAAATGACTATATTCCACATAAATTACCAGAACTTGCAGAATATAAACTTGATTCGTATGATTACCACCACAAATAAAAACACCAATTGAAAATCGACAAAAAACCAATAGAAATTACGAAATTGCTAGAAAAAAGCACACATTCACATGCACTCAATATTGAAAGTACGGTGATAATGAGCGTTTAATAATGGTGATAAGCACACATTAAACAACGCCCAACTGATTAACAACATATGAAGGCCGGGCAGGCAGTTCTGCACATACCGTCCAAAGCGGCTGGCGATGTTGCGGAAACATTTTGAAATAGAGAGTCGAGAGAGTGGGCGGTGGCAGCGTCTGCAGTCGCACGTTGGTCCAGTCACGCAAGAACGAAACCACGCGCCACAGAACACGCGCGGCCAATCGGTCGCCGGCGTAGTTGGGCTGGTGGGTCATGAACACGCTCACCTGAACCACGTGAACACAAGTACATGAAAAACGAGAAAACATGCATATTGCATCGTTCATGTTCTCGGTAAAAACTAAATATTTGTGAGCAACCAAAAGAAACATTGGCAATACATAGAGCGTCTTACAGGGTTCTTCACTATGGTGCTGAACAGAGAACCACCCTCGATCATGTTCAGCAGATGTTTTTTGCCTTTCGGGTATCGGTTCAAAAATACCGTGTGGGTAAACAATCCTGAAAAAGAAGCATAACTGAGTCAGATATGATAGTTGAGAACAACGGAGCTGATATGATATACTCACTGAAGTCAAAGTGATATGCAACATACTGTGGTCAACGTTAAAATTCTCAAATGGTGTTTGAACGTTACCTACCGAGTCAGTGGTGATACGACTCGTTTATAGAGCATAAGTTCACTATCCTTGATGTGAACATAGCGGAATATGCAATACATCCTGTGCGAATACATCGTCAATACGTATTTACCACACGTGAATCTAGGCAGAACGTGAACGTTCCTGTGGATGAATCCGCGATGAGGTTTCGATTGCTTCAAGTGAGGGTACTCTTCAGTAGAAGTGTGCTTTATCTCCCAAACCTACACCAATATACAAGCACAAACCGTCAATATACAAGCACAAATCATCAATATATAAACACAAGTACAGAAGCACATCAACCGACAAATATATCCGCGCACGCACACGCATGAATAAATCGGTGATGCGATAATGAACTACTCGTATATTTGATTCAGATTAACCAAGAACAACTACAAACCTTATGTCTTAGTGGTATAATGGTAACACGCATCAATGTAAGATCTCGTGAAAGGGTTGCACTATAAATAGCAAGACAGGTGTGCATTTGTTGAGCAATGGCACACATAGAACTGGTTAAGGCTGCATGTCGCCGGTCACACACGCAGCTAGACAAACAATTAAATAATGGCCACGAATAGCATGTTTAAATGCGCTCCTTATGCGTTCATACGTTCACACTCTGCATTATGATACTATCGCCAGAATGTGACGTTAAAAATTAACACTGAAACATCCCAAGATGAGATGAAACATAGAAACACAGAAACATACAGTAGAAACATAACGCACAATGACACGAACACTTCAGGTAGTCATACATAGTTCATTCTTCAGAACAGGAATATTCAACAGAGACTCTATGAGTGGACAACGATGGCATGGTGAATTAAAAAACACAGTCAGGGTTTCTAACCTGATCCCACGCATCGAAGAGGGCCGAGTCGACAGGATAGATACCTGAATGATGCGGAGACACCGAGTAATTGTGGCAAATTGGAATGTCGTGCTGCTCGGCAAACTAGTCAAACCGACATACAAACACACGTAAATAAAAACATACATACAATCATTCACATACAAATTAGGACAGACAACCCCTATGAGTATCCGAGCTATATTTCTCTATTAAATTTAGTATTGTGTTTGATTGTTGTGTCTTTCTTCATAAGCTCTCATCTTCCCCACTAAATGCGTATTTTCAAACTATATATATATATATATATAGATAGTTTGAAAATACGTATATATATATATATATATATATATATATATATATATATATATCCTATGAGCGCTTCCGGTACATGGGGCAACTGCATAATGATAATAGTGCTTGCACTCTTCCCACGTCACTGGACTTTCCTGGAATTAATAATAATAATAATAATAATAATAATGGCATAAGCCCGTACACAAGGATAAACACCCAAACACGGAAAAGCACAACGTACTGTTGAGATTCCCCTAATACTATGCAGATAATGCTTTCCATTCCTCTTGGTATATTTTTGGGCGGAAAAACCGACAAAATAATTTCACAATCGATTTGTGTCACTTAAATTCAATGGCTGCGTATAATTCCGGCAGTAATTCCAATACAGTGTCGTTACATTTATATTGGCCAATATAATCATGTGTTGTTATCTCGTTATCCACATTTCAGTCGTGGCAGCACATTTTTGTATATGTGATTCCTTCTCATACGCCTTAGATTATTGGTGCCAGAGCATAGACTGTGGAGTTATAGTTGGTTGCATCCGCTACTGATAACTCATAGCTACACTGAACTATGAACATCATTGAATATCCTAGCGCATGATGATTTTTATCCGCAGATGTCTGACAAAGACAGCAAATAATATTCCGTGCTAAAATAACAACAACTCCAGACAAGACCATAAGAAGCATCGGCAAACTACAAGACACGTGCGCGAAAATCCACATCATGGAAGAAATAAAACCCTTTCAAATGACTGGACCACCTCACCTGGCGATTTTTCAGCATGTCCCGCACAAGCGTGGTAGTGTTCTTTTTGTGAGGTTGCATGTGACTCCACGTGTGCGGATACCACCAAAAATGTTCAGCCAACTCTGTGATTATAAACCGAAAGCAAGCACGGTATAGAACTTATTTGTGGTAAACAACCTATAACAAATACCCCAAACATCATACTGGACGGAGACTTCAACGCCAAAGATCCCGTCTGGCACATCCAATCCATACACTAGCACAGACACAAACATACTGCAACAAACAGAAAACTCTACATACTAAATAACACTCAACCACACACTCACACCACTCGTCAGGCACACTATCATCCATCATCTCCAGACAATACATTCTGCTAACCCAGCCTCACTCAAACAGCCAAGTGGAAGATAGTCAAAGAGCTTGGCTCCGACCACCTCCCAATCATCACCACCAAAACCAGAGTAACGCCAAAAACACACAGACGCACCTACACTCACTATAAAAAGCAAACTAGACTTGAGTCACACATAACACAGAACAAGAATCCAAAACATTACAAACATTAGAACATTAAACAGAACATTATTCAAAAGACAGATAAAAAGCACATTCCGAAAGGCAAAATACAAAATTATAAACCATATTATACACACGAAATACAAACACTCATCAAACAGCGCGACACACTGAAGCGATCTCCGGAACCACACTCAAACATCAGAACATCAGAACAAATACACACACTCAACACAACAATTAACAGCAAAATGCACGAACAAAAATTCATCAACTGGCACAAGTTCATAAAAACACTAGATCACAAATCAAACAAATCAAGCAAATTAAACAAACAAATCAAACAGATCCAACAGTTTCACATTATCAAACAGCAATATAACACGCACACACGCAGCCATCACGACCGACACAAAATCTGTACCATCAAATAAACAACAAGCAAGCACACTCATTAATCACTACTCACACATCAGCCACATCACACCATCACATGAAGACAGAAAATCATCAGACGTAAACACACATTCAGCACAGATCCACTATACACACCATTCACTCATGCGCAGACACGACACATCATACACAACATCAAACAATCATCAGCCTGTGGTCCAGATGAAGTAACCAGAAATAACCTCCATCTGAAACATCTTGGACCACAAGGCATACAGACACTCACCAACATATCCAACTACAGCTACTCACACAACATAATACCTCATATCTGGAAACGGGCATCATCATCACTCTTCACAAACAAGGCACAGACTCCACTCTACCTTCTTCACATCGTCCAATCACACTGCTCTGTACACCATCAAAAATCACAAAACGCCTCATACTCAAGCTCATCACATCTCAAATCCCACTATCACAATCACAACACGGCTTCAGATCACTGCACTCCACAACCACACTGCTCACAAAACTCACACAGACCACGATGGGTAACATAAACACAACAAAACCAACACACCGAACACTACTCATAACACTAGACATCAGCAAAGCCTTCGACAGAGTTCCACGACACAATCTCACAAACTGAATACTAAACACCACACATCACAATAACAAAAGAGATGGTTGGCCAACTACCTCGCTGGCAGATGCGCCCATGTGAGGTACAATGGACAATTATCTAACACACGCAACATAACAAACGGAGTCCCTCAGGGCTCTGTTTTAGCACCAACACTATTCAACCTATACCTAAGTGATATGCCAGCACCATCCATCTCCATCCATACAGATATCACCATATGCAGACGACATCACAATCACAAGCACACACAGACACGCCGACACAGCAGTGCACACACTACAACCTTATATCAACCCACTTCAACAATGGTTCAGCACAAGCCAACTGAACATTGCACCTGCCAAATCCACAGCCACACTCATCACCAACTGGACATCCGAACACAACTACACACCACAAATCACCATCAACAACACGATCATCCCACACACGCACACACCAAAAATACTAGGCGTCACATACGACACACAACTCTCATTGAAACAACACATCACAAACATTAAAACTAAAGTCACTCCACGCCTCAACACACTGAAAGCACTCTCACACACAACTTTCGGAGACAACAAAGACACCACAACCACCATATACAAACAGTACATCAGACCCGCGATTGAATATGCTAGCCCCGCATGGGCTAGCAATCTCGCAACACGCCACACAAACACACTTCAAACACTTCAAAACACCGCACTCAGAACAATCACAGGATGCACAGTCACCACACCAGTAGACCACCTCCATTACGAAACAAAAATACTCAAGCTGACACACCACCTAGACATGAGAGGCACACAAACACTCGCAGCAGCAGTCACCAACACAGCACATCCACTACATCACCTCACAACACAAGACAACACAGACAGAAACATAAAAACAACACCAAGCACACTTTACCACAGACAAATTTTCACATCACTTCCACCAGCTCCCCCACGAACATCAATAAAGAAACACATACACAAAGATAGCGCACGGAAATCTATACATCCACTACAACACAACACGTTCCTACAAAGACACCCACCGGACATACACAAATCAGAAAACACACTCACAAGGGAATACAAGGTGCATCTGGCCAGGTTGAGATGCGGTCATCATCCTGCCCTTCTGTCATATCAGAAAAGGTTGAATGACTCAATCGACGACACCTGTCCAGATTGCAATTCAGCACCACACACCATCACACACATCATGCAACACTGCACAGCACACACACAACTCAGACGCCAACACAAAATCAATTCAGTCAGGGACCTGTGGAACAACCCGGTCGGCGCCGTGTCTTTCCTCAGGAGCTCAAGGTTGTACGGCCAGACAACCTGAGGAACAACAGCCTATTTGTCGAGTAAGAAAATCGCTCACTTTTCAGTAAGACAAAGGAGTTTGCACTATCAAGTGCACTTAAACTTCAAAGTACCCGTATTTATATGTATATACTTGGTTGCATTGGAATGTGCTGAGTTGAATCCAGCAAGAATCACAGCACTATTGGTATTTGTTACAGCTGCGCGGCGTTCTCCTCTGGATGTCATGGTTTTGGTAGGCTGCAGTTTGCAAGAGACCCGTTTCATCAATGACCCGTTCCATCAATGACCCGTTCCGTTGACAGATCATTAGTCTCCGAAGCAATAGTAATCGGAATTGTCAATTATACACGAACGCCCACCACGATGTTATGCTAGGCCCCCCACCAATTTGAGGTCCTAGACAGTCGCCTTGTTTTCCTATACCCAAGGCCGGTTGTGATAAGCCACTCGTTTATACCAATCAGCCTGCAACAGTCAACTGTTGTTAGTCTACAAGCTGTAGTCCGTGTATTCCATAAATCATCCATTTAAGAATCACATAACATCCTCGTTTTCCACCATTTGGATGTGCGCTATATTAGCGGGGACCAATATATCATTCCGCTGTTTAAATTCCGCTATTTGAAGATTTGACTACACGCATTTCACAATAACTATCCTAATACAAAACTTTCATTCTTCAGAAGACAAGGCAGACTGAGCGATTATGGCGACCAAACTACGCCCTGACAATTCACAAAAATATGAATGAACAGACGCTCAATGCGCATTAACAACACAAACAAGTGAATGATACTAACCCAGCAATCGGTCGAAGGCGGCACGTTCGGCACCCGTCGACCGCTCATAGAAACGGCCACAAAAGCCCAGGTTGAGAGTGAAGCCGGGAACAAGAGTACGCATACGTTGCTGAAACTGCATCATTGCCTGTCAGTGCATACCCATTCACTGGCAGTTAATTCGGCTCCTACTTCAACCAAAAAACCTGTTACAATTCTTTAAATTCGTTATTGAAGCGACGAGCTCATCAAAACTTTTCACAAAGAAACATTTGCAAAATAAGTCAGTGTAATTGAATACAAACACAAAAACGGTCGATGCAGCCATTTATGAAGTTCGCTAAATTACACCTCACGAGTTTTCTATGGCAGTTCCGGTTACAAGATATGACTGGCAAGGCAAGGCAAAACAAAACCTGAATGTGATTTCTAGATGATGTATAATAATTCGTCGGGATAGGGAATATTGTTTGTTCACCCATTCTTCACAACAATTTATTGAAATTAACGAAGCAATCGGTTGGTTCAGAACTTCAATGTCAATATGTGTCAATGAATGCAAACACACAGGAACACACACCTGTACGTCAGCCACGGTGAAGTTGACTAGCGGGGACCGCATGAATACGTCATCAATATCGACGAGCATGTAGCGACGCAGATCGAAAGTCAGCCGACCACCGCTGGTCGCCAGCAACGCATCCAGCAATAGCAATCGCTGCAGCCACACCAGATTGTCACCGCCCACTACGCCAAACAAAACTCGCTGCACGCCATCGCTCGAGCCATTGTCCTGATCGTCGCACGCGTGTACACGCACACACACACACACACACACATCAAAACACACATGTGCACACAGTCAGGCAGCATGCCCAAATTATGCGCATACCGATTAATCACACATGACAAATATGAACACAAAAGAAAATGCTTGTTTTCTGCATAGAAGAGTGAAGGTGAAAAACAACAAGCATAAATAAAAAACAGAAGTAAAGCATTAAAACACAATGCATATGAGTTTAGTTTTGGCACAAGCACTGACTTATGTGTTCCACTCTTAGCTCGTGTAATTTAGATTCGTGCATAGCCACAAATAGTCAAGCAGCACATAATGAAAAATGCTGACACAATCAATGACTAATGTCAGCTATATAAAACATTGACTCCAAATAGTAGAGAACATCACACAAAACAGCATACAACCATGCATGGCAGCGTACACCAGCGACAGGTATATATCGCACTCAAATTACACACACAAATAAATGAGCATACATGCACGCCCTCATGTATACACACACGAATTGAGATCAACCATTAATGCCGAGAGATTAGAGATTCGAACATGATATGATATGTCGGATGTTGCGTCTCGGCGTATACGGCTAAATAACGATGGAAAATACAACTTCAAAACGATGCTTATTATAAACGATGCATCAAAGTGTCAGACAATACAAAAAGCCATCTATATGAGTGCTGCATCATGACGCAAAACGCCGGTGCACAAATTGCAAACAAGCACCTGACAACACATGTGGCACACACAAACACACAAACACACATTCATGAATATAACAATATAAAACATGAGTACCAGTATGTAGGGCGCCCGCCACCCCCTGTCTGTGTATGTACGTGCATACTAATGTGTGTGTGTCGCCGTACATGTAGCACCAGGTCCCCGAGCACGGGCAAGTTGTTGTCGCCACCGACGACATATCGCGACGAGACCAGCGAAGACAACACACTCGAGTAGCGACGCTCGCCTGCGTTGATGCTGCCTTTGTTAGCGTCACACCGGTCCGTCAGCAGCGAGAAGTAGCTGCCTGCCAGTGCACGGTCATACCAGAATCGTGACAACAGGTTACACGGCGAGACGTCGGTAGAAACAATCGTGCGAGCGTGAATAATTGAGTCAACGTTGGACGTGTATGCTGTTCGATTTGAGACTTTTAAATGAACGAGCCCTGTTCGTCCGCGTCTCAAACACAAGTACGCGTTCAATTGACCGACTGTGAGAAAATTAATTGCTGTCTGGAGATTCTGATAACTCCGAAACGTTACATAAATATTTTGCAATATAACTGCAAGCTATCAAACTCCAATAGGCTTCAATCTCGATACTTGCATAAAAAACATGCTATACCAACATGCTATACCCTTGCAATAAAAACATGCTATACCCTTGCAATAAAAACATGCTATACCCTTGCTATACCAACATCACGCTATTTGTGTGTGCGTGTCATAACATTGAATGTACGACAATCAACGCACATGTAATTTCACACATATACGTACTTACAAGCCTTCTCCTATACAAACACCCACAAAAACTTAAATTAATAGCCCAGTCTAATAATAATCATCAAAATACCAGTACACGAAATTATGCAAGGTCAAGATCACCTGAAAGTTTGCCGCGCCAGGTGCCGTTGGCTTTCGTCACGTAGAGCAACGAAGACGAGTTGTTCAACAACACACCCTTCACAACACACGCACTCATTAGTGCGATGAACAATATCAACACAACTATATGACATACGGCGATACAAGACAGTCACACAAAATCACAGTATACCTGCAACAAGCGCAAAAACACATTTTACAAATATCCTAAATTAGAAGTAGAAAATATCCAAGAGCAGATATGAACCTTAAGTTTCGGCACGGACGCAACGCAAATGCCGGGCGCGAATGAGCTCCACGACCAGGCTGACTGGTTGCCAGATAGATTGACTTGCCTGTCATCACTGGCACTGCCAGCGTCCACAAACGACACAATTCCCACCGCATGAGTCTGCCAGATCAGGATTGAAAGCGCGTTGAGTTACCTTGCTTTACTAAGGGATAAATAGGATATTAGTATATTCTAGCGACAATATGTAAATAAAAACTGGTGATTCCAACAAAAAATCACCCAGTATAAGTGAAGCAATAGCAGCACACACTCACAAAATAACGATAAAAACATTTAATTGCAAGGATTATTTTAAGTATCACTGATAATTTATCCGTGCATAATAAATTGTGAGGCCAAGGCACCTTGCAGAAATGATCGAGAGTTCGTCGCACTGAAGTGTCCAATGAATAATAATCAGCATACGACTCCAGTACGATAGAAGCGATTGAGTCATTAAGTTCACGCAGAACTTGCACCATGCGGTCGCTTCCAGACAATGTGAAAACATACCTGAACAAACAACACACAAGCAAACACACGTATACGCCAGTCCACACGTACACGGATAAGCCAGCCCAGTATTCACCCACCGATGCACACCAAGCCAGAAACGCCAAAAAATATGTAACTAAAACATCAAACTAATCATATATGGCATAGGTGATCGGTTGAAGCAATTTAGTCATCGTTCGTGGTCGAATGACAAATGTCACGGTCAATGTCATTTCGATACTACATGTAGATGCCCACCCAAAGTCCGCCGATTCTAGTTCGTCAAAAATAGTGCTTTGCAGCGATGTCCTCTGTGCTCTCGACGTCAGCACAAGCACAATTTTGGTGCGCGCACCAGCAATAAAGGTAGTGTCCACGGAAGAACCGGTGTGAAGGCAGCGACTGTGACTTGAAGCGAAGAATGAAATGGCATTGCCTTGTCTTCCTAGCCTGCACATAAAAACCAAGCACCGTCGCGTATTTCAGAAACCAGCACGGATAAAACATACATAGAAATAGCAGCTTACGACAAAGCAACAGATAGAGAACGTGCATTCGTATTGTCATTAAAACAAGTCATATTACAAGAGCGCAGTGAGCGATACAAGCAACAGCGCAGTCAGTGAGCGAGTCGATGTATTATGATCAATGTAACGGCTGAACATGACAATAGACGACACTAAATACGCTGTAAAAAACAAACAAAACTAGAATACCGTAAAAGATCTTTTTATCCGACATGCCGGATTATTTTTCGACCCCCTGCGTATGGTGCCGGATTATAAGACCCTGCCGGATTATTAGAGCCTGTCGGATTATTTTTTGTCACTCCGCACGGTAGGATTGCGCAAAAACTGCAACACAAAAAAATAGTGCACTGATAACAGAGACGAGAGAAGACGCGTATCTCCAGTATATTGTTCTGTGTAGTAATCCCCCACGTAATCTGTGTAGTAATCTTTTGTTATGATGGAATCCCACAATCGCATCTCAAGCGAGGACGAGCTCCAGCTTCACGAAGGTGCCGGATTATTAGAGCCTGCCGGATTATTTTGCAACCCATACCTGAGGGTGCCGGATTATTAGAGCCTGTCGGATAAATAGAGCATTTACGGTATATGTTTACAGACAAGTGCGCGGGACCATCACTACCTTACGCCTACAAGACCTCAATCCACCGCCGGAGACCAAACATGGCTCCCCACTCGCCGTCAAATACGGGAGTACACAAGACCATGCACTCACACTTTAGACACTCGCACTTACAATCAACAACCAATGAACGACGAGCTGGTCACATGCTCACCGACGCAACACAGATATACGTCACAATCGCCGCAAAACATGCATACACACACATACAGTGACCTACAGGCAGTCTTGACCACACAACACACGCACGCATGCACAATGTTGCAAATGCAACCTTTTCACCATATAATCTATTCATCCTGAGAAGCCCAAAGATCAACATGTCATTGCTCTGAGGTAAGTATTAAAGATATAAATATATATAAATGCAACTTTTTGTTTTTAGCGCAACTTTTTTTCATTTTGAGAGCAACTATTTGGATGTAGGACAATTATTGTATTTTTAGAACTATTTTACACTATCAGGAAAAATACTCAGTTGTAAAGTAGCATTTAAAATTGCAATGCAGCATATGTTCATGTATGGTCAACATAACCTCGATAAGCCTGTATCTGGAAGGCGTGTGAACATTGTCCGTGTATGGTGGACTCCGTGGTGCAGTTGTTAACACACCCGCCTCACAAGCGGGAGGTCCGTGGTTCGAAACATGGCGGAGCAGAATTTCATTGGGCGAATTCTATAATACCACAGCCCCTGTCCACCCAGTAGAAAATGATGGTACCAGATATCAGTCATATGTTGTGTCATGCATTCTGGGGAGGTGGCCCTCTCTAATACGTCCTACGTTCTTGTGGCGCCATAGCGTGGAGATGGTCGGTTCTGCGGTAGCAGCGAGCTGCACGGGCACGCCTGTGTGTGTTCATAAGCTTCGGCTTCTTCCCGTGTAGCAGCTGCCACTTAGGCCTTTAACCTTTAACCTATATGGTGTTATTCATCCTGCGTGTACATAACACCACATACGGACACATATATAGACACAATGTAGACAATGGAATATACACATGACACTCTTCTATAGACAGGTGCAGTTGTGCAATAAAATTAAACTTTAATGCTATGTTAATGCTTGTCGATCAACCTTAGAGCAACTAGTTAGATCAACCGCAATTGACTATAATTACCGCATAAGCAGATGATATTTTATCTGCAAAATCCATTTACACCTTGGAGTATTTAAGAAAATTAGCATCGAGTGAGTCCGTCAAATTATATTGTATATTTAAATGTTATTATCTGGCATCACTGCGACACACTCGACAGACTAGACAAGCATGTGAAACACACAAGCTCAAAATGCATTAAGTAGAAACAAAAACGTGAAACTCCGAGAGTGAAATGTTAAGGAGTGATTTCAGGGTATAAATTTTAATACTCTATAATTTGAAATTGGTGATATTTAGCGAAACATTGAGCTCAACTTATTAGCGCAACTATTTGCGATTTTTAGCGCATCCAAATGTCACCCTTATCGCCAGTGAGATAACAGTTGAAGCTCATGAAGCATGCAGCCCTAGCACAACCGCGAATAATCAAAAAGTATTGTAGTAATAGTTATGGAGAGTAAAAAGTATGTTTTTCATAATTTAGTGATTTTCACTACTTTTTACGGGTTTTAGTGAAGTTTCTGCAAAAAAATTATATGCAACTTTTAAGCGAAACTTTTCGGAGTTTTTAGCGCAACTTTTCTTGATTTTTAGCGCACCAAAAGGCCACCCTAGTTATTATTGGCATTTTTAAGCGCGCACCTGCCTGTTGAGACTGGCGCGCCCCACTGTGTGCCCATCTACAGTGGTGACTCCCGTTAGGCTCAAACGGAGGTGTTGTGAACTAACCCGGGCCAGGATTCGAACGGCGAACCTCTGACACGAGATGTCCATGCATTTTCATGGTAAAACGTAAAGCATTGGTGACTAAGGAAACAATAGAAACTACCCGTGCATTTAGATATTACGGATAAGTTCAGAATAAGCTCCATTTTTCATCACCGGACTGGTGAACACTACCACTCAGAACTAAGCACATCGTGATGAGTCGGAATATAGTCGGCCCTCCAAATAGCGGACTCGAAGGGACTGAGAAAAAAAATCCGCTATTTGTAGGAGTCCGCTGTAGCAATGCTGATCAACCGATTTTACTCTGAATCGTTCATTTTTCACATAAAATTCATTGATTATTCATCAGTTTGCATCTTCCTCAAATGATTCTACCCAAAAGTTTCATGACCCCAAAAAGAAGTATTGAGCTGTGCGGAGTTCTCCTCTGGACGTCATGGTTTTGGTATGGTGCATTTTGCAGGAGACACGTTCCCATTTCGTCAATGTTGAACAAGTCGTTAGTCTCCAATGCAATAGTTATCTGAGCTCTCATTGTTACATGAAGGTCTAAATTACTGCATGATTCCTGTGCGAGTCCCACACCAATCTGATTTCCTAGGCGACCGTCTTGCTTATACCTAATAATAATAATAATAGTTTGCTTATACCTAATAATATGCCTGTGCATATGTCTATATCCGACCCTAATAAGCCACTCGTTTATACTAATCAGCCTGCAACAGTTAACTGTTGTTAGTCTACAAGCAGGAGTCAATATATTCCATACAGCTTCTACTTGAGAATCACACAGAAGCCCCGTATTCCGCTATTTGAAGGTGTGCTATATGAGTGGGGACCAATAGGTCATTCCGTTATGTGAAGGTTTTCCCTATTCGGAGGTTTAAATTCCGCTATCTGGAGGTGTAATTAGCACGTATATGATAATATTTTGATCAGAACCGAGGAAGTGTTCCGCTCTTTGGATGATTCCGCTATTTGGAGGTCCGCTATTTGAAGGGCCTGCTGTATTATCACTTTGTTTTGGTCACCATTTTGGCAAAAATATTTTAAAAACAAGCATCCAAATGAGTCCACTCTTGTCAAGTAAAACCCCGTCATATTCATCACATCGTAATCCACTGAATCGATCTCTATTGTCTGGCACGGAAGCATTCATCAAGGAACCTCTACTTGAATCTACCGTGGACTCCGTGTGTAGTGGTTAGTACACCCGCCTCACAAGCGGTACGTGTTTCGGAACACGGCGGATCATATTTCCTTGAGCGAATTCTATAATCCAACAGTCCCTGTTCACCCAGCAGTAAATGGGTACAATATATCAGTCATGTGTTGTATCATGCATTCCGGGGAGGTGGCCCTCTCTGATACTTATTTCGTCCTTGTGGCACCATAGCGTGAAGAGGGTCGGTTCTGCGGTGGTAGCGAGCTGCACGGGACACAACTGTGTGTTCATAAGCTTCGACTTTTTCCCGTGTAGCAGCTGTCACTTAGGCCCCTAACCCTCATCATTTTAACCTGAATTACGGCTGTAGATTGACACGACACGTAGCCTAACCGACCGGTGCACGTGTAAATGCCAACAACGTCCCCGCGAATATCGGTTACTTGAAAGCGTATATGAACCAAGTAATAATGATATTTCATACGCAGTTAATTATATAAATTCCAAAAGACCTCACAGGAAAATGCCGGAATACAGCTTAGCGCCCAGGAGGAGATGAATGATACTGCATGCCAGCAGCAAAAACAGTATAAACAAGATGACTCTTCTTTTCCGAGAAACCCTGAAAAAAATTAAAGCACGCATACTCAGAAATCACCATTCAAGTTCAACGGGTGACACTATACTGTAGAGGTGGGTAGGAATACAGCTGAACTGAACTGAACTGAACTGAATACACTCCAGTATGGATGCTTATACACCTGAAGAATCGAGTCCTGATCTCTATCTTCAGAATCGATTCTATAAATCGAAGATGTAATTGATATGTTGTCATTTAAATTGTATGACATTAATGTCATAATATTCCGTTAATGTCATTCAATATTATGACTGATATACATTTGACACTGTAGTATGTGTATGTATGTGTGTGTGTGTGTGTGTGTGTGTGTGTGCAGAGCCGTTGCGAGGAATTATGGGCCCCCCCGAAGGCAACACTTGGGGCCCCCATTGTGAATACATCACCAAATAATGAATGCATTTACTAGACATAATCACTAGGGCTGTCAAAAAAGTAACCTAAAAATCAGAAAAAAGTAACTTTATTTTCGAGAAAAAGTAACCTAAAAAAGTAACCTAAAAATAACCTATGAGTTTTAATGTTATTATCACTTTTGTATCCTTTTATCACATGTTTATCACGCCTTTGCTGATTAGTGCGCTATATGAAGTACACGGTTTGTTTGTTGTTTGTTTGTGAACATATATAGTAACATAATAACCTGTAAAAAGTAACATAAAAATAACCTAACCTTCGTAAAAATAACCTTCAAAAAAGGTGAATTTCTGTTTGCAGTTCTGAAGGAAGAATATACACCAGTCCTTCTTTGTTATCATCTTTCCGAGTTGGTACTACTTTTCCACCCTCTCGAATCTGGTACCATTTTTACAAAAAACAACCAAAAGTGACTTAACATCATTTAGCTAACATCGAAAAAGGAGCATAACCATCAAAATATAATTTTAAGTGGAAAGCACATACAAATGCGAAATACACTAATTGCAAATGTAAATATTTTAGTAATGGTCGCAATAATTTTCTTTATATTTTTTCAATGGAACTTTTTATCAAATAGCACGTACTGCAGTTTGTATATTATTGTGAGCGTAAATGCATGTGTGAATGCCCCCCGTCCTCCCATATGTCAAACGTGGGATAATGGCGCGATCTCACGCCCTGAAAATCCCGTGCAAATTCCTGTTCAAGTAAATACGTACTGTCAAGTGCTACAGTGCAGTATCTGGTATAGAGAGCTCACACATCGTACTATACCACGCTCCGAACATCTCACGAATCCCTCCGGTTCGTGGCCATTTCCTAAAATGGAATTACACTATCCTGCGTACTCAAAAACGTTCAAGTAAATACGTACTGTCAAGTGCTACAGTGCAGTATCTGGTATAGAGAGCTCACACATCGTACTATACCACGCTCCAAACATCTCACGAAACCCTCCGGTTCGTGGACATTTCCTAAAATGGAATTACACTATCCTGCGTACCCAAAAACATATAAATATCAAGTAGCACGGATATTAGGATGAATATCAATTGCTAAATCCTAAGAGCAGAAATGTTGACATTTCTGGATCTTCAGACCTAATATTCCATCTCTTCTCCTATTTTATCCTCATATATACCATTTTTGTGCCTCTTATCTGCAAAAAGTCACCAAACTTCGTGGTAAACTTACCTAATAACAAGAAAAATAACAAAAGGTAACCTGACGATAAAAAAGTAACCTTAAAAGCAAAAAAGTAACCTAACGATGAAAAAGTAACTTTTGGTAACCTAATAACTTTTTTAATAATTATGGTACACAACTTTTTCATGCAGTTTTAGGTAGCTTATGAAAAAGTGACCTATAGATGAAAAAGTAATTTTATTAACTTTTGACAGCCTTAATAATCACATAATACGTGAAGCAAAGGGCCCCTCAACATTCGGGGGTACGGGGGGCGGTTGCTACGGCTCTGTGTGTGTGTGTGTGTGTGTGTGTGTGTGTGTGTGTGTGTGTGTGTGTGTGTGTGTGTGTGCGTGTATGTGTGCATTGGTGCATGCATGTTGTGCGTGCATCATCTGGCTGTGCAACATGTGCTCACTGTTGCTGGGATATATGTGCGCGTGCAGCAGTTGACTGGTGTATAATTCCAGATATGTCCTGTCCTTGCAAGTGTGATCGGTGATGACGCATGGTTCGTTGCTGGTGTGGAATGTCGTGTGAGTGTGGGTGAGTTGGTTGTAGATTGTTGTTGTGAGACAGACACTACACATATGAGAAAACCTCGTGACTATTTCAACAACATGTATTTGACATTGCGCACTTTCGAGGCCAAAGGTGCGAGCAGTAATAAAAGTACAGACATATGTGGGCACATGGAGAGCGGTATGGAGACAAAAATAAGGAGCACAAATCGACAGAAAGTACATGGGTGCTTGCAAAATTGAATACATGCATACACACCAGCACATACACACGCACATACATACACATACACATGCAGAGCCGTAGCAACCGCCCCCCGTACCCCCCGGTCGGGTGACCCCGAGTGTTGAGTGGCCCCGTCGCTTCACGTATGACATTAAAATTTATCATATCATGTATAGCCTTTACCTTTTTGCTCAGATGTTTTCACCTGAGCTTGTATTGTGTGATTATGTATAATAAATATATTCATTATTTGATGGCTTATTTATAATGGATGCCCCAAGTGTTGCCTTCGTGGGGGCCCCATAAGTCCTCGCAACGGCTCTGCATATATACATGTATATATATACATATATATATCAAAATTGATGTTCACTAACGCACCCGGTATAATTATGAATATTATGTAAATGAATCACTTCATCGGGTACAATCAACATATTTGAGTACGAACGTTTTCGCCTAACGGCTTCTTTAGGTACTAAATTCATCCAAATTAACGGCCAAATTGCACAATTATATAGCAGACAATAAAAAACACATGCATCATAACAATTGAGTAACTCTCGCAATTAAGCGCAGAAAAAAGGAGAATAAATTGCCAATTGCGTTATCTTTAGAATTGGCATTTTAAATATATTCCCTTGCAGCCGTTGATGAGCGATCCATCCTCATGCTGTCGTATGTAGGCTGCTTCAGCGTACTTTCTTGTCGACTCATCTCTGATGCCACTGTGGATGATACACCAGCTGATGGATAATGGAGAGTTGGTGTGATGCTCATTGTTGTGTTCGAACATCACACCGTTCAGTTTTGGGCTAATATGCTCCTGCACTCGTATTTTCACAGGTCGACAGGTTTCACCTATATAGAATCTTCCACAGATCGTACAAGTTATCTTATAAATCACATTCTTCTGCCAACATTGTGACCTTTTCGTCGCACAGAAGCATGTAAAGCAGCCGGACTCGCATGTCAGTCGCTCTTTGGGAGGTGCAAATATTCTTTTTAGTGGGCGACCCGGGTCAAAAAAATCCGCACTTTGTGTGCGAGACCCGTTCTTCTGACAGTGATTGACACTGTCGCTTGTTTGCCTCTCCCAAGTATGGCAACTTTACATAATATTTGCGTTCGTCTTCTGTCTAACCTGTCTAAGAGTCCTTCCCTTTTTGTCCAGCGTCGACAGGTGGATGATATACCGTCTGTCATACTCGCCATCAAAGAGTCGGCTTGGTCAGCTAAATCCTTTTCATTTTTCGCTCCTCGTCTCTTCCATTCTCTTCTTCATATTTTGTGCGCTACTTCCTATCGTATGTGCAAGTCTGCCCTCTTTGATTATCTGCTGCATTTTTCGTTTGATCCAATCTCACTCACTCACTCACTACGCTTCTGTATAATCGTGTAATCCCAAAATGGTTTATGTATATGTAAATATGTATGTGTGGTAAACGTCCTATGTGTATGTGCATGCACATGTATGTGTTCTTGTTTTTATGAATGTATGTTTATGTATATGTTGTCCTCTCTCTCTCTCTTTTCGCCTATCTGTGATATTGTTTCAACTATTTCTGCATGTCATGTGTGTTTCAATTCTCCTCGTTGTCTTATTTCTCCCTGTCTTGAGTGGCTGCTTCCTTTTCTTTTTTCTATTGTGAATGTTCTCTGAACATGATATCTGTGCTCTGTGTGAATGTCCCACTTGATTTTTGGAATTGTGCTATTTGTGCTTGTGCTCTATTTTTTCAATTTACTCTGTTGTATTGTGTTGTCCCACTTTCGCTATTCTACGCTGGATGAATTTTTCTTGCTATTTTGTTGTTACCCATTTTGGTTTGTTTTGTGACTTCACGCTCTATTACCTGCTCATTTCTCCCATATTCTTTATAATTGTCGTTTTACCACTTTGATGTTTTCCGTTTTTAGCGCTTGTGTTCTACCGGCGCTATATCAAATACATGTTGTATATATAAGTGTGAGGGCATCTGTATTTGGATCATATGTATATTTGTGTAGTTACCTTTGTATGTTCTCATTTCATTCTCTGGCCTTGTAAATGTGTTAAACAGTGTTGTCTTTGTTGTGCCAGCGACAGCGTTTCCATTAAGCTGTACACGCACATTTGTATATTTATATTGGCTATTACAAATGAAATGGAATGAAACAGGAGAGGGCCACAATCGGTAATTAACAGAAAATCTAACGACCATATCTGCCTTCGTTAAGCAACATCATGCGGATCAAAGACTGTACTTCACAAGCACATACCAGCACGACCGTCATCGTCAGACACTACAGACAGATAAATATATGAGGCGATCTTTAATGTATTTTATGTAGGGTGTGTGTGGTATATTTTCTGTGGTGTACATATTGTATGTGTTTATGTATCGTATGTACCGCGTATACATTTTATGTAACGCTTTGAGTATTTCATGTAGCCCCTTGCTGTGTATGTGAATGTGTGAGTATTTTTAGCTTATGTGAAGTCCTTTGTTAATTATTTCACTTGTGTGATAGCGTGTTTTCCTTATACATTTCCTGGTTGAGTTTTAGGGATTTTTTTGTTGCGCTTGGACTCACATACTAAGCTCGTTTTCTCAAACTATATCTTTTGGGCGCTTCTGGTAAATAGAGCCACCACAGGGTGGTAATAATGCTTGCACTTTTCCCATGCCATTGGATCCGCCTGTAATTAACAGTAATAACACAAAATGTCGTTACATCTCTACTCGGGACTCAGCTTTGAATGTACGCTACGCTTTGAGCGTACTGAATTCGGGCACACAGACTCCATGAGGTGAAACTTCTATTATTGAAAAACGAAAATATCAAATCAAGTACTCTCTAGAGAAAAAAATTAAAGTTGAGAATTATAGACGCAATTTATTCAGTATATAAAATGGAATTGTGATGCATAAAAACAATGCTGAACCACAAGAACGAGACACAGCCGACGCTACCCCCAAACAATTTAATATATGAACGATGGATTGTGACTGTTGACATCATCACGAAAATACTGTTGTAACAAGCGTATACTCGACGATTTACCCAAAAACACACATACACACACAGCAAAACGCATCACAGGACGTTTGATAAGCAAGACGGTTAGACAGCTACGCCACACTCGCCCGAGGCAGTCGTGGGCAGTAACAATCTCTCACTCTCATCGCTGCCCATTCGATGATCACCTCCACAGCTTTCGAGTTCAGTGATAAGTATGTCATTGATTGGAACAGCGTCGGTAGAGATAGAGAAGGATTTACTAGCAGCATCGGTGGTGGAAGGCGACTGGGAACGATGCATGATAAAGTTGTCAACTACCCAGAACATAAGAGCCTGAAATCGTCACACAAACATGTATACAATTAGTTAGTACAAGGTTTACCACAATGCTGGAAAACACCCACATATCTACACACAAGTTAGTAAACATTTAATAAGAAGGTAACATATCCTACTGAGCACATCTATTCAAGACTAGCAAAAAATCAATTTTCAA
Source organism: Sacculina carcini (assembly GCA_916048095.2). Lineage (NCBI taxonomy): Eukaryota > Metazoa > Arthropoda > Thecostraca > Sacculinidae > Sacculina > Sacculina carcini. The sequence goes on along the minus strand of OU696582.1, from coordinate 9,117,370 downwards.
ACAAATTGTGATGATTCATGTGTTTGCTATCATGTGACTTGCTATCAAGAATGGCGGATAAAAAATTAACCTACTGTATCATGTTCTTCACAAAATCATAGACTTTTTATACCTTGTATAATAATACATATATAAAAATATCAAGAACTTTTTATTATAATACATATATAAAAATATCAAATTATAAAATAATAAGGTATCTAGAAGTGACGGTGGCAGGAGTTTTCCGGTGAGGAGGGGGCTGAGTGAAGCCTAACGAAAAGATGTGGGGGCTTGGCGAAACCAAATTACGAAAACTGGGCGAACATATTACCCTGGGCCCGCACGAAAAATTCAGCATTTTACTGAAAAATGGCCTAATATTGAAAAAAAACCTATAAGGCCAATTATTTTGATAGAAATTGTAGGCACGGAACAAACCACTATACATTGGCAGAGGAAACATATCGAATTTAACCAGTGGCGGATTCAGAATGTAATTTTGGGAGGGGCTTAATAAATTTTGCGGGCGATCAGTCATGTATATGCATGATTATGCAGCGTCTTTGAGGCAATGCTGATATCAACAAATTCTACGGAAATAGCCGGAAATATTTTCTAGACCTATTTTAGTGAACCTCTTGGTTATGAGGAGCTGATGGAAACATTTTGGAGGGAGGCTTCAGCCACCGAACCCCCAGTTAATCGTCAGGATTTGGGGAGACTCATGGGTAGTTTAGGGATTTCATCCCCCAAACTCCCTTCGGCGTCGCCACTGATATCTAATGCATCTGTGGGAGCACAGTCAAGAGTTTTTAAGCGGGAGTGCTCGCACTGCTAGCGGTGCGAGACAAGTTCTTAAGGGGTGCGAGAATTGTTTGTTTTGCATTGTTGTAGTTTTGTGTTTAGTATTGTTTAAAATATTAGCAGGATTGATAATTATCAATGCTGCTTGATAATTATATTATCAATTATAATATAATTATCAATTATAATATAATTACCAATTATAATATAATTATCAATTATAATATAATTATCAATTATGATATAATTATCAATTATAATATAATTATCAATTATAATATATCATCAATATAATTGATAGAGAAAAAATGCCTACCGTAAAAATGTTTCACTACACTAACGACGAGTGGCGAATATAGTTGCCAGCTTTAATTTAAATTATATTAAAATGATTTCAAATTCTAACTGCATACTCATGTTTAAATAGCTTATGAGAGCAACTTACACTGAAAAGATTTACGAAAATCTACCAGAGAATTGTTGTCGTTAATGAGTTAACCGGGGGTGCTCGCACCCCTAGGGGTGTAAATCTGGTTCACAAGGCGTGTGAGGTTTCACGTGAAAAAATAAAGGAACTTTATGTTTCATATTTTCTGAAGAAAATACTTTTCATAAAGGAGCTTTCATGTATGAATAAATGACTAAGAGAGCGAATATTGGATAAGAAAGTTTGGTTATTACGTCGTTTGTACCTTCAACTACTTTATATAACTATCAAGAATCCAGCAGGTGCTAGAACTGACTGCTGATTTGAAAAGGTTGCGAGCACTAGAAAACGTCAACAACGGCTGCATTAGACTGTTATAATTGCTGACCACCCAGATTTTACCCAGCGGTGACCCAACACGACTGACATTGACGAAGAACGGCACTAGAAGAACGGCGATAGCAACCTCGAGACGGGCATCCGTCACCGGAGCCAGCAGCAGCCGACTGAGCCATGTCCAGCCGTGCACGTGCGTCAGCGCAGTGACCACCGCTTTCTGCACAGCCATGATTGCCACATACGCGACACACTGCGTCAACCAGTATGACGCGCGCGGAGGACTGCCTATCATCACACACACGCACCGACACGCAGCCCAGCTAATGCACGTACAAACGCCGCCTATATATGCATTCGATGAATGACTACCGCAATTGTAGTGTTCCTTCCACTTAGTTGAATGGAGACAATATTACTCCCAACCGAGAACACACCCACACGATCATATTCACGAGTAAAAAATGCGGGAGTTCAGCGAAACATGAGGAACTGCACTCGAAATGGCACATTATTGGGGAGGTCTTCCGTGCCACCTTGTTCCCCTTGGCGCCGCCACTGAGTTCATCGTAGTTAATTGGGGACCATAGCCCTGACACCTCTCTGGCTACGCACTTGTTCAATATGTAACGGAAAATCAAGATATATCCATTATGAAAGGCAAAGCAAACACAGCCTCAGTTCACACCAGCCCAATAAGAAACATGAGGAGAGATGCACCGTGGGCTGAAACATTATGAGATGTGAGAAATACCATGAACTTCAAAACACCAACCGTATTTGCCGAAGTGTACGGCGGGACATTGGCGGGACATGGCCACCCATTGACACCCACGCACACACACGAAGATGACGACTAGACCGACGGTAGAGTCCAACAAGAAGTTGATAATGTACCAGGAACAGGGATCGCCGGAGAACGTGCTAGCTACATACAGGTTGACCATGTGGACAAACACAGCACCAACACCCTGCTTTGATGTGTCGAAAAACCAAATGAGCCACGAGCGTCGACGATGTGCCGCCTCACAAAAACGCTTCACTAAATCCATCACAAACAAAATAACATGCAATGCGGCACCATACATGCCAGCCGCATGATGTAAATAAGTAGTTCAACAATATCCCAGACTGCAAAATAAAATCAATTAAAATGGCATATACAAATATTTCCCTCTGATAATAATGGTCATTAGTAGGGCTGTCAAAAAAGTAACCCAAAAATCAGAAAAAGTAACCTAAAAATAGTATCTGATGCCTCAAAAAAGTCTATTTCTTTTTGCATTTCCGACGGAAGAAAATACACCCGTACCTCTTTTTGTCCTCTCCCCCATTTGGTACCATTTTCCACCCTCTCTAAGACCTGGTACCATTTTCACTACAAACCACCATAAGTGACTTAACATTATTGTAAAATATCTAATACATGCTATACACTACTTGCTAATGTAATTATTTTCAATAATGGTCGCAATAGTGTGATTTATATTGTTTCAATTAGACTTATTTGAAGCGACCCTGTCAAATAAGAACATACTACAGCTTGTATATTTATATGAGCGTAAACACTGCATGTGTGAATGCCCCCGTCCTCAAGTAAGCACCCTGTACTCATCGTCTTATGATAAGTGAATGTTTCGACTAACGACTGTATCGCCGCTTGAGCTCAAGCTTGGGAAAGTGGCGCTATCTCACGTGCTACATCCTGTTCAAGTAAATGCTTATTGACAAGTGTTACAGTGCAGTACCTGGTATAGAGAGCTCATATCTCGTAATATCCGACGCTCCAAACATCTCACGACACCCTCCGGTTCGTGTACATTTCCTAAAATGGAATTACACTTTTCTGCGTACCAAAAAACGTCTAAATATCGAGTGGCACATATTAATGTGAATATCAATTGCTAAATCTTAACAGCCAAAATTTGACATTTGTTGATCTTCAGACCTGATATTCCTTCTATTTTCCTGTTTTATACCGTTTTTTGCCTCATATCTGCAAGAGGATACCAAAATCCGTGGTAGAGTGACCTAATAAGAAAAATAACAAAAAGTAACCTGACGATAAAAAAGCAAAAGAATAATCTAACGATTAAAAAGTAACATTCGGTAACCTAATAACTTTTTTTCATAATTATCATACACAACTTTGTCATGCAGTTTTAGGTAGCTCATGAAAAGGTGACCTTTAGGTGAAAAAGTAACTTTATTAACTCTTGACATTAGTAAAGACCGGATGTACAGGCAAAATTCCATAAATGCCTATATTTGCCTATTGGGTTTTTTCTTCCAGATAAATGCCTATTTTGCTAATTTGTCAAAAACATCGCCTATTTTATAAAAAAAATCATACACATTAATATCGAAGACTTTCAAATAAATGAGTTACCAGATGAAAGTATACAGAGGCTTGATTTCGCATTCGCATGACTGAGACGGGGTTGTATACGACATATATTGACTATTCTGCATTGACGTTTATATCCGGTACTCTTCTAGGATGTATCTCTAGGCGGGTTTGTATGTTTGATCGCAGAGAACAACTAACGTTACTGTTGAGTCGAAAACTATGGATCACGTGTCGACAGAGACAAGTATTGTGTATATAGCAATGCACTCTCGATGACTCACAATACACTCTCGATTTGTGCACTGTTGCTGAATTCCATCTTCTAGTCGTATGTGCGTGTGTTGTGTAAATACTTAATATAAATTAAGTATTGGTTGTCTGTGCGAGGTTTGTATATTGTATGTCTGCATGCCTGTGTCTGTATCTGTAAGGTTTGTACATGAGCGGAGCTAGTGTGAACGAACGAGCTAGAAGAACTTTCAGAATGTGCCAAAATGATGAAATCCCTTCCAATCAGAGTAATGCGGCAATATTTTGTGTTTACAAACACACATCCTTTGATATTACCCCGCGTGAATTAATAAATAGCAGAAAGAAAATTTACAGAGTTGGAGTCCACTATACACACCATAAATCCAGTTCCTGGTGAAAATGGGTGTGATGTATAGGCGAGCATCAGAAACGCACTTGAGGTGAATTAAGATTTTGTGCAACTGAAAAATGCCAAGGTAATTGATGAGGACAACTTTGAAGTTGTGTCTTATTCAGGTGCAACTATTCTTCCACACTTTATATATGCTCCAATCACGTGTGTAGACGATGAAAGAACTTTTAACTTTTCAAGTATCTGCTCCACGGTCGTGGAAACAATTTGACTCTTAAAACATTTAAATAATGGTTTTAAGTGTGTATAAACACTGGTTATTATGCGTTAGCAACGTAATTTATCAATAATAATGTTTGTCTCGGTTTAAATAAATGCCTATATTTGCCTATTTTGCTGTTATATCGTGCCTTTTTGCCTGCCTATTTTGCTGATATATCGTGCCTTTTTGCCTGCCTATTTTGCTATTTTAGTGCCTGAACATGCGGTCTTTAGTCATTAGTGATTCAAGCCTCGCAAACAATCAAGTATCCCCAGCCAAAAAAACATTAGAAGACATAGAACGAGTAGATAGGCTGGTGACATCGATATGTGAGACGATAATACAGTGCTATAATGTAGTGTTATGCTATAGTGCTATAATGTATGTAGCTATAACAATGAGCATATCGGAAAAGGAAATTTTTAAGCAATAAAGCCATAAACTCAGTCTTACACACAACCATGCAATTAACCTACATCTGTATATTCAATGTCAGCTTCAATCGTGTGACAAGATTATGCTGATTCAAATCGGCTTTATATTCACATGTCAGCATGATTTTGTCCACCACGTCTGGTGTGGGCTTAGGACTGTGCCGAAAGTCGCCCATCATATTCAACAGGTATTCTCAGGTATTTTCGCTCTAATAATTGTTTGAAATTACGCAATTTGTCTGCGTATAATGTGTATAGGACCCCCATGTTGCTTATAATATTTTCGCGCGCTATTTCGGACTCTGAGAACTTTTCGAGAAGTACAGTGAACACCCACAATGAACACTACCATTTAACAATGTTCATTATGCGATCTTGATGCATTCTTACTGTTTGTGTTCAACTGTACAAGAATGGTATATACATGATTCTATTTCTTTTCGATAATATTGTTATTATATTGCATGAACGAAAACGGCACACCATTTAGAACAAGATAGGCTGAAACCAGATGCTAGCAAATAGCACGCACACTGCAATCACTGTTTCGTCGACAAATTGCTATATTTGCAAGTTACTGTGCTGTAAATCTGCAAACGATGTCACTCTTACAATACTGGCTGAATGCACATATACGAAAAAACAATTCAACGCACAATGAAGGGGCATAAATAATCAAAAGAAAGATTACAACGAACGGTTTCCACCAACAATAAGCGCGTGCGAAAAAAAAATCTACAAAATCAAAACATACAGAAAAGCACGAATACACATTGCTCATACGAACATCATAGTTTACCAGAGTACATTTACCTTATTTACCAAAAAATTCAAGTGAGACTAGTAATTCAGCGATAGTTTTAGTGTCCATTGAGTGAATTTATAAACTCGAAAACACAATTAAGGGTGAGTACCAAAGAAACTTGTTTCTTGCAAGCCAAATAACGGACAATTACCAAAAATTAACAACAAAATAAACGCCGAAGAGATTAAGATCCGTGTTAAATATATATGTATAAATATAAATGTTAAATATGTATAAATATAAATGTTTAATATGTATAAATATAAATGTTTAATATGTATAAATATAAATGTTAAATATGTACAAATATAAATTTTAAATATGTATAAATATAAATGGTAAATATGTATAAATATAAACGTTAAATATGTATGAATATGAATTTTAAATATCGGAATTGGCCAGTTTTACCTATAATACGATCATAACAATATATTCTTATAATTTGCAATACGTTAATGCAGCTTGAATAAATCTTTATTATCACTATAAAACTTCCACAAACAACCCAAAAAGTATAAGGAGCGATAATCCACCTGGGTTGGCTCCTGTTGCAGTCGTTGAGTGATTGGATAAAAAAACAAAACGTTCCAGGTAACCGGTGTTCAATACACATCACATTTCCTTCACAACAGGCCTGATTCGGTCAGCACCAGCATCGCTATTCTTTCCATACTTCGAGACAAATATATGAGCGATATGAGCAACACGATGGACAACGAAACAGAACAGGCAAAGAGCATCCGGCACTTTCAAGTGGACTTCGCTCGTGCCAACTTCCTGTTGAAACGCAAACAGGTGGAGCTCGCCCTGCAACTGTACACACGAGCCTTGCAGCAGTGTCCGAGTCACGCCGTGTGCCTTCAGCAGCGTGCCCAGTGTCACCTGCAGCTGGGTAACGACCGGCGGGCGCTGAACGACGCACGGCATGCCATGACCCTTAGCGTCAACTATTGTACTGGACTGGCACAGAAAGGAGAGGCATTGCTACGCCTTGGCCGCTACCAAGATGCACTGGTCACGTTCGCAGTGGGACACCGTCTCCAGCCAGCAAATGGTGAGCTGCGACGCGGTGTACAACGCAGCCTCGACTTGGTCGCCATGTGCGCGCAGAGCTCAACACAGCCACGCCCACTAGTGCAATTACTGCAACGGTTGCACTGCAAGGCCGAGAAGAAGTTTCAAAACGTGATGGAGCGACGACGCCAACACGATGCCGAGACTACGGCTGCTCTCACTATGCCCGTCAACACACCTCGTCCGGTCCGCCATCAGGACTGCACTGACCCTGTACAACTGAACGACTACTACGCCTACTTCTCACACCGCTTCAGAGCACTGGTCAGAAGACAAACTAGCGATTTGGAGCTGTGCCTAAGGAGTCAACGCCTCGACCACCACACCATTTTGCGCGACTCTGAAAATACTGCAAGGACTATTGGTCACAAACTGCGACTGTTCCCACACGCGCACCCGTGTCGTCCTACATCGCGCCCGTGCGATATTTGCGCGCACTACGCGGCAATCATCCGCCGCATCTCAGAGAGCAGACAGTCGATGCGTGAGCGCAAGGCACAAGAGTTGTGCCGCACCGTGAAAAAGCTATTTGTTGGAATAGGAGCGGCGAACGACCAATTTGACTTCACGCAGGCCATTAAACTGGGCATCACCACCATAGACTTCATCAAGAGCTACGGACCAGAGCTAATGCCGCAACGCGAATTACACCTGAGCATTGCCTACGCTCTGCTAGCAGAGGTCGCCATGCACGCAGGATTCTATCGGCAGGCGTTGGACTGGCACCAGCTAGACCTGCGACACTGCAGGACATCATCGTCATTGCACAAACACGTAGCTACCGTGTACCACAGCATCGGTCGCACGCACGCGCGCTTTGACCGATTGGATGACGCGATAAGTAGCTGGTTGCACGTGCAACACTGGACCACCGACGCGTCACTCAAGATCGACACCCTGTTATTAATTGCCAGTGCACACTTGAAGCAGCGCAGACTGCAAGAGGCAGAGCAGTATGCACAGCTGTGCCTGCAGGAGGCAGCCGCCTGTACCACAACTACGAGCAACGACAGCCGGCGCACTGAGCACGAAGCACCAGCACAGCAGGCCAGCAAACTACTCGAGCTGATCAACGAGTTTCGCGCCCTCAATCGCCAACAACAAACGACCGCATAACAACAGTAAAACAAGCAAAAGAACAGCGACCGCTACTGCGACATGACACATACACAAACACGAAAATAGCGCAAAATTTCACCGGGTAAAGAACCAAGTGATTCGACCATTACCGCAGTGACACGAATAAACGATACGAAATTAACAGTGGTTTCTGCGATAACTATTTTTTAAACTTGCGATAAAAATAATTTTTCCCCAACCCGCGATAAACGATGAACGATAAAAAATCAAAACCCAACCTGCGGTATGCGATAAACGACATAACGATAGCGATAAAAATGTTAACTTGCGATAACAACAGCAATAAATGATAAGTACCTTTATTTAATTGAAATATTAAGAAAACTAAAACTATTTTTCCACAGTGAAAATTAATTAAAATGATTACAAATGTCACTGGAACCAGTCTATGGCCAACAAGTTCTATTCCACATTAGTCTCTCTGACTCAGACCCTCCCTCCCTCCTCAAGACAGCATCCAGGAGCTGCATGTTTCCTTTGATGAAGACCAGCTTCTCAAACCTGTCGCTGGTCATGCTTGGGCCTGATGACGTCATCAACAGTGCTGAAAATGCGCTCCACGGCAGCAGAGCTGGGCAAGGCCATGTTGTACTTGATGAACAGCAATATCACTTCTCCCTGTACATGCTGGGGAAAGTCAAGGCTTCACCTCTGCCATCTTGCTCCTGCCCCAGATGTCCACCTCCTTCTTGATGAGCTCATCAATGTTGGGTCCATCCTCCTCCATGACAGTGGGGCTCTCCAGGAAGGCGAATAGGTCGTCGCTGGCTTCTTAAGGCTTTTTCTGTCACCTTGTCCTGGTTCTGGCTGGAGGGGAGAGGGTGTGATGAGGTAACGATCTCCCTGATGAACCTCTCCTTGATGTATTCTTCAAGGGCAGGGGCCACATGCTTCAACACGAAGGGGCTATGGTTGGGGTGGGTCAAGACGCATGGGAGAGAGTGGCACACACCCTCCTAACTCGAGAACTCACGCAAACTGGCGCACTGCAGGCAGTGAATAATGTGATTGGCCAGCTACACACACACTTGGTAGCTCTCATATGACATTCTTCATAATTCACTTGCAAGCCAGTGTTGATCCCTCTAGTCTCTACCTTATATATACTCTCAGCTTGAACTGGTCTGGAAACGTCAGGTGAGCTGTTGTGACTATTGCCGCCGTACACAATGTTTAATGTTTACAAAAGTCTTTTGAACTTATCGTTTATCGTTCCTCATTTTTGGGACTATCGGTAAGTGAACGAGTGATAATTTTAGAAAAGAGATATATTATAACTTTGCGATAAACGATAAACGATAAAAGGTTTGACCTCAGCAATAATTATCGTTTATCGCTCATTCTATCGCACGCGGCAACCACTGGAAATAAATACTCCCGTATTGGTGCTAGTACCGTTAAACTCATCACACAATGAGGCAAAATTAAATAAGAGAATGAATTACACAAAGAACAAGCATTGGTTAATATGATCAGGATTGTGGACACAGTGACACGAGATTTATATTCGCGAGCAAATACACAAGTGTGCATTCAAGTAAAAACCAGAGCCCACGAAATTGGCTCGCCTTCTTCTTCTTGATCAGGGAGTTCGATTCGCAACTTACTATGAAAAACGTTGGAAAACCCATTTTTCCTTTGCTAAAATTGCAAGCCGAAGCTCAAAAACTCGTACAAAAAAAACTAAAAATACATATAAGCACAAAAGCACAAAGCTAACGTACGGTGCTAGCTATGGTGGGTGTGTTGCACAAATGCAAGTAAGATCGGATAGCGGACAGTGACAATTGTGGTAATTGATGTGTGTTCATGTACACAATGTGTTTATAATAGTCTGCTTTGTGATTAGTTGTCAATTCATAAGCAAAAAACAACCATTGTCTTACCAACCATTGTCAACCAAGCAACCAACCAACCAACCAACCAAGCAACCAACCAAGCAAAAAACAACCATTGTCTTAACAACCATTGTCAACCATTGTCAACAATCATTAACCATTGTCCATCCATATCGTAACAATTTAAATCGCACGGATGAGATGAATTTGGATAAACGGATTGTTTTAACAGTTATCAATGAAATAGCCTACGTGCAATAAAATAATATATATATAACAGTATATATTGTACAGTCACAGCTTGATCAAAATGACTGTACATGAAACTGGTAGATGAGTTATTTCACCTATGAGAAGCGCGAACGCCAGGGCGGCCAGCGTGAATTGTACCAGCCAGCCGAAAGTGTCAGTGAGAGCGTCGGCGGCACAGTGAGAGTCGGCAGTAGAATTGCTGGACTCCGGCATCATTGTTCAAACGCCGATTCAAACGCTCGCCAGACGAGAGCCTTCAACTCTCTTCAACAAACACCAAAAAGCGCATCAATACGCAAGCACACACACACACACACACACACACACACACACACACACACACACACACACACACACACACACACACACACACGCCGAGCGACCGATCAATTGCCAGAAGTACTAAGTACATACACGGAAAGGTGGGTTTGATGGGATGTGTACACTTCCTCATTTTTATACGTGTCTATGCCTCAGAAATGATTATATTAGAAGTGGACACCAATTGTAGTGGGGAAACGTTCAAAAGATCAACAGCCAATTGATCAATTGACAAAGCCAGTTTTTATCATAATGGTCAACCAGTGACCACATTGACTCAGTTTCAGGAAAAACTCATGCAAATATTTAGTATTTAAGATTGAGCCAAAAAAGACAGCCAAAAATTCCAACTACCATATATTTGGCAGGCCACCTGAAATTCGCTGCGTTTGGCGAAACTCGAAAGATTCACACTGAGTCAACCAAGCAAACTCGCCCGTGATTCAATAGATCCAAATCGTTCTTCCTTTAAATGTGTTGTGTGTGTCAAGTGTGCTTTTAAATGTGTTATGTAAACTACTCGTTCATTCAATATCATATCAGGCTCTTCTATATCAGTGAAGGTCTAACCCCACATTGCAATAAATTTGAACTTTGTCTCGCATATATCCTGACCGCACTATGATAATAAATAGATTTTTGGGCGGTTCCGATACATGGGGCCACCGCATGGTGGTAATACTGCTTGTACTCTTCTCATGCTACTGGACTTGCCTGTAATCAATAATAACAATACTAATATAGGGGTTTTCCTCTTCGAAGGAAGAGTCTAAGGTACATAGTGGAATCTCAAGCATCTCTCCGAATGGAACACACCTAAGCAGTTTTTACACAAATAAGGGACTGTGTGTAGTGAAAATAGAGATGTATTCAATGAAGATGAGGACGACGATGAAATGATAGCACTGATATGTACATTAAAAAACTTATAATAAACAAACAGTGTAGCCTCACACCAATCACAATTACAAATTCACTACCACCACTCGAACACCACCAACACTCACAAAACTCATAACCACACTGACTTGTAGCTCGCTTCAGCCACACGCACAAGCATCACACGTCACAATGTCAAAGTACACCGACCAATCAGCACACAGTACTCAAGTCACGTGACAAGTCCAGTCACATGAACCATACGCACACTTGGACACACACGCAGACATACACACGCACATACACGGTAACTCACATTAATGGAAAAGAGCAGGCACACCATTCGCGCACTTGCGCATTTGCGCATATACACATGCATACAGACATACAAACACACCTATGCGGTTACACGATTTCATCACACTGTACATACACAATACGAATACCTATTACGACCCCTATGAATAATATTACGACACAATACGAATAATATTACGAATGTGGGCACCCGTTTCATATCAGCAGTCAGCTTTTTCACCCCTCGATATGTATGAAAAATATGAACATACAAACGACGTAATGACAACATTTTGTATTCGGATTATCTATGTTCTATCTTGTATACCAGAATATCTATGTTTATGAATCTTTGTTTAGGAATGTATCTTTGTATCTTTGTTTAGGAATTTTAAGCAGCAAAAACTTTCCAGGAATAAATATGAGACATTGGTGAAAATGTATTTCTTCATTAATTTGTTGGTGGTCCTCGCACCCCTTTGGAACCAGGTTCGCACCACCTAGGGATGCGAGCACCCCCGGCTTAGAACCCCTGGTCTAGACCATCGAATTTTTATATAGAATACAAGAATCCAAAAAATGCATGGTGACTGCAACAAAATTGCGTCTGTGCGAGTGTCAAAAGGTATTTAGAGACCATATATGGGTTAGTGACAGCGCGAATCAGCAAGCAACTCACCCTTCACATCAAAATTCATAGCCACAAATAGCAAAGGAAAAACTGAGTTGATTTTGTTTTGATTGCGTGTTACTTTTGTGTCATATGCGCTATATATGCTTTTCAAATTTCCCCAGATCAGAAAAATTGTAGCAGAAGCTTTTAAGGAGTTTTGTCGATGTCATACATGTGCTGTATCGTTGTACAATAATATTTTGATTCCATTCATCGAAATTCATTCATCATTGATGCGACAGCTGTAGCGCTAGTAATAGACTTGTGGTTGGTGGACATGCGGAAATGAAAACGAAAATTGAGAGCTTTTTATGTTGGAGTGTGAGGGATATTCCGATCTGAGGGAAAAGATAGGGGCGTTGAGCAGACGGCGGGTGAGAGCTGAAGATGTCATAGGAAGAGCAATGTTTATGTTTGAAAACAAGGAAGAAATGGAAGAAGTTAGAGGGGTTGTATGGTTTTTGGAAAAGGAGGAAAAATTGATTTTATTTAATAAAAAGATTCTTGGGGTATTCATATGTTTAGACAATTATATTACATAAAAACGATGCATAGCATACACAGCATCTTCAGGCACGAATCACCGATCAACGACAGAGCACGGGGTCGCGAACTGGCGAAGTCCGCCACAACACAACTATATTACGATGCTGTGTTAGGAATGATTTTCAACATTCCTCACCCTGACAGATTTGGATCCTTAGCAGACACCACAATTTGGTGTATGAAAAATTATTTGTGAATGCAGGTACAATTTGAGCTCGTCTGGATCATGGATATGTTAATGTCTGGCGCTTTAATAGACATCGTGTGTACGTGAGCTAGTTTTGTTTGACGGTATGGAGTCGCTAGAAAACGCGGCCGTATCCGTGTTGAAGCGCGCAGTCGAACTTGACCAGAAGCACCGCTGGACTGAAGCAATGATCTGCTATCAGGAAGGTCTACAGCTGCTGCTAAATGCAATCAAGGTAGCCATTGGTACCCACGTAAAATCAGGAATCCATTCAACGTTATTTTTGCCACAAAGTGTTTGTTACTGAACGACGCTGGTCTTCGTCACAATCGCTATCCTGTGACGCTCATGTGAGGACCTTATACGGTGTTGCTTCTTCGAGTGAATATGTATTGCACTTGTGAATCTCGATGCGGGAATTTTATTGTCGCGAGATGAAGGGAGCATGTTTATTGTCATTGGTGTCTTGTCAGCAAATTTCAGACGCTAGACGACGGGAGGCATTTCGTGCCAAAGCAAGCCAGTACATGGATCGCGTCGAGATGCTCAAAAAACTCATTGATGACGAAAAACAGTGTGGCAAGTACCGCGAGCAGATTCATATTGATGAGGACTCGACTGGTCACGGTTACGAGGCGTTGTTTGGACGGTTTCTAGATGCTACGGTGACCTGGGTCGATGTCGATGACCCGTACGTGAGATCTGCCTACCAGGTCGGTGACAAACACTTCGATGATTCATGTATCTGCTTGCTTCATTGAATTATAATTCAATAATTAATTGTGATCGTCGCCCCCGACTTCACTTCTCCGGGCTCTATTTGTCAATCATTGATTAATCATTGGTGTCAATTTGTCAATCATTGATACAAAATTGTGTAGACAAATTTTACCAAGTTTTTAAAAAATTCACATCGCACTCCAATTTCCTGCGTTTGCTTACTTTGAGAATCACTTATTTGGCGCCGTCTAAAAGACCCGTGTCCGGGGTCGAGACATCCCCAAAATGGTAATCAACCTAGTAGGGGTGCGGTGCCTGAGAAACTCCGCGCTCCTACTAGGTCGCCACTGGTCGGTGGGCTCAGCTGAAGCACTGCTGTTCATAACGCGGAAACTTGCCATCGGAATATCACAGCTGTGTGCGTGTCGTTCAGTGTCAAAACTTTGTGCGCTTCTGCGAGCTGCTGGTGAAGAAATGTGACGGACTGCGGCGCGTGCGTTTGGTGACTGGCACTGACTCTGGCAAGGAAGCGGCACAGAGCGCGCAGCTGGCAGAATTGAAGCTTTCCCTGCGAAACGTTGCCAACGTCGAACTGACGGTCTCTGTGTCTGATACGCTGCATGACCGAGAGATCAGGTGACTGTATGCTAGAGATATTACCAGGGTTTTGGCAGAGCACAGCATCTGTGAAGTGCTAATATTCGTATTTCTAGTATTCGTAGAAGCCGTTCCAAAATGAAACCAAGTTTCACCAAGATGTATTTAGTATTTGTGTGGCTAATTTTCTGGATTTGCCTAGTTGTCTAACTAAATTTAAACTTACGTACGCTTTGATTATTTACATTATACTAACTATATAAACTAGGCTATTTAGCGTACACTTTCACATTATCACTTTCGTTTTCTGTGACTAACGACCAATACGCCTTTCAAGTTGGATTTGTGTGTTGAATCACGTACGGCTTAAGGTTCAGCAACGGATGGGTGGTGAAGATTGGCCGTGGCCTGCACTATTTCAAACCCCCCGCTGGCAAATTCTGCCTGGGCGCCAACGATATGGACTTGCGACAGTGTCAAGAAACTACCGTTGATGTTTTCCACAAAAAATCGTTTTTACAGTCGCCATCAGCATGAGGCGGAGACTGCGTCGCGTATCATCTGCATGGTACTAGTTCCGTATCTCTCGTAGACATCGTATACATCGTTGTATATCGAAATATCTGACCCCATACATGCGCTTTCTGTGCTCATTAATCAAAAATACTTGCGACGACGAAGCAGGAGTGAGAACGACAATTCTCACGTTGCCTTTCGGATTGTCATGCTGGACATCAGATTCAGTAACGCAAGTAATGCAATGCTTACTGTGTTCAGCTTCAGGGATCCAGCATCGTTTTGAAGCTGAGCACGCATGTCACAATTGAACATCACTGTCTTCAACCACCGCGGATCGAGCTGTTGCGCACGCGCAATGAAGCTCGTTGACGCGGCCATGGCAGCAGCTACCGTCTGCTATAGTCTGATACTGGCCTCCGCTCGGAGTTCACACGACCCCGCGAGAAGGTGCTGTTTGTTGGAGTTATTATGAGTGAAAACACAAGTGGCGTTGTATTTTGAAAATGTATTGCGTACGACTTCTTCAAATGCGTTTTGTTTGTTCTGGTAAAATAACCGATTCAATAAAGATCTAGATCTAGAACACATCCGCCATTTCCATATGGATTGTTGCGCACTATATTAATGTGAATTCAATGACCTAAAATACATCTTGTGCAAATGTGTAGAGTGTACAACTCTCGTTTAGTTTTAGTGCTAAAATCATCTTGAAAGCTATGAAGGCTCGCAGTTATTGCACACAAACAACGCGAATCTACGGATACAAGAGCGTTTCACAAATTTCTCATCATCATCATGTCAACGACGGCAGCTGCCAAAACCAAGGTGAAAATCTACATTGTCGTCCACACACACACACATACACGATAATGCATCATGACTTGCTAAATTGGTTCTCAAGACATGACAAAACAGTGACAAACTTGTGTACACAGCCTAATAGAAACAATTTTGGTTTCATCAATAGGATTGTCATCACAAACATGTACGCGCGCACATGTTCCAGCAACAGTGTGCAAAGAGGTAGACGGCACACTAGGGTGACACTTATTTTACGAAACTCTGAATTTCAATGAGTGCGAGTAGAATTATGGGGTTCCATTTGCTTCAAAAACTTTGTGTAAAATATTTTTGGAAAATATTTTTTAGAACTAGCTCAAAGCGGTTAACTTCAATATTTTTGGCCAAAAGACCAAAGTTCCCAGATTTTTCCTTCCATTCAAACAAATTAAATTTTTAAATGTTCACGATGAACTTGTAATATAATAATCTAATTAATTCAAACGCGTATTATGTGATAATGATGTGATTTATGGATAGATGAACTGGAATAACTTTCTGATGCATATTTTATGTTTTATATTTGTATACTTAATTTTATATAATTATATTACAAGTTCATCGTGAACATTTGAAAATTTAATCTATTTGAGTGGAATAAAATATAAGGGAACTTTGGTCTTTTGGCCAAAAATATTGAAGCGTTAACCGCTTTGGGCTAGTTCTAAAAATTAATATTTTCCCAAAATATTTAACACAGTGTTTTTGCGGCAAATAGAACCATAATTCTACTCGCACTCATTGAAATTCAAACTTTCGTAAAACACGTGTCACCCTACTGCACACAAACACACACGTACGTTTGCCGTGTGTACGCGATATTCTACGCTAGACAATAATAACCGCCATCCTCAGCTCATTGTTGTTACAATAGCCCGCGCCACAATATGCATCAACACGTTGGGACTGTCATGTCTTCACCAACGCTTATCAGTAGAATCAAACTGAACGAGACCAAATTCCCATTGAACTGAACGAAAATGAGTTTTTATGGTCGCGTTTGGGAGGTCGATGTGTCAGACTGAAATCACGCAAGCAGAAATCAGGATAAGCTTCGATATCAGCAGCAACCGCCGCCAAACGTTCAACTATTTCCAAACTCTGTGACACAGACGACAGAACAAGTCACGTCGGCACCCGAACGATATTCTTCATCAAAAGTGAAACCGGTTAATTGGCTTAGGCGAGAAAAAAGTAATGAATAGTGAGAAATGCAAATAATACATCAAAACGTAGGCAAATTCATCGATAATCCAAACATCGCTTGGTTACAACTTTTATATTTGTTCATTTTTCTGCCCGCTAATGCGCAAAACTTCTAAGCTAATCACCGAACCGGCTTGAAATTGGTGGGTGTTATTAGCGAAATGACGAGTCTTGTTGGTGAACAATAAGTGTTGTCGCACTCACTTTGATACATCATTAGTCATTAGCCGGTCATGATGCGTCTGTCTGCTTTTACCAGCCTTATAGCTAAGACATAGTCTGTTTGTGTGTGTGTATCAGCACACTTATCTGCGCACATGGGCCACTGAGATGTGATGTGACTCACTGGTAGTGGCGAGGCACGCGAAACAGCTCGGCCGCACTGGTGTGTGGCACGCGACAATGACAGAACGTGACGACGGCGCTGACCATAGGCAGCAGCGGCAGCTCGACACGCACCGGGAAACCGGCCGGCAGACCGCAGCGCACGAATTCACGCAACTTGGCGAATTGCTTCAACGGCGCCACCACGTTCAACACATCAATCAGACTGGCCACGTCCAACGGGAAGTCCTCACACTGCACGCACGTGCATATTCAGTGTGTGCTCAGCTTATAATACAGTTGATTACACATGTT
The DNA here is from genome assembly GCA_916048095.2 of Sacculina carcini. NCBI lineage: Eukaryota > Metazoa > Arthropoda > Thecostraca > Sacculinidae > Sacculina > Sacculina carcini. The sequence goes on along the minus strand of OU696582.1, from coordinate 9,099,635 downwards.
AATGGCTACGGTTGGTTACTAATTTCACAATGTGCCATTATTACCACAACTTGCGGATGCAAAATGTCAGACTATAGCAGCGCTTCTTAACCGCGGCTGCGAGCCTGACTCCCACGAGGTGTGAGCATCCAAGTTAGAGGAATTCAAGTTACATGTCTACCCATGTTTTATACTGGAAAAATCTTGAAGGAAGCATAAAGGAACTTTGAGCTGTGAGAATGAATATTGTATAAAAAGTTGTTATTGCATTTTTTTCAGTATATCCTGTTCATATAGCTATCAATAAATGAGGGGGTGTGAGAACTGACTGACTGCTTATTTGAAAAGCATGCAAACACTGAAAAAGGGTTGAGAACCACTGAGCTACAGCAATACTGATTACACTGTCGTTCAAAATATGTGAATCCTCCGTAGACTCTTGATTAGGGAGTGCTCTCTAGTTTCTGGGATACAGAGTGTGGAGGCAACAAGCACGGAAATAAGGCACTCGGGCGGGACAAAACCGGCAAAACACACGGATAATTCACAATAATTAACTGTGACGCTTATCATCTCGACATAATGCTACACCAGCGCGCCACTTCATTTGATACTCACCATGGCAACTGTGGCGTGGAAATGTTTCACGCTCGCTTTGAGCGCGATGGGCCGGCCGATGTGGGGAGGACATCCGGGCGCAGCGCTCGCATATTCCCGCCACGTGACACGGCAGGCCGGTGGCGGAGTGAGTGAGCGAGGCACCTTCGACTACGACAAACAATAATCACTCAGTCAACTCCGACATAGTGCATACACACACGCTTTCACTACGGCCCAGAATTATTATCAAGGAAGAAATCAAATCTAACAGTCGGTTCAACTCAGAAATTCAAGTTTATCGAACATCAATTTGAATCGGTCCTTCTTGATAGTTCAGCAGAAATTGGCGATTCAAATTGCCTGCATCTGACGATTACGACATAAAGTGGGACACAGAAGCGACAAATCCAGGTTTACATGAAGGCAGCTGCTACTGTACCGGCGCTGATGTCCTGAATTCGTGCTGCTTCCACCCACCTGGCCGCTCGATCGATACACGTCAAAACATAACGACATGGCGACGGACCGGGTGGTGTTGCAGCGGGCAGTGGTCCAACAATGTCCAGATGTTTCACCTCAAACCTCGCAGACGAAAGGCCAACGTGTGCTGTGTGCTTGATCTTAGTGTAGCGGTGAATTTTAGACCTCTGACACTGGAGGCAGTCACGGACCCACCGCCGTATGTACATGCACGGCCAAGAATGTCGTGCCTTTACCAGTCGCAGGCTCAGTTTGACACCCGGATGAGACAGCTGATGATAGCGGTCAAATGCTGCTCTGCAAGAAGACTGAGGTAAGAACGGATGAGGTTGAGGAGTAGACTCATCGCAAAAAATACCCACGTTCATATCTAGCGGAAACCATTTCAATTTGTACATGTACGAAGTTATTTCGGTATCATCTTTTTGCTGTTCGGCAATGACATACAGATCAACACACTGCGCATCGACGGAGTATATGGATTGCTGTAGAAAATGTGTGCTCACATTTCTCGATCCACTAATAAGATGAGCACCAGAATTTACGTCTTGATCGGAAACACCTCCGTCATCCTCAGCTGAGCCAATGTTCATCGGAGCCGAACGATCAGGACGAGAAGGGCAATCAGCCACAGCATTTTCTTTGCCCGATATAAAATGACAACATATTCTAGCAGCCTCGGCAACATATTCTAGCAGACAGCTGAGATGACTCGGTTGGCGATCGGTAAACAAAGGGCGCTGTCTAAACAACGCACTGACAAGCAGTTCGTGGTCAGTCAGCAAAACTGCATGCTGTCCTTCGATGGTCCACCTGTAATGATGTACCGAAAGGTAAGTGGTCACAAGTTCGCGATCAAACGCCGAGTACCGGCGCTGTATAGCTGTCAGCTTTTGCTAAAAACATTCAAGCGGCTGAGGAGTACCGTCCATCAATTGATGGAGTGCACTTCCGATTACAACACCGAATACGTCAGATACTATGTGATAACACGAAGCTGTCGGCAACGGGTGGCTCAACAAGACTGCGTCAGATACTATGTGAACTCGGCAACGGGTGGCTCAACAAGACTGCATCGCCCACACTGCAAGACCGACCATACCATTGCTGTTTGTCTGGACACGAAGTATTTTGTCAGCGGGTATACAATGTCGGCATATCTAGGTATCATACTACGATACCAACCAAGAATTCCAATGTAGCGACAAAACCCGGCATAATCGTTTGGTCGTAGATAATCTCTGATGATCCTGACTTTCTGCTCCCGCGTTCTTCTACCAGACGGCGCTACACAATAGCCAAGAAAGTCGACTTCTGATTTCATGAATTCACATTTTGAAATAGACGCAAATTGTTCTTTTGTAAGAGCGAAAAGATGTTTTTCAGATGTTATCGATGTGTCTGTTCATTCGGTGAAAATATCAAGGCGGCATCAAGGTACCAAAAATAATAATTCAACAATTCACTCAACGTGACCACACATGGCGTTAATGAAGGTGACAGGAGCGTTCCGAACACCCAGCACCATCATGGTATATGGTATACAACCGCCGGGTTATGGTATACAAACCGCCGGTATATGGTATGCAAACCGCCGGTATATGGTATACAAACCACCGGGTTAATCCATATACGGAACATATGGAACACTTATATAACACATATGGAAACGTTCATTTTCTCGGCTCAAATGGATCAATGTGCATAAAAATCCAGCATAAATACGCCAAATAAAAGGCTTCAAATTTTCAATATTCATCGTTGAAAATTTCAGATCGTCAATTTTCACAACTTATTTCTATTGAATCGTATAGAATCGCGATGCTTGTCTGATTGATTCGCCCTTCAATTACTTGGAAAATCACCTTAGATATGTTGAAAATTAATTTAAAAAATCGAAAAAGTTGAGCGAAAAAGTACTAAAAATATAGAAGCATAATTGGATGTGATTTGGAAGAGTGATGATAGATGTACTAGGAGAGAGTGAGAGAAAATGGTATTGTACAAAGCAGTGTGTACCGGCATATTGTCTTGTTCGATCGAGTCAGTGAGGCGAGACGAGGCAACCATCATGAGATTGCTGAACAACTGCTTGTTGTGACGAACGTCAGCCTGACTGAGGTGCTCCCGCCGCTTCCTCGAGCTCATTGTGAGGCCGTGCAAATCGTACACGCTCGCGCAATACTGGCCCACCATTTCCTGGCGCACACAACACAAGTACACGTTCAGTAAGCCCAGTGACTCAGTGATCCCCTGCAAGTAATGGCAGGCTACAACTGCGGATTCCAATAAACCTGATGCAAACTCTGCTAAAAGCAAGTCCACCATCACTAAATACTATGGTAAATCATATCTTACAAAAAGCAAATAAATTGAGTGTGAAAAATTCACTATGCGCACGAAACACGCGACTAATCAACACTTCACACCTCCGCTCTCACACGCCATCATCCGCACCGGTCAACTTCCACGAAAAATAGACAAATAATCGAGCACTTTGACAAGTGCATTTTCGCTCTCAATGAAGAGATGAATGCGTGTCAACATTCAACCTTGCCAGCGCCTCACAAAATGTATACACAATTAAGCCGGCAACAGAAAATACGTCAATGATGCTAGTTATTTAGTATACACGCAGACAGAGAAGCTTCATTAAACCTGTCGCTTGCTCTTGTTGAACCAGCCCTGCTGGCACTGTTTGAAAGTGACGTTTTTGGTGGACATCTTGACAGTGACAATGTCAGTGCTCATCAACATGGAAACCTCACTCTCAGTCGTCTTTTCGGCCAGCTGCGACGCACAAACACACAAACATGCGCATGTCAGACCGAAAACAAGACCGAACCGCAGATGACTGTTCTTATGCAAGAGGTGATCCGGTCTCGAGTCACCTCTCATACAATCACTGTCATATAATGCCAAGTGAATATTTGTGTCTAATATATTTTATTTTCTCAAAAGTGGGCATAACACACCAGTGGACACGGTCTTACAAGATTTCAGGTTAGCGTTATGAGATGAAACAAGTTCAAAACAGACGCGACACACGAGTTGATGAATGAGCAATACAAAAGGTTGATGTCATGCACGACACCTCGTGCGAGACGGTACGGTACAATTTGCGCCCGTTGTCCAGCAAGAAGAGGGCAGGTTTGCGCGCGCAATCGCTCACGAACAGCAGAGTGAAGTCGCCGCGATTCCAGCTTAAATCACTGAAGTCAGCCAGGGTAGAATCAACTCGCAAACAACTGCCACGCTTGGTCAAGCGGCACGTATCACTCGGCAGCAGACGGTGCAGAAACGGTACTAATAACACACGCCAAGAACATATACGTGCACGACAACCCGCAACTCAATACAACTGTGCCTTGTGAAATATGCACGCCAAATTATACTAAACCTGTTGAAAATTACACAGAACTATCAAGCAACGATTAACTCACACCAAAACGCCGCCAAATAAAACAACACAGAACACTCGAGGATGCTCGGCCAGACAACCTGACGAACATCAACAACAATAACACAGACTACTGTACACGTGGATACCCTAAAAATTACTTTGAGTTATCTCAATAACTAGACACACGCCAGCCTATGCCGCCAGCCAGCCTATACTTTTATATTCCACTGTGTTGTTCCCGTCTCACGCACTCTTTCCATTGAGCCTCAGTGTCGAATACACGCAGATCAGTGGCGGCGCTGGAATTTTCTCGGTGGAGAGCTGAGGGCCAGGGAAAAATTGCGGGACTTGGCGAAACATAGGAAGACCATATTCCGATTCTCTCAAATGAGGGCACTTTTGTGTGCGCGCGAAAAATTTATATTTTCATTAAAAATTGGACTTTTTACAGATCCATGAGAAATGTTTTCATTGGCGTTCTACTAGTCACGAACCAAACCATTATACACTGGCTGAGGGAACATATCGAACTTAACTACTCTAGCTGTACAAGCCCCGGACATTTGCAGCATTTGACAAAAACAACACGGACAGGCTAGACAGCCCCCTAAAATCAGCATGAAAAAAGATATCCGTGAAAAAGAGGACGCATCGTCACCCTACGAAACATGAGTAGTTATAGCTCAAATGTTCAAAGTCAGAATTATTGGAGGGCTCGGAGGGGTTGGCACATTTTGGGAGCCATAATTATCGACGCCGTCTCTGACAAAAATATTATAAAAACTTCATTATTTGTCAGTAGTATCGCATAAACACGTTGGCAACGAACGAGCCGAAACACCGACTCACCCCAGGTAGAGAAATCCCACTTGAGTTCAATATAGAAGTCTTCTATTGTCTGCAGCGTTTGTGCCAGTGAGTCGTAGTGGCCCGAAGACTCGCGGTCAAACTGTGTATTTAGCGCCTCGTACAACGCAGTCACTGTGGCGCACACATATCATACACATCGAACACATACACATATCATACACATCGAACACATACACATATCATACACATCGAGCACATACACATATCATACACATCGAACACATACACATACACATATCATACACATCGAACACATACACATATCATACACATCGAACACATACACATACACATATAATACACAATGAAACTAAGATTACTACTGCACGCATTGTGCCAGCGTCTGAGACAGTAACGTTTTCTATCTGATTGCACACTTTTTGATCAGCCAACTCTTCTCTTTCCACAACAGCACTGAGAAATCTGATAAATTCACTTGCACCATCAAACTAAATGTCAGCAAGTCGCTAGAAATGACAATAATCCAACTCAAATGGACAGATCAACACATTTGTTTTCTGTACGACCAGTATACCCCATTTGGCAATGCCTTCGTTCCCCACCAGCGGGGATCTCCCACGGGTTGCCCACCCCCGGTCTATATAGACACACTCAATTTGACCTCAAAATTTCTAACAGACTACATATAATAACAATAAATAAGACACGCATCACTAATTAAAACACCAACGAGCCACACGCATAATGGTGCCGCGAAGAGGACCCGTCTCACTGACCCGTGTCATGACGTGTCACGGCGTGTCACTGACCCGTGTCATGACATGTCACTAACCCGTGTCACTGACCCGTCTCACTGACCCGTGTCACTGACCCGTGTCACAATGTGTCACTGACCCGTGTCACAACGTCTCACTGACCCGTGTCACAATGTCTCACTGACCCGTGTCACAATGTCTCACTGACCCGTGTCACAACGTGTCACTGACCCGTGTCACAACGTGTCACTGACCCGTGTCATGACGTCTCACTGACCCGTGTCACAACGTGTCACTGACCCGTGTCACAACGTGTCACTGACCCGTGTCACAACGTGTCACTGACCCGTGTCATGACGTGTTACTGACCCGTGTCACAACGTGTCACTGACCCGTGTCACAATGTCTCACTGACCCGTGTCACAATGTCTCACTGACCCGTGTCACAATGTCTCACTGACCCGTGTCACAACGTGTCACTGACCCGTGTCACAATGTGTCACTGACCCGTGTCATGACGTGTTACTGACCCGTGTCATGACGTGTCACTGACCCGTGTCACGATGTGTCACTGACCCGTGTCATGACGTGTCACTGACCCGTGTCACAACGTGTCACTGACCCGTGTCATGACGTGTCACTGACCAGTGTCACAACGTGTTACTGACCCGTGTCACTGACCCGTGTCACTGACCCGTGTCACAATGTGTCACTGACCCGTGTCACAATGTCTCACTGACCCGTGTCACAACGTGTCACTGACCCGTGTCACTGACCCGTGTCACAATGTCTCACTGACCCGTGTCACAACGTCTCACTGACCCGTATCACAACGTGTCACTGACCAGTGTCACAACGTGTTACTGACCCGTGTCACAACGTGTCACTGACCCGTGTCATAATGTCTCACTGACCCGTGTCACAACGTGTCACTGACCCGTGTCACAATGTGTCACTGACCCGTGTCATGACGTCTCACTGACCCGTGTCACAACGTGTCACTGACCCGTGTCACGATGTCTCACTGACCCGTATCACAACGTGTCACTGACCAGTGTCACAACGTGTTACTGACCCGTGTCACAACGTGTCACTGACCCGTGTCACAACGTCTCACTGACCCGTGTCATGACGTGTCACTGACCAGTGTCACAACGTGTTACTGACCCGTGTCACTGACCCGTGTCACAATGTGTCACTGACCCGTGTCACAATGTCTCACTGACCCGTGTCACAACGTGTCACTGACCCGTGTCACGACGTGTCACTGACCCGTGTCACAACGTGTCACTGAACCGTGTCACAACGTGTCACTGACCCGTGTCACAACGTGTCACTAACCTGTATCACGACGTGTTACTGACCCGTGTCACTGACCCGTGTCACTGACCCGTGTCACAATGTGTCACTGACCCGTGTCACAACGTGTTACTGACCCGTGTCACAACGTGTCACTGAACCGTGTCACAACGTCTCACTGACCCGTGTCATGACGTGTCACTGACCCGTGTCACAACGTGTTACTGACCCGTGTCACTGACCCGTGTCACAACGTGTTACTGACCCGTGTCACTGACCCGTGTCACAACGTGTCACTGACCCGTGTCACGATGTCTCACTGACCCGTGTCACAACGTGTCACTGACCCGTGTCACAATGTCTCACTAACCCGTGTCACGACGTGTCACTGACCCGTGTCACAACGTGTCACTGACCCGTGTCACAACGTGTCACAATGTCTCACTGACCCGTGTCACAACGTGTCACTGACCTGTATCACGACGACCGTAACTGATGGCCTCTGCGATGGGACTCCAGCCTGCCTGGTTGTGCGTTTTGACAGCGGCGCCTCGTGACAGCAACTGACACACCGCATCTGTCACCAACAGCGCAACACAATCTGTATCAACAATACTACTCGGTCTAACATCACCACGCTTCTCACATGGTACATGTCGTGTACAACAAATAAACACTCACATTCTCGCCAGGGCTGACTGGTTAAGCTGATAGTACTAGTACACACAACACCCGACTAATACTCACGAGTGGAAACAGTGCCGCAGGCAAAAACATACCAACAAACACACAAACGCAATGACTAGCAAAACCAGTGACAATTAGCAAATGATCATCAAGGCAATATCTTAAATCGAAAGTATTGTCGGACATATAAAATGTTCCGATGAATTATGCTTGGAAATTGCTTGCAAAAATATAAAATACATACAAACCAAAATACTTCATAATTTCATTATTAGTAATAGGACAAAAGTCAACTGATCAAACATATATCACAAAATATGACGCTGATTATATGATTAAGCATCGTTGTTACAGATTAACTATTATTGTAAATTATTGGCGTGTTGTGGACAGTATGAATGTTTTTCACGTGGGCAATAATTCCAAAATATTTCATTCATAGTGAATATGATTGAATGATAGTCATATCTGAAAAACAACAAGCTAAGTGCGTGTGCGTGATGTGTGGACATTTTGATGAGAAAACTCACCATGATTTCCCTTCATGGCAGCCAGATGCAAAGGAGTATTCCCTGTGCGCAACAAAGACAACGCTTATTGAATCAGACATTCTAAAAACCGGAGCCAAATCAGTATTGGTGACTAGTGAGATCGATAGTACAATAGTTTCGTACGTTCTGGTATTGCGTATTCGAACATAAGCTGCTTACTCGTGGTCCTGTCAAATGAACACATTTCACTGAAATATTATGACATATAGCGTCCAAGATTGGCGTGCAGTTCAGTTCTCATAAAATGTGCTGATATAAAATGTGTGAACGCTTGAGAAGCAAAATATTAACACTTGGTTATCCGAGAGTGAAACGAACGCAATGACGTTTACTATCACCTTTTAGCGAGTTTGAGATAGCCGGCATGAAATGCGTTTTACAAGTGTTTGCAAAAATCAAACAAAACATGTATTTTTGCACGTGAAACTGAGCTGCAAGTGTCGCTGCGACACACACCGTGCATATCTTTTTCGTCGATGTCATGAGAGTCGAGAAGGTCGGCCAGCGTGGGCAGATCATCCTCGATGATGCATCGGTGCAGCGGGTACTCACACACAACGTCGCTCAAGACATCACCAGCCAAGCACACGGTATGTGCAGCACCATCAGGGGCGCCAGACATGCCTCAAATGTGCCTCACGCAACTTGAATCGCGCCAACTCACACCATTCCTACTAAAAAATGACGCGATCAAGAATATGATGAGCAATATTGTCCACACTTCTCTAATTGATAATTGATATAGATTGTGTATTTTTCATTTCGATAGTTAGATGCCCGTGCTCAGGAATCACAAGCTATTTAGTAATTGCGCTTCCAGTTTTAATAAATCGATATTTTATATTTCTGTAAGATCACTGTGCTGGAAAAATTAATGAAAGAATGAACGGATGTAAAGCGATATTGCGCAACAGCAGATTTCGATCGAGCTAATTCAAGAAACGACTTAATAAAAGCGACAAGCTCGTCCCTACCTAATCTGACCTGATTTCCATGACAGATCCATTTATAACGTTTATTGACCTTATTGTCTCAAATTGAGGTGTCATAATTCGATATAAGGCAGAACATTGAGAGGATTCAGGAACAAATATTCAATTTTACATTTGGAGCCCCAGCAGTTCAAAGCATCACCTTTTAAAGCCCAAAAAAGCACGTACAGTAAAGAAGCGGACGCACTATCTTCACATCACTGGAGAAGACCTGTTCCTCATAACTGAACAGGTATTGGTAATTCGCCTTCATTACATTTCCTAAGTAAATGTCAACTGCATGTTTACCTCTCGATACTCATTGATGCTGTTGCTGAAGACCTCTCGTGCTTTTCAAGCAACTACGGAAGCCAAACAGACAACTGTCCAAAACAAACGTCAAGAGGTTTGTTTCCGCAGTATTCACTTACGTAATGACCGCGTCAATTTAACTACTCTATTTTATATGGATTAAATCATGTGCATATAAAATATATGTACTTGATAATGTGCATTTAAATTATATGTATTCAATATTGTGCAAGTTTAGCTATGATTACTCTAGAAGGACATGAAGCTGTTTGACCTGGATAGCTGTTTTGCTTTTGTATTTTATGACCATTTATTGAGCTCTTTTCATTTCATTTCAGTTGTATTTGGTATAGCGCCAATTCCACACAGGCGGGCATAATATCAGTCATAATATACACCAATGTGCCGTTGGTGACACTCACACACACACTTACGTTGAGCTTTATTATTATAGATACAACAGACTTTGAAGTGGGTTCGTGATTCAATAGGGAGCCATCGTAATCCGAAGAGAAAGGTGTAGCTGAGAAGCGCAGACACAATCTAACACACTGTATTTCAGACCGACTCGCGTGAACAATGACAAGGGTGATTACAAATTCAGCTACATAGATGGCACACAGGCTACAACACAGGTTGCACACACTGTGATCACCAGTGTTGGTAGACATTGCTACGCCAAGGTTGACAAACACGCGTGTGTCAACGACACCGGAAACGCTCGGCCAATTGCGTTAAATTCGCTTAGTCTTTACAAAGACTGTACAATGCGTTGAATTCGCAACTGACAATTCGCCTTTAAAAAGGCGGAGTTAAATTATTCGCCAATTAAATGCTCTTAAAAGAGCAGCTTGATGTATCTGGCCGATTAGCAGAAAACACGAGTTTTCTCGAACGCTATATTGTCGCCGTCCACAAACAATACAAATAGTCGTCGATGACACACACAGATCGACAATACACACGGGTTTTGAATACAAACAGCAAAAATGAGCGAGTCGAAAAGGGCGAGATCTTGAGGCACTTGACAGCGAGCGATGAGCGGTCCCTCACAGCGCTCTGCGCGTGACTAAGTGTATTTCGGATTCATGCCAGTATCGGACAATGAGCGCGCTCACCGGAAGTTGTCCGATACTCACATAAATCCGCGCTGCATGGGTCTACTTGCTCAATGCGCAGAATGATATGTTGTACAGGGAACGCGACGCGAGACAACAATTGCACACATCAAGCAATGCACAACACACTCAATAACATATACATGCAATAACATACGTTCCGCAAATATAGACATGTATGCTTGTGCGTTTATATAGTGATATTAAATAAAACATTAATACATCATAACACACATATAAATATAAACAACAGTGCACCTTTAAAATAACACAATACATTAATTACCATGACACGTGAACAAATAAGTAAAATATGCAAACGTGCAGCGCCTACAAGGCTACCACAACCGTGACAAAAGCGAGAGTCGACATGGGAGAGATATAGAGCAAAGCGACAGGATTGGTTAATAACTTACTGGAGACGTCGTGGTCACACACCTAGCCAACTGTTCGCTTGCAGCGGGCAATCGTTGGCTAGCGAGTGGTCACACGAGGCCAGTAATTGTCCAAGCCAATAGATGTTGTGCAGAGTACGTCGGTGTGGTTTATTTCGCTCTCCTGACTATACCATTTTAATTTTGATTTAATCCAGGTGTATTCTTGAATGTTCAGATCATAAATATATTCTGATCATATAATATACATATGTTAAACATATTCTACAGCTTTTTATATATTTTACACACATATCTATTTATCAAAATTGAATCTAGTAAGGTATCAAACAATAACATAAATTATACAAATATTTTATTACAGATTCCACCTCATCATAATAATATTGCCACAATAAAACGGACACAAATAACAACACATCACAGGCTCTCAAACTGAGTTGAATTCACTGCACGCGTTGCTTCAGCGCCATGTGGTGAAAAAACGGATGATCTAATATTTGCCTTGCGCGATAATTCTATCATTTTCAGCGTGACAGTGCTCGTTCATTGCACGGCAGCGTAGCGCCCTCTTGAGGCAAGCGGCTGAAATGCAGACCAATTGGCTAAAAAAGTTGAACATGTTCAACTTCGATTTTCGGGATAATTGTTGGCCGAGCCAATCGTTGGCTCGGCCAACTGTTGTCTAAACCAACGATTGGCCTCGTGTGACCACGGCTTTAGGGAGGATATAGGACAATTGAGGTGGAGTGAGCTGCAGTAATTGAGTCGGAAAAATATGAGAGAGTGAACAAGTTTGATAGCAGAAGACTGATCAAGACAAGAAAGGATAGGATATAGAGAGCGAAGTATCAGACGACATGTGCGTGAAGTAGATTGGATGCTAGTTGAGAAAGAAAGGAAGGAATCGAATATAACACCGAGATTCTTGGCAGACACTGAGAGAGGGAAAGGTGGGAGGGGATGGAAATACGTGGAGGATGGAGAACAAGGAATTCGAATTTAGAAGGATTCAGGAGGAGACGACGGGAAGAGGACCACGAGGAGATATCAGACACAATGTCAGACAGGAGATCTGGATGGAGAAATGGACAGGGATATCATTTATCTCATTTCACGTCGACGCGAAGCTATTTTTTGTCAGTCATTTTTTACTCGCATTATCGTTTTCATAATGTGCATCAAAGCTAATACATGTTGCTGTTGTTGTTGTTCCTCAGGTTGTCTGGCCGAGCAACCTCGAGCTCCTGAGGTAAGACATGGCACCGACCGGGTTCTTCCACAAGTTCTTTGTGGATTTAATTTTGTGTTGTCGTCTGAGTTGTGTGTGCTGTGCAGTGTTCCATGATGTGTGTGATGGTGTGTGGTGCTGAGTTGCAATCTGGACAGGTGTCATCGATTGAGTCATTCAACCTTTTCTGATATGACAGAAGGGCAGGATGATGACCGCATCTCAACCTGGCCAGATGCACCTTGTTTTCGTGTGTGAGTGGGTTTTCTGATTTGTGCATGTCCGGTGGGTGTCTTCGTAGGAGTGTTGTGCAGTAGCGGCACCAAGGGGAGGGGGGCTTGGTGGGGCTGGAGCCTTCCAAAAATCATAATCATGTACATTAAATTTCCTCACCACCAAGTAAATGTGGACCCACAATACTAATTCGGCTTGCTTTGGCTGCTGGTTTGTGATTAATGACCCCAGTAAGATGGCGACGAAGTAAAGTAACGCACGCAGTGCTGATCTACCAGCGAAAATATCCGCACGAATTACGGGATTGGTCGCTAGTATCATATATATATATATATATACATACATACACGCGTACGCTCAAGACAATCAAGCATTAGTTTCTCGTAATTGAGATAAATCAGAGGTTCCTCCACCTCAGGGGATGTGTTGTGGCTTGGATGTGTCAGCAGTAAGATCGTGCATGGTTCATGATGATGATGATGATGTACGCATATATTACACCCAGCTGGAGCAGGAGGTGCAATGCGCTATAGCCACATTCAAAAATGAATCACTGGTGTATCAGCCGGTTCCACTGCAGGCGATTAGTAGCCGTTGCAGCTGCACTACTAAGCGTCAGACCGAGCCGCTGCAGGTCTTCCTCCATCTGCTGCCGGTAAGTGAAACGCAGGGCACCGCCTCGACGTCGTGGCTCGGTAGGCGGACTGGACAACACGACAGCCAGCGGCACATCAGGCCGGCGCAGCACATGTCCCAGTAGTGTCAGTCTCCTCGTGCGCAGAGTACGAGACACCTGCACCGTGCCAGTCTGAGCGTAGAGGCTGCTGCTGGTAACAATTGTTGGGTAGCGGATACCAGCGCAATACCGTAGGAGAGCACGATGTCCCGCATCGACTTCCTCACTCAGCGTCTCTGTCAATGCCCACGTTTCGCCACCATAAATCAGTGTGGACTGCACACAGGCAGCGAACAGACGAATTTTGGCCTGTATTGATGCGTTTGAAGTCCAAACACTGGAAAGTCTGCGGGCGGCCAGCCAGGCCAGCTGTCGGCGTCGACGGTACGCCGCTCGGCTATTCGACATTTCACTACCGAGATAGGAAAAGTCAGCGGTGAGTTTTAGCAGATGGTTCATGGAAAGAGGCCGGAAAGAGCGAGAGTGACGTGTATGCGTCCGTGTGTATTTTCGGTTGTGCACTCGCCAATACACAAAACAAACGAAATAAACTCGGATTAGTAATTGAATGAATTTCCCCAACTATGGCATAATCGGGAAACGACAACAGAACCAGCGGTTCATAAGTGTTCGGCGGGCAGTGCACGTAAAACAGAATGTTTATTGAGGAGCACACGATGAACGATGATTTGTTTAGACAAATATGTAATATCCAATTCGTTCCGAACACAAGCTTGTGGCCGGTGTCATGCTGCATTGGTTCTCAGGACGAAAATGAAAAACTACGTTTCCGAGGAATCCGAGTGCCGAGTCAATCATCTTCGTCAGGCTCGGTCTCCGCTTTTTCTACGTGACTCATTGAACTTCTCCAATTGTTGGATGCGCGTAGAGCGACAACATTGTGGCGCGAGTCAGGAAATCGCTCGTGATAGCGTTCCAGTGTGATAAACTTGACCGACACAATGCGACCGTCGAACCAACACGCCTGCACACACCGAAATGCAGTCAGTGCGTCGGCAGCGCTGGCGCATTTAGCGTACACGAGCCCATCCTTGCTGCGCGTGTCCACGCACAGATGCACAATGCACGCTGTGTGACACTTGTCCAGCAAAGCGTCGATCACCTCCTGTCGCCACCCCTCATCACCAGCGTTACCCTGTGCCACTTCACTGGGATCAAACATGTTGCGGATCTTGAGACACTGACTGGGCGCACGCTGCGGCATATTGAAACCATCAGCGGTGGCAAACGCCCGGCCAACCCACACACGACGCCTGCCCGCGCGTCGGTTGCACGACCCTACCTTGTGAGCGGCCGGCAGCCAGCGCCACACGGCAAACTGCTCGCCGCTAATCGTCATCAGCTCGGTGCGCAGACGACTTTCGTTGGAACGCAGAAATTCCACGGCTCGACACCACAACCGCTGGTACTGACGACTGTCTCGCTGACGCAATGGGATCAGCTGATCTCGCACGTGCGTTATGGTGACCGGGTGAGAACGGCCGTCACCATCACCCGTTTCTGACATTTCGCTCACCATTTGCACAATCTTCTCTACTAAATCGAAAAGTTCTCGCTGCTGCTGCTCGCGATGGCGTCGGTACAGCTGCAGGAGTCGCAGCGACGCCCACGCGGCCGACAACACCGCCACAGCTGTCATCACCCAGCGCAGCAGCCGCCACATCAACATGACCACCACACAGCGCCATGGAGCACTGAACTCGGCCAGCCACAAATGCACGGGCGCGCCACTCGACTCCCTGTCAATGCCGACATCGGTTGCTACGCCCCAGTGAACATTGTAGGCTACGACAACAGCCAGATCACGGAGACGAGATTCGATTGTGAACAACGACGTAGAATAGCGAAGATTACCGTTCAGTCGATTCGCAAGTTCCTGAACGCTCAACTGATGGTCCGATCCATGCGGCGATTCTGAGCCAGGATATGACGGCGTCACATGACCGCAAGCAACGTCTTTAGCATGTGCCAGCAGTGCGTCATGTACAACAGCCAGCAACTCAACTGCGGTCTCTATACGGTCGGCAGTAACACAGCCACGAGCCAAGTCCACCGATGCGCTCATACAGATCGGGAACACGTCTTGCCCGGACTGTTGAGAGTCGGTCGTAGAAGCGTCAGGCGGCTGCGTTTCACCTGCCAAGCGAGTATCATCTGACGGCTGCTGGAGTTGCAAGTATGCGCGTAGCACAAAGCCGAAAAACAGCGCAACCACCAATAAAAGCATGAGCGGTACGACCCGAGATCGCCATGAGCCAGTTACCTGTCTGGTAGCCTTTTCAGGGACCGATTGACGAGACAGTCGCGGCGCTGAAGTAGCAGCACTCCATGAAGCACCAGAAATAGCAGAGCGTTGAGGTGGAAAAACAACACGCTGGCGATGAGGATCGTCTCTCGGCGGTGTTGCTACATCTTCGCAAGACAAATCAGAAATAGAAGCATGAGCACGACGCGATTGCCGCCAGACTGCAGACCCCTCGCGAGCCACACGCAACGGTTCATCTCTGGAGCGTCGCGGTGACGTGCGCCTCACATCAACACCATTGGTTTCAACCAACGACGGCGAAACGACAGAAGAACCAGTTGTAGAATGCTGTCGCCACTTGGACCTCTGCGACGATTGGCGCTGTTGTGGGGGAGACGGACTGCGTCGAAGAGGCGGACGATTGTTTTGAAGCTGGCTCAGTTGTTGCACGTATAGACTTCGGGTCGTGGCTGTGATGGGGCCTGGCGCAGCACCCAGATTGACTAGTCGTCGGCGCAACTCACGGTCGCTCAGCTCAAACGCAGACATCACACAGCCGAAACACACTATGCTAAAACTACAAAACACAAGTCGACATGGTTGACCCCAGTCGCTTCACTGTGTCTAAACGAAAAAACACAAAAACACAGAAATATAAGTTGATAAAAACAACGTTTATAACTAGGTCAATCCTGAGTATCACCTAAAAGTATCTGAATGATCAAGCCTTCAGTCATAAAATATATACGCTAAAGAACTAATGAGGATACATGAATGGAGGATACATGAATGCAATGGATACGTGTACATGAGGATACATGAATGCGGCAAGTTAAAATCCGCATAAGGCTTAAATTACGTCCGGATACATCGCGCTCCAGACATAATGTGTGACATTTATTTTTTATTCAAGAGACCCTTCAATTTTGGATTACCGACCACTCGTGTTTGCACGGTGGCGACAAATCAAAACGCTGGTCTACGCCTAATTTTATAATTAAATATTCGCTCCCTACGTGATTTGTGGCTCCACAACAACCACTAATTGAAATAAATACTATACTACACCAAATATCAACTTCACACTTGAAACAATAGCCGCTTGGAGAAATCGCGCTACAGTTTTTGAAGAACCTCCCTCACCAACCTTACTGTCACCGTTTACTGTCATCCATGCACCACAATTCAATTTAATTCATTTCAAAGAAATTCAAACGTGGGGTAATCAAAAAGTATAAAACAAATTAAAAGCAATTGACAAAAAGTGAAAATAAATTTTAAGATCAAATTTTATATTTCGACGCTGGCGACAAAATGTAATAAATGTTGAAGACCGAAATAAAGAAGCATTGGGAATTGATCCCATTACTCAATAAGAGAAATATCCAAAATAAATATATGTATTTAAACAAAATATACGACTTTCAGCGAGAACCGCTCATTTTTGTTACACTTAAGAGAGACACTTGTTACACTTTAGGAGAATATCATATCACAAACGCGAAACGGCAAATCTTGATGTACAAATATAAACAAATAGGTAAGACACGCCGCTTACGGAAAACAAATATGCGTACAAAACACACCCACAAGCACACACACACACAACACACACACACACAAAAACACACACACACACTCACACACACACACACACACACACACACACACACACACACACACACACACACACAAGCAAACTCATGCACACAACGCAAAATTGAAACATGGCAGGTTAAAGGTTAAAGGCCCAAGTGACAGCTGCTACACGGAAGGAAGCCGAAGCTTATGAGCACACAGGTGTGTCCCGTGCAGCTCGCTGCCACCGCAGAACTGACCCTCTCCACGTTATGGCGCCACAAGAACGGAAGACGTATTAGAGAGGGCCACCTCCCCAGAATGCATGACACAACACATGACTGATATCTGGTACCATCATTTACTGCTGGGTGGACAGGGGCTGTGGTATTATAGGGAGCTAATGCAACTGTGCCTACGAACAATCACCTCTACACCAGTCCCAGCTCTCTTACTCTTTATATGTGTCGAGGCGCAACTGTATCAAGACGGCAACCAGGAGATTACGCCTACGAACCATTACGCCTACGCTTCAGTCCCAGCTCTCTTTCTCTTTCCTAACTAACCTAGTCTAACTGACCTAACCTAACCCAACCGTACCTAACCTAACAAGAAAGAGAAAGAGAGCTGGAACTGAAGCGTAGGCGTAATGGTTCGTAGACGTAATCTCCTTGTTGCCGTCTTGATACAGTTGCGCCTCGACACATAAAAAGAGTAAGGGAGTTGGACTGGTGTAGAGGTGATTGTTCGTAGGAGCAGTTGCATTAGCTCCCAGTGAATCATGATCAAAACATTTATCAGAGATGATTGCGAAGAGAAGAAGAAAACGAAAAGAAGTATGTGGATGAGATAACATGGGAGGGAAGATAGTTGTACAAACGTGGAGCATAGAAAGGGAAGGAACTATTAATGAATTCAACAAATTCATTATTAGTTCAAAATATGCAGGCTATTTTCATGGTAACGACGAAATAACGAAATCCGTTGCGACAATTGGCAAATGCACAACAATAACATAATGATTCAGATAGATGCAGATGGCAATCCCTGAGTATGGTTGACGCTAAATGTGTAAGGATTCAAGAACATTAGATTGAGAAAATTTGATTTAACGAATTTCTTCCAGTCTCTCGCCTCCTGCAAAGGCAGCACATTACTAAAGGTCGGGAATATATGTGGTTATTTTTCACTGTTCATTTTTATGTGATTGATTTTTACAAAATATGTGATGAAAAAGCTAAAATATGTGATTTTACTTTTTTATCTATTCAATGTCAGAGCATTGAAACAAACCGAAAAGACAATAACAATACATACAATATGCATGCATAAATATATAGAGAATGAAATATATTTTATACAATAAAAATAATTAGAATATGCAGAGTGAATGCAATGTAATAAAAATAAGTTAATTAGCGAAGCTAATTAATAAAGCTAAGCTAAAATTAGACAATTGTAGAAACAGTTAGTAACCATATTTTTCAGATATTATTCCGTTAGTTTGACGTTTATCTGTCAGTAAGTCTTTGCACACTGAGAAGCTTCTTTCAACATCAACGTTGGCAACTCGGGCGAATTTGAGATTCGCTAGGTCTTCTGGTAACATACCTTTGGGAATTTCAGTTCCATCAATAATTTCTTGCACTTTTTCTATATAGATAACAGTAGCTCAAAATCCGGGTTTATTGTAAGAATTGCTGGATATTTTTGACGCAGTCGATTCCTTTATCACCAGGAACTTCCCCAATTTTGTTTCTGAATGAATCAAATTTAATCAGTACCTCAACCAGAGGCAACCCTGCGGTGTCTAGCGTCTTTGAGTGAAGAAGTATAAACGACAAGTTCGCAACTATGAAGGCCAGATCTGCTTGAAGCTGTGCATCCTGAATGATATGTTGTGCTTTCTGTATTGATACAGCTTCGTCTGGATCGAGCTCATTGAAAACTAATTTCACATAATTCAGATACCGCGCGTAAAATATCGCAGCCTTTATCCACGTCCCCCACCTTGTGATGATAGGTTCTGATGGCAGATGTATTTCTGGATACATATCTCCCCAGGGAGCCCTGAGGAAAACTTTCTTAACGGAAGATATTAGGTTATTAATATCTGGAAATGTCTCCCTTATGATCTCACAAAATTTCCCTTATGATATTTTCGGCACACGCGCATATCGTCATCGTAACCGAATTGCAAACCTTCACTACCGCTTGCAAATGACACTGCACCTGCAAATCGTTCAACACCAGCCAAATGGGAATCATACGCGCATACAACATCAAATGCACTATTGAACCGCCGGAACACACACACACACACACACACACACACACACACACACACACACACACACACACACACACACACACACACACACACACACACACACACACACACACATACACACACACACACAGACACACACACAGACATACCAATTGTTTGATACAGTGATCATTTGATACTGAATGTGAATTCTCCCGACACACGCGCATATCGCCCCAACACTTAGATAATCCTTAGATTAGTGTTAATCCTTAAATAGAATCAATTAATCAGACAGAGGGAAAATTTGCATTGTATTTGTGTGAGATAATAAATCTACCATTTTAGGAGACAATTTTCTAGAAATTACGTTTTTTTTCGTAAAAACAGGGTTTTTATGTGGAAAAATATTTTCTATGCGATCGCATATTTGTCCGACCTCTGCACATTACATTAGAACGCTAAACCTAACCTAAAATATATGAAAAATATATAAAAGTTTTGGGCTTTTTTTAAATTAGCTCAATTTAATGTTCTTGAATCCTTACACATTTAGCCTAGACCCTGATGACTCAAGCAGGTGAGTGCTTTGACAATGCCACCTAGCCCAATGCCACCTGTATCTAGGTGGCGTTGGCTTTGACTGACTCAATGTACCGTCATTTGTCAGTGTTCGTGGCGCACGTTGTGCATACACGTGTTAGGAGCGGTGATAGCGGTTGCAAGGCAGGTTATGTGTAGCGTAAAAGGTGCTGTGTATTTTCCCGGTGATTGTAATTGATTCGCAGGTCTTGTTCATTATTTGAGATATTTTTTGTACCAGTTCAAGTTGATTGCGGTATTGAGGCAAATCCTAAATAGTCCAATGGGGTGTTCACTGGCACCTTGATATACATCAATACATATGTGGTGTGTATTAATGTAACTGCGACTACCAATGTAGTTTTTCAAGTAGCTCCCGCTCCCGAGTAGCTCAGTGGTTTGGCGCTGAACTCTCGTGTCAGAGTTTCGCGGTACGAATCCTGGCCCGGGTTCGTTCATCGACACCTCCGCTTCAGTGTACCGGGAGTCACCACTGTAGATGGACACACAGTGGGGCGCGCCATATAGTCTTAACTGGTGCGCGTGTGTGTGGCTGGTGCGCGCAATAACAACAGCTTTTCAAGTATATTTCAAGTGTTTGAAATATACTTTTCAAATGATGATACAGATGTTTTTTTCCATCTGTATATCGGCATGTGCTTTTGCGTCTGCATATGTTTTGGAATGCCAATGTTCGTATGCATGTATAGGCATGTATTTATTTGCATGCATGTATTCATATGCATGTCTTGATTCATATTTAGTATGTTTATATCTATTTATATCATATTTAGCACTCAGCATATTAACGTTTCTCAGTCTGCCATTATAATTGTCGATTATATGTTAGGTTGTGTTGCTGTTACTTCTGTTTCTTCGGCCTCATCTTTTAGCAAGCGCTAATAAATCGATCGAATAAATGTTATATCCTTTAGATGTCTACAAAATCGTTTAGTGTTGAGAAAAAATGTTCACTAGCAAATTAATGTCAAGTGCTCAATATATAAGGAATACAGCGTAGTATACGGGGAATCGGTTTACCGACAAGAGCATTTGTGTCGCGCTATTTTATGAGAAGGTTGGTCCACGCTTGTTTCTACTCCTTATGTGATTTGATGCGCGTAAGCTTGCGATTTTTCTGACAGTTTAGTTGCAGTCGGCGTCGCAATATCTTGTGTCGTGTAAACGGCCGATGTAGCTACACTCTTTCCACATTCTTACTGATGTTTGTGCTGCTTGTTTTAGGTTTTCTCTGTTGTTGACGGCGCCAGTCATTAGTGAGATACACCCAGCTCAACTGTAAATATCGGGAAATGGTTTCCAGGGAGGCAATTTTGCATTATATCGACAAGCATGATCAACTCAACACACTGACGTACGCTTCCAGTATCAGTGAAGATCACCAGAAAGTTGTCGGTGTGATCAAGAGCCTGCAGGGCATCGGTCAGGTGAGTGTTTTCCATCCGCTTTTCTGTTTCCGTCGATACATTGATAATTTCGCCAAGGACAAATGAATGGGTTCTATGTGAATAGATTGGGAGAGTATACACTACGGGAAATATTTCAGGGGATGCTTTTGTGTCGTTCAGTTGTTGTAAGGCCATATTTTCAATCTCGAATACGTCGGTTGTTTCTCATTTGAAGATCCCAATTGCAGTTGAATGTTCGAGTGTGTACCCGTGGGCGACTAGGATATGTTGCAAATGTGTTCTTCGTTGTTCGTGTACTTGTCTTGACGGTTTTGCTCGCCAGTTGATACAATGCCAGCAAGTGGCTGCGCGTAGTTGGGAGTTAACGTCGGAGGGTCGAGATGTCGCCTCTCATGGCAGTCATGAGGCCAAGGTGTTCCACGCCGTGCCTGCTGACGGCGGTATTGACCAGTCGCAGCTCATGGTGAACTTCACTCATCTCACACCGAACTTATATCTGTATTTTCATTGTGCTGTTTCACTGGCTGTGCTACCAAATTCTCTACTTTTATGTCTGTAGAGGCCTGAAGTGCGTCTTTCAAAAACAAGTTATAAAATAGATAACGGTATTCTATGTACAAATTGCTGTTGTAACTTCCCCAAATGCTCACTGTTTTCTTTTTCTAATTGCGTCGATGTTTGTAGGCTTCGCTTCCTCCGGGCGGTAAAATTGGTTTCAGCAAGGCGGTGTCATGCGGCTGGCTATCATTGGAGAAATGCTCGTCGACGGGTTCGGCGCGCGTGGTGCGCAAAGTTCGCACGGTCACCGACGTTATACAGCACCATTTGCGCGCGCTCGACGCTAATCCAGCGGCAGAGGTGTCCGACAAACTCAAGCTGGAGTACAAGAAGCGCAAACTGCTTCACGAAATGTGAACCCTGATTCATTATCTGTTATTTATTCGTTGCAGCTGTATTTTTGTACCCGCCCAACTTGCTCTATTAACTATTGCACCGGGCTTAAACGAATCACTATTTTTCATGGCGAGAGCTGATTGTGCTGATTATGGAGCGTTTTTTATTCGGTACTTCCTTGGTTTCTTTGTCTGCCGACTGTAACACGACGGCGCGGCAGATCTAAGCTTGAAGATTATGGCTCACACTTGTATCAATGTTTGACGCTGAACTCGACGAGATTAGCTCACTTGCTTTTGTGTGTCTCTTGGTGTATTTTCCATGCTGCACGCGTGCGTGTGTGTTGACAGTACTGTGAAGAGTTATGACGTGCAGCGGGGTAGTGAGTTCACGCTGAACATTGAGAAGGCCGAGACCGACCTGACTGCCGACATGATCAGCTCGGGGGCGTGGCGCCACAAAACTTTCAAGCCGTACAATTTCGACGCAATGGGAGCGAACGTGACACGAGGCCAACTTCATCCCTTGCTGAAAGTGCGCGCTGAGTTTCGCCAAATTTTCCTGGAAATGGGTTTCAGCGAGATGCCGACCAATCGGTTCGTCGAGAGTTCGTTCTGGAACTTTGATGCGCTGTTTCAGCCACAACAACATCCAGCTCGTGATGCGCAGGACACGTTTTTCGTGGCCAGTGAGTGCTCGCTGGCTTGCTGTTCGCTGCGGCGCTCTTTCTTGCTATGAAAGGCTGGTGAAAGCTATCGGTTTTATCATGTTTCCCGTGTCTTGCAGCATATGCACTTCCGGTAATCGTGTTTTGAAAACTGCTGAACTGGTGTGGCTCTAGTTCTTTGTTCAGTATTCTTCACGCAGTCTGTGCGTGTGTGTTGCCAGACCCGGCGACGAGTTGCCAGTTTCCTACCGACTATGTGGCGCGAGTGAAGCGCGTGCACAGTGTCGGTGGATACGGCTCGTGCGGCTACGCCTCGCCATGGCACCTTCGTGACGCACAGAAGAACGTGTTACGCACTCACACGACCGCTGTGAGCGCGCGCATGCTCTACCAATTGGCTCAACAGAAGGTCGGTTTCACCCCCCTCAATATTGCCCCCCGCATTATTCATCAATCTTTCTGGGATTAATATAGTTTTCGGTCTGTTGAACATAGAAAATGTACACACGTTGTTGAATCACAAGAGCAAACGGTAGTGAGGAAAATTGCGAATGTCAGACCAACAGTATATCTGTGATGATTGAGTTTTATTTTTAATCTCCAATTCTTTCATTTCTTTCTTCAAGCTTTTTGCTTCTTTTTGTAAATCTCGTGTATGTGTGTGTGGTCGTGTATGTTCTGTGTGCAGGAGTTCAAACCTGTACGTTATTTTAGCATTGACCGCGTGTTTCGCAACGAGACGCTGGATGCCACTCATTTGGCCGAGTTTCACCAGATCGAGGGAGTGGTGGCAGACCGTGGTCTCACGCTGGGTCATCTGATGGGTCAGTGGCATGTCGTCAGTCTGACCATTAAGCGAACGCTGGCATTCAGCCCCCGTTTGTATTTGGACTATCAGGCAGGCTGAGTACGGTCACTGGAAGCTGGGCAAATAACGCTGTTGCTGTCGCATATGTTGAGATACAAGTTGAAGCAGGTAATGATAGGTGGGCTTTGCGAATGACAAATGAACTGTTAATCAGCCAGCGGATATCTAGCATCTAGACGGGAAGATACGTGCCCATCTAGACCGAGGATTTTATCGTCTGTATTCTCCATTGCATTGCACTGCAAGAACGTCAACCCAGTTCATCCATAATTGATCACACTGTTTGATTCAGGCTTGATATTGCATCAGAACACGGTACTCACATTTCATTCATTTCTCATCCGCACGTGTGTGTGTGTTCTTAGGAGTGATCAACGAGTTTTTCGGTAGATTGGGCATTGAGTCGGTGCGCTTCAAGCCCGCTTACAATCCATACACAGAGCCGTCGATGGAGATATTCAGCTGGCACCCGGGCCTCGGTCGCTGGGTTGAAGTCGGCAACTCGGGCATGTTTCGACCTGAGATGTTGCTGCCCATGAACTTGCCGCCAGACGTCAACGTCATCGCCTGGGGGCTGTCATTGGAGCGGTGCGTGCCGGTTCTGTCAAATAGCAGCATTTATGCGCTCAATGCATGTGCTACAATAATTGTAAGATGCTTGTTATAATTCGCTGTGGCCTATTGTGCTCCATTTACGTTTACTTTGAACCTAATGTAAACTGCGAAGCTGTTCGGCATATGATCCTGGAATCACTGAATTGCGGCTGTAGAGGCGGTGGGAGCAGACATGTGCATTTATTATCTTATGTTGTCGTTAAATACTGAGTTAGGCCAGTCACTAGTTTGCAGTGTTTAAAACGCGGCCGCTGCTTTTTTCACGGACAATTTTGTTCGAATATGTTATTAGTGAGAGTTATGTAGAATATGCGTTGTCATTATGTACTGGACAGTGAAGGCAGCGATGTGTTGTTGTCACGTGACTACTTTACTACATTCAGTGGTGATACAGTCTAGATGCACTCGTTCTATTGCGTTAGTGTTGTGTTTCGCTAGAGATGTGACGTGTTGTTTGTTCCAACAGACCAACAATGATCAAGTATAAGCTGGACAACATTCGCGACTTGTGCGGTCATCGAGTTAATCTGCAAATGGTCGCAGACAACCCCATCTGTCGTTTGGACAAGTAATTACAGCCTCTGTTTCCACCACTATTATTCCACGCGTTTTTCTGGCTGATTCGTGTCGTCGATGTTACAATATGTCACAATATCAAGTTAATCTGGTTGAACTTTTCTGATGTTTGTTATTTATACACTGGTTCATAGATTTGTTTCTTGTTCTGCTCCGGTATATTTGAGTCTTTCGCCAGATGTAGCGCTAAGAGATGTCTTATCCATAGTTTGTTGTATGTTTATATTGGATATTGTCGTGTCTGGAAACATGCTCAGATCTTATTCGTACGAATGTTCACTTGCTCCATCGCAAGATGCTGGTGTGATATTGAGTATTGTGCTGTGTAACGTTCTGTTAACTGGCCTCTAACGGTTGTGCTCGTGCATGTGCATATTAGGCCGGAAGGTGGCGGTGTGCGCGCCGATGAGTCGCCCGTGGACCGCTTGCTGCACCGGCAGGACGTACTGAGCAGCCGTTTCAGCAGTCTCCAGTTGATGGTGGACGAGGTGCGGGAGCAACTAGAGCTCGCCCCGACGTCGGGCCCGAGTGATAGCACGCTGCCGCCGCCGCCATTACATGCTGTTCTCGACGCAGACCCTCGCCGTCCTCCTCACGCCGTATTCATGTTGTGCCGACTGCTGGCTGTCTGTGAGCCCCGCTTCACAATGTCGATACACGTGCACAGCTCGTGCGACCGGCAACGACCCCCGCCACAGTTAGTGCCGGTCGCAGCTTCGGTCGGCGGCGGCGACACGCCAGTCTCGCTGCAGTTGACGGTGGTGTGGAAATCAGCGGAGGCTGTGGCGACAAGTGACGGGCACGCAGCGACCACACTGCGAGTCGGACGTGTGGCCAAGTTGCACGTGCATGGCGAGGCTGCCGTGTGTCGTTTGCTGGCACGACGGCTGGATGTGTGGCGGTGTCGCGTCGGCGGCGCTCGTTTCTACGACGACTGCGCTGCCGTCGACGTGTGGCTGGATGCGGCCGAGGCGGTGACGACCGGTGGTTGTCTGCAGCGGCTGGTGAGCAGCGTGGAACAGCGCGTGTTGCACGGTGGCTGTCTGGCCGGCAGTGCAGCCACTCTTGCCGACGTGTTTGTGTGGTCGATACTGAAACAACACGACAGTGTGACACAACCACTGGCCTTATGGGCGCATAATATCAGCCAGCTAGCATAAAGCCAGTCGAGTCACATAACTCGTTGTTATTCATTTCAGAGTCCGAGCGCAAGTTGAGTCAATAAAGTATTGTATATTGTATTGTTTACTGCAGGATTCGTGCGAACTCTTATCAGAGCAATACAAACGCGTCCTATCAGGACAGTGACAGGACGAAATATTGCCCCAACTGGAACTGTCTGTAAATGGTCGGTGTTGAAGCAGAACAAGCATTGCCGGGCAAAATATGATGTGATGGTGCACTACGGAATCACGATGGACCACGCTGATAAACACGCAATACGTGCGCAGAATCATGTGGAAGCCGAGGCTTGTCCTATGTCCTAAATGAAGGACGCAGTAAAACGTGGACAATTACAATTAGTTCCATTTGGACCAGTGTAACAAAACATAAATCAAATGCGGTATGAGTATTAAAATAGTTCATTGAAGAGATTGAGAGCAAGACTCGAATTGCACAGGTTAGATAATTGTTAGGCAATTGTGTATCACGCAACCAATGTGAAACATACACGAAAGCCAAGGTGTTCACTCGGCAGACTATTGCGGGCGCCACCCAAGTATGCACAAGAATATTGCGATTAAGCGGCATGTGAACACAGTCAGTGTATTGCAAATCTAAATGACTTATGAGCGACGCAGCAAATTGCTCGATTGTAGCCCACACTGCTTAACTATATACAACAGTGAGACAATACATTTTGTATTGATCACACTCGCTTTACATCTGACTAAGTCTTCTGACAATTCTGACTGCAAGCAGTGTTTCCGCAAGGCATTGAATGACACACACAGACTAGTTTGATGGACAAACACAGTATCCCGCCCCTCACTGTACACGGCATCTACGAGACAGAAACCGTCGTCTGGTTGTTATCAGCCAGGCTGGAGTTGACCGATCGTGCCGTCTCCAGCTCCGACCCTCCAACCACTGACTTGTGATTCGATGTAGTGCGGTCGTTGACCCCGGCCACAGTCACTGACCCCGCCCGGTCAACGAGCGCACTGGCCGTCTGTTGAGCGCGGCGTTGCACGATGTTGGGAGCCACTGTGAGTCGACCACCTGCGCCGGCATTCAACGAGGCATTAACGGCGGGCACGAACGGTGCCGACTGATCATTGCTCGAATGAACAACCGCCGAAGATGCCCGGAAAAAATACAGCTGACATGCGCGCGCACACACCAGCACAAAACAGTTCAGTCACATATACGTACACATGAAAAAGCCGGAAACAATGGTATACTCTACCGATACGATGTTCAATGGAACGCTGTCTTTGAAGTAGTCACAATGGACAAAGAAACTGTGACGATAAGCGGTCTAGTGCCTACGTTTTCACAATGTTTGTACCACTTGAGCCACGGGAAATACGCGGCCACTGTCGATAACAAACAAGTTGCATCTATAATTGAACCATATCACATTGCTGACTCGGCGCACACGCAAGATGAAGGGGAACACCCACCAGAAACGCGGCGGACAGAAGCACATGCAGCGCGAGTACAGTGAGTGCGACCAGTGCCGCCACACGACCGCCGTGAGACGTGGGCATCACAGTGGCCGCGTGTGTCGGCTCCTCGTGTTGCTGGCGCAGGGCACGCCACACATTAATAGCCAGCACGAGACCCGACACCGCACCGCCGCCCAGCACGGCTCCTACTTGCACGAACCGCACACCACTGGCACACAACACCTGCACGCACCACCACCACGCGTCACTTGCTAACCAAACAGCACAACTGAAATTGTGTCATATTTTAAGTACGATCAAAATAGTCCGGACACATTGGTTCATCACATTATCAGTACATAGTCCGGACACATAGGTTCATCACATTATCAGTACATAGTCCGGACACAATGATCGATCACACACCAAGTACGTCACTCCCGTGCGAGAGATCTCGACTGCTTGGCCACCACAACCGCTACAGGGATAATGCTTTGAGGCATATGTTTCATGCAACCTAGATATGGAATACGATAATCAGAGAAGCCTATAATAATTACATCTAAATCTCGGGTCGATAGGTGCTGATTTACGCTAGTGTTTCCTGTACCAATAGAGTTGCACAACACTACACCATCACGTTCCTCTCCTTGTCCGCTATTTCGTGCTTCCTGTCTTAGGCTATTCTCTCTGGACTGAAGGCAGCTTGGTCTCCCCGCCGAGCAGACCGGTTGATCGGCCGGGCTAGGCGGTAACTTTATGCCCAACCGACGCGCTACAGGTTCAGGTGTTTTTCTGTCAGAAATACTCGATGGTCTCAGGACTGAAGCATTCAGCACATGGGCGTAAATCCTGGGGGGTATGGGGGGTATATATACCCCCCGACAAATTGGCTGGGGGGTATGAATATGCAATTATACCCCCTGAGAATTCTGTTGACTTCAGTTCATTGGGTATATTATCATCAAAATCAGCATAGAAGGCAAATGACAATAGGCCAACAATGCAAGAAATTCTAAATATGTGAAGAATTATATTACGCAATACACTTTTCATTGGGATATGTGTGTTGTAACTGAATAGGCTGAAAATAGTTGAGGGTCTCATACAATTGACCAACTGAGTCCACTTGGAACACTAATGCATGATGGCTTTCATCCCCCGAGCCTCGACACAATCTACGCCGATGATTCAGCATGTTAACTTGTTAAAATGTTAAAACTGCTGACTTGCACGAGACGAGGCACGCTATTCTTTGCATTTGGACAAATTCTGCCTTCGCCCATCGATCAGAACATACAATCACACCAAGATACCTGGCCACATAATAATGATTGTATCAACTTCGGTATAACATATGCATTACGGAAAACAATAGAAAGAGAAAAACTTGTAGAAAAAATCCCCGAAAAATTCATAATTGGTTAGCTAAATGAGACGACAAACAAACTATATTGTTTATTACTAATATGAGAAATATGATAATGAGGTTATTACTATGAGTGAGAGGATAAACAGAGCGTATTGTTTCAACATGAGTGGAGAAGCAGGGTGAGTGAATGAGCCGTACTCACAGACACAGGCACAAACACCGTCAGAGAATATCCATACAAACAAATCAGTGACAGTATTGATACGCCTGTCTGCACGGATCGCCACCACAGAACGGTCGTCAAAATTACTGGCACGATCCACGCGTAGCCAAACAAAATAGACGCCGCCACAGACACTGCACACATACACACACACATACACACACACACACACACACACACACACACACACACACACACACACACACACACACACACACACACACACACAAATACACACACAGACACCCGCCCGCGTCACCACCGATACTCACACAGTATTCACGGGTGCACTATTTTCAGCACAACGATTTATTGTCGGTGAACGGTGCATTAATGAACGTGTACAAATGTCACCAGAATCAGTGTAAATCACCGCCGTCTAAACCCACGTTCTAGACTATTCAAGCCATTCTTTCAGACCAAAAGTCAAATTCCACCAAATATACTCAACGTATAATATATATTTATCCATAAACTGCACAGAATATATTTTCAGATTACACAAGAAAATATTTAATTGTATCCTCTAATAGAATAATAGTGAAGCAGCAATGAGTACTGACGTTTGTGGAAGTCGTATTTCCAATGGGAGCGACCTTCATGTGTTGATGTCTGAATATAACTTGACACGTTACCCATCACCGCAGTCAAAACTGCCAACGTCACGCAAATCCAAAACGGGCCTGCACGTGACATACACACGCACGCACCTCTGTATAATTAGCACACACCAGCAGCAGATATATAGCCAGTGAAAATTGCACTGTAAGAGTGTATTATTGAGTCACGCGAGCGATGTGGGTAACGCCGACTTCACTGACGTCAACAATTCGCACCGTAAAGATCAGGACGTCGAGACAATTGTTCTCGCAGCAGATTTCTGGAGGGTAGCGGCACCATTGAGCCGAGACAGCGCGCGCGCACGTCCGCCGTGCTCACGTCAAACAGAGCTCGGTAGTAGTTGAATGACCAGAACGGCGGGTCGCCTCGCCCCGTCGCTTCATTCGATCCGTCGTCGAGCAACTGATCACACAAACACACGGCCCAACTCGATAACTTCAGCATGAACGGCCACAGAACACAGAGGAACAGCAGCGCGACTGACGTGTGACTTGTAAACCAAATTACAACTGGAAACAACACCATCATCGTGTTAATAGAACATGAAAAACGTTCAGAACCGCGACACAATAATATCAAGCCATGTATCAGATATAATATTTTCCTCGACGTGGTTTATTGCAATTGAGCAACCAGGGAGAAAAGAAAAACCAACAAAATAACCCACAACAATCACAAATTGTATTGAAAATATCACTCTACCTTACAAACGATGAACAAACAATCATCTGAGCAAGGACAATACAAACCGTGTTAACACAAAACAAACCACCGTCCAAGAATATACATATATTATTCACGCACCAACACACACACACATATTCCTCAAGCAACTTCCAATAATGAAAAAATATTTGGCAGACCAACGCCGAGCAATCGACAGCGCTCAAAAACCGATCTTTGAGACTCATACTCAAGATATTTAAAACATCAAGTTGAAACAGCATAAATGGAATAACACATAACACAGGCGAGTCAGTCACAATAAGACAAGCTGGCAGTGTAGGAGACAACATAATCAATGATGACACGTAACAATAAGACAAGCTGGAAGTGTAAGAGACAACATAATCAATGATGAGACGTAACAATAAAACAAGCTGGCAGTGTAGGAGACAACATAATCAATGATGAGACGTAACAATAAAACAAGCTGGCAGTGTAGGAGGCAACATAATCAATGACGACACGTAACAATAAGACAAGCTGGAAGTGTAGGAGACAACAGAATCAATGATGAGACGTAACAGCGGCATCGTTCATGTTTCCGCATTGAGAGCGGCACAATCGGACTCCAGCAGGCCAGAGAACACCTGAAAGCGGTGATTAATTCCTGGCAGTGTGTGCAGTCGCCAGGCGGAGCCCAGAGCACCATCTTGACGCGACTCGCCGTAAAATACGCGCGCAACACGTGAATGCAGCAATGCCATGGCGCACATGAGACATGGCTCGCGCGTCACAAACACATCATAGCCAGTGCACAAGTATTGCTCGGTTCTGCCAGTGTGCTGCGATCCAGCCGTCACCAGCGCCTCACTGCCGCCGGCCGTCACGAGACCCTGGCTAGGTGACGATGAAGGGTGATGGTGCCAGGCACCACCTCCCTGCGCGTGCGCTACCAGATCAACGGCCAGCATGGTGGCGTGATGCAGTGGATGCGGTCGCCAGCGCCGGTCGCCACTGCTGGCCACCACACGACCGTCGCTTCCTGGCTCGACTACCACGCAGCCAACACGAGCAGTTTCACCGCCACTACGAGCCGCCTGCAGTGCCAGTCGCATGCGCTGCGCCAGAATCTCTCTCTGCTGCGTCGAAAACGCCGCCGCGCCGGCCGCCAGCGCCTCCAGACGCCGGTCCTGGTGGAAGTGCGTCGGCCAAAGCAAACAGGCTCGCTCGTGCTGCCGGCGCAGTAACGGTCGAGACACGGGCACAAGAGCCACATACACATCGGCAGACAGACGCGCACACAAGTCCGCCACTGCATCACGCCGACAATCCTGTTGCACCATTGAGCACATCAGCAGCGATGTGACGCTAACGCCCGGTAATAGCGCGGGAGCAGGCGGGGAGGGACAGCGGTGCCGATCATCGTCACGGCAATCAGCGACCACAGTGTTTGTCTGGGCCGAGCAAATATCGACTGCACGACCACACAGCTCGCTAGACATGAGCCGCTCGCATGTGTCCAACACGACGTACAGCCCGCCGTCACTGCTCGAGTCTGGCACGTGCCGCACACGCTTCACGTGAATCAAGTGGGGCGCGGCAAAGTGCACAGACAACGCGCGCACCACGGTCGACGTGTGACAGGCACGAGTGAGGCGCGCCACGGCAACACACACACTGGCCACCTGGCACGCGCTCAGCTCGCTGTTCAGCACGGGCCGCAACGATACTGCGGTGTCGACACGGCACGACGCTACACGCTGCTCATTCGAGCACCACTTCACTTGTCGCTCCTAAATGTCGCCAAATATCACAACCAACACTTGTGCTTGTATACATTCATGCTGACCAACACCCATACACAAACAATACGGTAAACACGCAAATGAAAATTCATATAACATAACAACTAAATATTAACACACGATCTAGCAAAACATACATTGGTTCAACCGCATACAGATAAACTGCATATATAAATTCATTTGCAACTATAGAATCGACGAGTTGAACGCTGAAAGTGACAAAATATACAGCACCAAGTCATATAACTGCGAACAACAGAGAAACACTGCATCGCCACATAATTTCAGCACGAAAAGCCACTACGTTGCAACACCTGTATACTGACAGTTTAAACATATCATAAGAAAAGTCTCATATCTCGATCATAAAACCATAGCAATACATAATTAGCACTAGCACGTGCCAGGGGCCGGTCACAAGTTCTTATACCCCTGTCTCTGTTTGACAGAAGGATTTAGCACAGTGCAGCCATGCACTGAAACTACACGAGAGATTATAAAGAAGAACGCCGAGGAGGAGAGAGGAGAAATAGTGGCGGATACAATCACGTGAAAACACAACCCCACCTTGTCGTGCTCCATCCGTCCTGCGACCGCTTCGTCATCATCAGCATCATCATTGGTATCGATTGGTGATGTGGTCGCAGCACGCGTCGTCGCGCCCGCTCTCTCCAAGTCGAACTCTGCCGACACACACATGAGCGCATCAGTGTTAAAACAAGCGCCTGTAGGTAACATACTAGCCACAGGGTATTGCTGGCAATTTATGCTCTGCGTGATACATCCCGATGACTAACATCAGCACAAGAAACACATAATTCACAATAACTGGCAAATGATAACATAATTCCAGTGACGAACCCTGAAACTCGAGACCGTTCTCCTCGGAGTTGCTCATGTCTCGGAAATTTCTTCACGCACCATGCGTCAGAAACTCAAGTAGCTGTACACGCTCCACCTAAACAAACAAACAAACATGTATTCGATATAGCGCCAAGTAAAGCAGAGGCGCGTAAAAGAGCAAGACTGGTGTTAACAATATAAAACAGTAATAGCTCATAGAGTGAAAATAAATGAATGAGTAAAAATAATCGTAGATGATATTAAAAGAAAAAAATAGCGAGTATACAAACAGCAAAGAGAACACATTACACATTATTTGATATCTAACACCGGTGCCTGGTGCCAAGAAAAAAGAATGTAGAGAGGACGAGAGTTAGTGCAGTCGGAATGGAGGAATTAGAGGTGTGGGCAAGAATAGCAAACATTTGTGCAGAGCAGAAGAGAATAAGGAGTATGATCTTTGCTTCAGAACACGAAAAGGAAGATTATTGTAAAGATGGGGAGCAGAAAAGTAGAATGGAAGAACAAAATATATGCAGAGAATCTAATAACAATAACCTAAGAACCAAGCATATGCAGGATTATAATCAGGCAAATACAAATGTAAACGAAACTAAAAAAACTAAAATATATTACAGACACGCGCGCGTGGGCATCACTGCCCCACGCGCGCCTACAAGACGTCGCAACCCTTCTACACTTCGAACACCGCTCCACGCTCACACCGTCACACACGGGAGCACACACGGGAGCACACACACACAGGCCTCACCCACCACAACAACCAATCAGCGGCGAGCCGGCCACTCGTTCGCCGCCGCGGGGCATGAACGCTTCACCAAACGCATACACACATACAAACACACCTATAAACACACACCTATAAGTTATACAAAACACGTACGCGAATCACACACACACACAGTAAATCATACACACTCAAACGCGCTCACACACAATATATAGTCAAACCACAAAAAATAACAAGAACTTCCACAGAAATAAACAGCTCTGAAAGTGAAATGGACCCTATAAATATGGACAACATTCTATAGCATTTATTAATATGTCTAGATACCTCGGTAATAGCATCAGCTGAAAATAATTATGAATAAATAAATTACTCATTACAACACTCAAAAACAAATATGATACCATAACAAAGCAGCTTCGACCGGTAGGCTTCTAAGTACACTGTGATAAAATATTAATTTAGCGCACAACCAACCATGATCTCACCAACAAAAATGTATCCTCAGCAAAACAATAGACACGTCAACAATGAACGCATTTTATCGGAAACCAGGGAAAGCAGAAAGAGGGATGTTTAATATTTCAACGTTATGTTTTTACAATATGAAACAGCCAAATGACAATACTTTAAAATAAAAAATATTTGATAATGGAATACTTCTTAAAGTTGTTAGGCCTCTTCAAGAACGTCATGTGTCAACTGTGAGTATGTCTGCGCCATTTATGTAATCGTTTTGAAATGATAATATACAAAATATGAATATTTCGTGAAAATATACGATAAAATAATATTGTTTGGCGGGATAATCGCAGTGGGATCAATTTCACATAGTAATTAGAAAATATTTGAAACTAGGAGTACTTGTGACGTGCAATGGTGTAGATTGTTACGGAATAGTAGCTGCTTCGCGGTGTTTTGCGGTGAGTTTTCGCTCGTTTGATTTTTTACCTATTCCGCGTATATTTATCAAATCATGATCATTCTGTCAAAATTTGAGTTGAATCGGTTGATAATAATTCCCGTTGAAAAAAATTCTAAGGAAAACTTGGTGAGTCGTTGGTGTCTCTTTTTCCCTGGCTGATCTGAGTAACGAGGAGCCTAAGCCTAGGCGCCAGAACGTGGAAAATTACAAAAATGACGTTCAATTTTATTAGATCAGATCAGATCAGATAAGAGACGAGAGTTTGGCCTTTACAACGGCACTCTCTGATGCTATTTGTATTTTATCTGTAAACACACAACAGTGCCTTATGTTGGCACTCGAATAACCGGTCTATACACATACATATGTACCTTAAATTACACTTATAAATGCACATAATCACCCTAAACTGGCACACAACACATTACACACTATATATATATATCCACATGCATATATATATATACATGCAACCTATAAACCACATAACACGTTATATAGCATAGCATATTTTTTTTTTTTTTTATTATCATATTTTTTTTTTTATATCCTACGTATCAACATGCACACCCACCTAAACATATGTCCAGATTTACTCGAGCAATTTACAATACACACTCGCATGACACATGTATACAAATCACTAGTTAACGCATACATATAACACAAAATACTACACATAATTTTTTTTATTTTTTTATTTATTTAGGTGTCATGGCTGAACTGGTGAACCACTAAACATCTGGATCTAATCTTGGTGCAAATCATTGACCATTGAATATACTGTTCTCCATTACACTGCACTTTAATTTTACATGCATGGCGCGTTTTCAGCTGCGCAAGCTTGCGTGCTAGGATGGCTTGATTTTTTAACGCATTTGCCTTAAACACGCTGAATGACGTACGTGAAGTGTAGTGTATATAGTGAAGTGTAGTGTATATACAGTTCCCAATCCCATTTGTTAGTCGAGTTTTACTACGTTTACACGAGGTATAAATTCAGATGCTTGCTCTTCTTAAGCTCAACTTTTTCTCAATTACTCAAATTCACCCTTCTCAATCTCAATCTAATTTAAATTTCTTAACTTCTGCCGTTGTATGGTGTCATTGTTTTTATTCGAGGGTTTTATTGTATTACAATTGGACTTTTTTTGTTTTTACGTTTTCTGTTTCAAATTGTGAGCGCGAACAATACAGTTTCGCCGAATTTTTGTGTATTGCGACGTGGTTGTAATTGTGCGGTTGTGTTGTGGCAGAGTCGTGATGTCGGCGGCCAGTATAGACAGAGGTGTAAGTGGTGCCACAAGTACAGATGTGGCGCCGAGTGTTCAGCAGAACGGACACGATACCATGCTGACATCTGCCTTGCACCACGACGACGCTGCAACAGTCGTTGCCAGTCGTGCTGCCGGAAACTCTCGTGCCAACTCTAACGGAGATCTCCCGTCAGATTCGGCGGTTGTGATACAAGCTACACGCACTGCCTCGCTTTCTGGGGACTCCACCGATATTATTCAAGGTACGAGTTGCGAACAATTAGTACGATGTACTCTGGTAGTTAACGGCACCATTTTTATTTTGGTTTTCTCATTTTGTGTTCGTTTCTCATTGTTGTTTTTTATTCGGTGTTTTTTGTATATTGTATAATGTATGAGCGAACGTTTCATTGTGTTAATTGCACACAATTTTGCATGTTTCGGGTTTTCCAAAGTGGCATACTGTGGTTTTACACACGTGCAGGGGTTGTCTTTATTCCGTGTGTGTGTGTGTGTGTGTGTGTGTGTGTGTGTGAGCCCAGCTAATGCACATGTAAATGCGGTGCTATTTTTTGTAGAAGAGTTCCTTTGTGTTTTTTCGTTAATGGAGTAATATATTACACTATACAGTTTTTTCACTTTTTATATTTGGTTGATATGTTTGAAAACTTTAGCTTCTATCAGTTGATCAGCTTCGGGTTCTCGTCGTGGTTTCACATTGTTTTGGTGGCTTTATATGGGCTCAAAGATTCCTGTTTGTAAGGTCAGTCTTTGATAATGTCAGCTCTATTATCTCTATTTACCTGCTTATATGCCAATATTTTTGTATATATATATGTGTGTATATATGTGTGTGTGTGTGTGTGAAAATTATGATTTGATAGACGTTTGCAGCGGCGAAACACAGAATACATCCACTTGCTCAATTCTAGCAGCGTCCACTGAGACAGGTGTGACGGTTGCCGCTAGTAGAGAAAACGGCAACGCCGACGCTCGTGCTGGCGTGGAAAACTGCTCGGGGACCGGTGTCGGCGCTGTATCCTCGCCTTGCGTCAGCGATATCGCCGCCACTGTGCTTACATCCAGCAAGACCTCTATCGCTGCGCAGCCCCCTCCCACCGCCGACGAGCCGACGTCGAAGCGCGCTCGTATCTCGGCATCGGCAACAACCTCGTCGCAAACAGACAGTGCTGGTACTGTTGCTGTCAGTGGTCCGCGAACCGTCGAGCTGATCGAGGCGTCGCTGTTGAAGCTGAAGCGCGAGGTGAAGGCGTTGGATTTGCTGATTAAGCAGAAGGAGCGTGAGTGGGACGGCTTGCTCAAGCTGCGCAAGCTCAAAGAGGAGACGTTTCAGCGATTGCGACGCAAGCGACAAGTGTTGTTGATTCAGCAGTGTGACGGCGTGGTGGTGGCTCAACAGCAGCAGCAGCAGCAGCAATCTGCGGTGCCCGGGGGCGGAGGCAGCGCTGCTACAGCCGGGGTAGAGTTGCTGTCTTCCATGGTGCGTGCCGCGCCGTCCGGAGTCGGGCCGCACGGACCAACAGTGAGCGTGCGTCATCTCATCGACTCGCACCGCGCAGCCACCACTGTGGCCGCCACCAACCACGTTCAGCCTCCGCCCTACTCGGAAAGCGTGGCTCTTGCGGCCGCGTCTCGTCAGCAGCAGCAGCAGCAGACATCGAGCGCGGCCCTGGCGTCAGAGTCTCGTTACCGCGAGCTGATGGCGCAGATCAGGAAACTGAACAAGCAGCTGCCTGCCGCCGTGCCCGAGGTGAGCATTCAGCAAGTACCAATGACATGCAGTGCAGGCGGAGCTGCGGCCGCGGCCGTCGTGGCAGCCTCACAACAACAGTCCAGTCTGGCCAAGCTGCTGATGGAGTCGAAGCGCAAGTCACAAAGTGATGTGATGCTCAGCGAAATTCTCAAGGTGGGCAAACCGTGTGTGTTTGTGTGTTTCAGCTAGCTCAACTGACTTGCTTCTCATTTTTTCTTGATCATTCGGGTGTAATGAGTCGGGCGACTGTCGTTGGCATATATGTGCTTGTGTGTTTGTGTGGTTGCTACTACAGCAGCCTGCAGTATCGTTGGCGACGGCGGGAGCCAAGTCCGGCGTGGCAGTTTCACCACTCAGTCAGCAAACACCGCCGTCTGCCGCCGGCCGATTACAAGCCTCCGCCGGCGTGGTGGCCAGCAGTCAGACCGAGGACACGGTTCCCGTGTGTCAGGGGTGCCGCGTGCGACCGGCGCAGTTCGTGTGTGCGGGCTGTGGCAACCAGTGGTACTGCTCGCGCGAGTGTCAGGTGGGTGCACCTCCATGTTGCAAGAAACACCAACTAAAACATGAGCGTTTATAGTTGTATCTTAACACATGATGTACTAATAGCTTCGTTTAAATGTGTGTTTTATAGATGTATCTTAACACATGATGTACTAATAGCTTCGTTTAAATGTGTGTTTTATAGATGTATCTTAACACATGATGTACTAATAGCTTCGTTTAAATGTGTTTTTTATAGTTGTATCTTAACTCATGATGTACTAATAGCTTCGTTTAAATGTGTTTTTGTTTTTTCGATTGCACTAAAAAATAACTGTTTGAATTAAGTGCAATACTAGCATAGTATAAAAGCGTGTAGTACCACAGTATAATAGCGTACTCGAGTTTTCACTAACCTTCTGTTAGTGAAAGGCATTGAACGCATAAGTCAGTGGAACCAGTTGGTGTCATTTTTTTCAAACTGTAAGTTGTAACTTTTGTAATTTACAGTGGTGGCCTACAGGCATATTCCCATACTTCAATGATTGCAGATGGTCAAAATCGAATAAATACGAGAAAATAGAAAGCATGCATTGTAATGGAACATGGCGCATTCTATACCATTCACAATCAATTTTACAAAACTGAAAGTCAATTTTACAATTGTGAAAATCAATTTTACAAAAGTGAAAATCAACTTTACAAAAGTGAAAATCAACTTTACAAAAGTGAAAATCAACTTTACAAAAGTGAAAATCAACTTTACAATTGTGAAAATCAATTTTACAATTGTAAAAATCAACTTTACAAAAGTTAAAATCAATTTTACAATTGTGAAAATCAATTTTACAATTGTAAAAATCAACTTTACAAAAGTGAAAATCAACTTTACAAAAGTGAAAATCAACTTTACAATTGTGAAAATCAATTTTACAATTGTAAAAATCAACTTTACAAAAGTTAAAATCAATTTTACAATTGTGAAAATCAATTTTACAAAAGTGAAAATCAAATTTACAAAACATTTAAGCATAGAAAATGGTTGTAGCAGATATCAAATTTCTACGGGAAAAAAAATCCACAATCATTTTTAGTAGCTCTCAGAAAAGATCCGCTGTTATGAATGTTTTGCATATCTGTGAGATTAATATGTAATGATGTTGCGAAAAAATTGAGTATTCAAAACACGGGTGTATTTTTAAATGACGTTTTGTGAGGCTTGTGTTATATTGGCGCTTCAAAATAATATCTTATTTATTTCCATAAATACAGTGGGGGGCTTGACATTTTTTGGGGGGAATGGAGTCCCCCAAGCTCCCCCTTGGCGCCATCACTGTATAAATATCCTCATTATAATTTCTGTCAGTTTGAATATGCTTCGAATTGTGTTACTCGGCTAAAATTAACATCAAAGTTTTACTTACAAAGACAAGTGCTGTATTGAACCTTGTGTCTGATAAATTATTCTTCATCATACAACACAAAACATAAGGCTTTATTGTCAGTAAACGACGCATGACGAATACACTAAACAACACATGTGGAATCAACTGATCAAAAAATTAAATTTCATGTAGGTCCATGTAAGTTTGTATGTCGTAGTCAATTTGACTCTTGAAGAGAGAGCTACATCTCGCCTATTTATCCCATCTCTGTACCGCATTAACGACGCGATCTCTGTCAGCTGCACTCACTTTGTTGTATGGCATTTTGCTAGTAATTCAAATAACAATACGGTTTTATAACAACGATCAATTATTAATACTGATTGGTACTGTTCAATAAGACTGCCAACCATCACCAGAATTACAATGAGCTTTCAATTCAACGTGAAGCAGAAATTCCGTGAATTAGGATATTGAATAATATATGAACAATTCAATTGAATACATATTAAAAATAAGAACAATTTTTCAATTATACTTTAATACAAAATTCATATTTCACAGACTGAACTTTCACTTTTTTAAATTCATTTTCACGATTGTAAAATTGATTTTCACTTTTATAAAATTGATTTTCACTTTTTTTAAATTGATTTTCACTTTTGTAAAATTGATTTTCACTTTTGTAAAATTGATTTTCACTTTTGTATAATTGATTTTCACAATTGTAAAATTGATTTTCACAATTGTAAAATATATTTTCACTTTTGTAAAATTGACTTGTAAATGGTATAGATGGTGATGTGGTAAACTTGTGTTAGAATAACATGAGAACATGGAGAATAATACAAGAGTTATCCTACCAGCACACTTTCATTCGCACCCACTCACTCTCACTCTCACGACACTGCCTCTCCGTTCTCAAGACATTTGATATCTATTCACACTCAAAAGTCAATATCCACTACGTCACAAATATCAACTAATCGCAATCAAATAGCAGTATCGCTGCAATGACACATGACCTTGAACACCTACTTCAAGGTCATTTATTACACGGCATCAGTGGATCATGCGAACATGGTTTTATTGTTCTATTGGTGTCCGACGCCGGGGTGGCAGCAGTGAGGCTGGTGTCCAGAGGGCTAACTTGTTCCTATTAACCACTGCTTGACTCACGCTCATATAAATACAGTGTGTGTTCGTTCACGTGAGCTCACACAAGAATGTGTATGTGTGTGGGGGTCAGGTTGCCGCGTGGGACAGCCATGCCGACGAGTGCAACGGCTGAGTTGTGTCCAGTATAAGACATACAGTACTGCAGTACGCTGGTGACGTGTTATTCAGCGATGTGATCTCCTCATTACATGTTACGGCTCGATCACTTAATATGGCATATTATTAATGACATTGAATGTTTGTGTAATGACATCAATCGTTGACGGCTTAGTAGTGGTCTGGTGTGAAGGTAGAAGCAACTATTTCGATATGTTTTCTCGCCTTCAGTGTGTGATTATGTGTCAGTTTCGTTATGATCGCATCTCTTCCTCCCATACTGTTTTTTGTTTTGTTTTGTTATGTGTGTGTGCGTGTCTCGTAATGCCGATTTGAACGTTATCTCAAGTGTTCGTTCATGCTGAAGCCTTTCGTGTTAAAAGTTGGTCTTGTAATAGTAGACAGAAAATTTGTTCAGTTCTCCATTTCTCTGGTTGTTTTGTACCATGATATAGTTTTGTACCAATGATTTGCTGATGTTTGGAAGCACATGTATCGATTGCTAGCCATCGTGTGTCAGTATCACTCTACTTCAGTGCAAAGTAGTGTATGAGGTAGAGTTATACCTTGTTTGATTAACACTGTGTGTAAATTCGTGCATAAACATTGAACCAAGTTACCACCCTCACTCATGTACATCATCCCGGAGAAATTATGTATTATTTGTCTTTGGAGAGAATTTATCTAATGCTCAAACTGCCTCGTTGGAGAATAAAAGTTGCAGACGAATTGAAGGGAGTTGATAATCGTTTTTTAATACATGCATCAATATCCACTTTTCAGTTTTGTGCTGTATTAGCATGAATATTGTTTGTTCTGCTTGTGAGCTTGTGAGCTCAAGTTAGTTATGGTAGAGCAGAATGCACTCAAAGGAATCATCCCATTGACTGTGAACAGTCTTCCCATGTGATTATGTTAATTTGTGATGTTTTCAATTCATTTTTGCCAGAGCTAACCG
Source organism: Sacculina carcini (assembly GCA_916048095.2). Taxonomy (NCBI): domain Eukaryota; kingdom Metazoa; phylum Arthropoda; class Thecostraca; family Sacculinidae; genus Sacculina; species Sacculina carcini. Next base: position 9,057,419 of record OU696582.1, on the reverse strand, counting down.
TGGTTGTTTTACCACTGTTGCATGCTTTACCTGAGGGCAAATACACGTGTTTGGTGTAGTCCAAGTTTTTGTCGTAAAGCAAGTATATGTGAGCACACACGGAATGGTATGTGTAGTTGAGGTGTTTGCCCCTCATGGGCCAGTCTTTGTAATTTTGTATTTAACAATAATTGATGTGATTGTCTGGAAAACTGCCGTTGTTTGAGTATAGTTCCTATCAGCGCTGATTGTGCTGTGTTGTCGATGATAAACGAAGCAGCACCTGAGAATTCTGCATCGATGTTGGCGTCAATTTGTTGCTTGTGAATATTAAGTGAGGTTTGGAATATCGAGGCTACCAAGTCAATGTGGCACGTGGTGCGCCTGTGTATATCATTTGTTTGTTCACTGTGACGTAATATATGTTATGGTTGTCACCGTTTCTTTGTTCTGTTATGGTGTGAAAATGAGGTATCGCATTGCTGCGTTCACGCGAACAATGAACAGCTTCAGGTGCGGCATATGCAAATTCGGGGCGGACGGACACAGCGAGCGGTGGCGTGGGTCGGTGTGCACGCGCACCGCCCACTGACACATCGTAGAGAGAGTAGAGAGGGGAGGGCGAGGCGCACACTTGCTGTGACAATCAGTGTGCACCTGGTGAATAATTCACGTTTATCAGGTGTACTGGCCGTCCCACTTGGCATGCCACGTTGTAGATGCGTGCGTTTTTGACTGAGCCACCGCTGTGCGCCGGGATCTGGCATTTAACGATACAAAGCACATAGCAAGGAGCCGACAGTTGTCAGGTGCGTCGGTGCGATTGAGAGTAGATGCGAGATCGGGGAGATAAGGTGGAGGTTGGTGGCCGTGTGCCGGTCTGAGTCGGACGGCGTCATTCGTAGTTGCACTTCTCAGGCCGACGCACACGACACGTAGCTCTGTCGCCGTTGCCCAGCTGAACAGTAGTGCACCAACGCTTCAACATGGTAAGACGTCGACGAATATGTTGTAAACATGACTAATTGTTTGGCATATGCTGCTGCCGTTCGTGTCGGAGCAAAAATAGCCTTCGATGACGTATTTTATTTGCTCATCTTTAAGTTTACTATTTCAAATCGTTTTTCCTAAGATATTCAGCATATTCCGTTTCTTTGGTTCGTATGACGTGATTCCATCCGGCAGATTAAATATCTCCATCAGTTGTGCTTATTTAGCGAGGCACCTATACTATATTATTCGTAAATCGATTCACATTGATCGATAGTATGGCGAAAGTTTGGGGTAACGTAACATTGTTCAATTTATCATCGAAAACACCAGCTCAGGTGGATGAACTGGTGGATGTGTTTCATTCTAATCTCGGCTACATCCGCTGATGATTGTAATTATCGATAGGTGTTATGGTTACATTCTCATTGATTTTGCACGTCATATATTTCAGCGTGAATGCATATCAGTCCACATTGGGCAGGCGGGATGCCAGATGGGTAGCTCGTGCTGGGAGCTCTACTGTCTGGAGCACGGTATCCAGCCCGATGGGCAAATTCCGTCGGATAAATCGCTGGGAGTTGGTGACGACAGTTTCTCCACCTTCTTCTCAGAAACTGGCTATGGTAAACACGTGCCGCGCGCAGTATTCGTCGACTTGGAGCCGAGCGTTGTCGATGAAATTCGAACTGGTGTCTACCGTCAGTTGTTTCACCCTGAGCAAATGATATCGGGCAAAGAAGACGCAGCGAACAACTATGCTAGAGGACACTACACTATCGGCAAAGAGCTTGTTGACTTAGTGCTAGATCGCATCCGAAAGTTGGCTGACCAGTGTACTGGACTGCAGGGCTTCCTCATCTTCCATTCGTTCGGCGGCGGCACCGGATCTGGGTTCACTTCGCTGCTGATGGAACGACTGAGTGTGGACTACGGCAAGAAATCCAAGCTAGAATTTGCCATCTACCCGGCGCCTCAGGTGGCCACCGCCGTGGTCGAGCCGTATAACTCGATCCTCACGACTCACACCACACTGGAGCACTCTGATTGTGCTTTCATGGTCGACAACGAGGCCATCTACGACATCTGCCGTCGCAACCTGGACATTGAACGTCCGTCGTACGCCAACTTGAACCGGCTCATCGGCCAGATCGTGTCTTCGATCACTGCGTCGTTGCGCTTCGATGGTGCCCTCAATGTTGACCTCACCGAGTTCCAAACTAACTTGGTGCCTTATCCTCGCATTCACTTTCCACTGGTCACCTACGCTCCAGTGATATCATCCGAGAAAGCGTACCACGAACAATTGTCGGTGGCCGAGATCACCAACGCCTGTTTCGAGCCGGCCAACCAGATGGTGAAGTGCGACCCGCGTCACGGCAAGTACATGGCGTGTTGCATGTTGTACCGCGGCGACGTGGTGCCCAAGGACGTGAACGCCGCCATCGCCACCATCAAGACCAAGCGCACCATTCAGTTTGTCGACTGGTGTCCGACCGGCTTCAAGGTGGGCATCAACTACCAGCCTCCGACCGTGGTGCCCGGAGGAGATTTGGCCAAAGTGAGTCGCGCCGTGTGCATGTTGTCCAACACGACCGCCATCGCCGAGGCTTGGGCCCGCCTGGACCACAAGTTCGACCTGATGTACGCCAAGCGGGCGTTCGTACACTGGTACGTCGGTGAGGGCATGGAAGAGGGCGAGTTTGCCGAAGCGCGTGAAGACTTGGCCGCTCTGGAGAAGGACTACGAGGAAGTGGGTATCGACACTGGTGATACAGAAGACGCAGGGGAGGACTACTAGGTCATTCAGGGAATCACATGTATATTAGCACCAAGATAGACTTATCTGAACATTCTCTTTATTCTGAAAAATGTGATTTCGATGTCTTCTTTGTTAAGCAAATTCGGTGTATTTAGTAATCGGTAAATACATTATTGCATTTCAATACAACTATACAGACACTGGCTTGCGCGGCATATAAAACATTCATACAAGTATCAATCCTATGCTACTTGGGTGCTGCAAAATGTTTTGAATATTATGGAATTATGATGAGTCCACAGAATAAATAAACATGTTATTAGATCCACACGCATTATTTCCAGCTGGGAATAGCATATAGGAAAAAACATTATATTTGCTTCTCCACATTTTCTCTGACGTGCATCTACTTCACAAACACCGCTGAACAAAAATACTCCCGCATAAGTGCCTCATCCACACACACAAACAGTGGTTGAATCAGTCATTCACTCACTCACCCCATGGCAGTACTAGAGATATTCGTTGGCAAATACCAAACGGCATAGCAGAATGTGAACTGAGCCGACACATGAACCATGGCAGAACAGTTATGGAACTAATTGCTCATTATCCATCTAGCCCTGCCACCAGCAAAATCACAAATAGTATTAAATATGAATAATAATTACTTAAGATAATAATAAATCCTAGAGAAGCAATCTGCAGTCAGTGCCAAAGAAAATGAAACGATCAAAGCATGTGGACAATGTCACGCACAACTTTCATTGTTTTCGCTAACAGAGACCAACTAAACTTCACAATATCTCGATCTAACTCCACCTTTCAAGATACGATCAAATATATGGGCACATACGCGTCGGGAGAATGTATATTGAATATGCATGCCTCATAATACACTAGGAGTTTCTCGCAATGATAGCCCACACAGAGTAAACAACCATGTGCTCACATGCGCATATGCATACAAACATACACAAACGCGCATGCATTTGTACCGGATCTACATTTCTTTCCAGCCGTGCGAGGTTTCAGTCATTTCTCTACTAGCGTCACTTGTAACACACACTGTCATTGGTGGAGCATATGAGTGCCGAGCGCTGATTGGCTAGCGTCATCACCGCAGTACCGCTATAGCAGGTCAGACACAAACAAGTGCGCCCGTGCGCAGGCTGCACTGCACACGCGCATACATTCAGCGGAAAGCACTGGGCTACAAGTGGTGACGCGTGCCTGTGTGTGTGTGTGTGTGTGTGTGTAGCGGGTGCGTTCTGCTATGAGCCTTCACTGTGCATGGGCCTCTTGATGAGCTCTGGTTTACAGCGCAGAGGTGGGTGACTGTGTGTGTACATGCACATATTTGTGCGTCCTGTGGAGGAATTTTGGCGTTTCGCAGCACATATAGACAAGAGTTTATTTGGTGTATGACCATAGTTCGCGCTATTCTGTGCAATCCGTCTTCGCATCGAGAAACGGACATTTTAGCAGCTTTTCCAGTTGTAACGAGCAGTCTACTGACATTGGAAGTGCACCACACACATGCTGGTCGAAATGATCTACACAGTCACCCTACTGTGCTGGCCCGTGAAACCTTGAAAGGATAGAAGGAAACGTCGACATCGACGACATGCCCCAGCGCAGAACTGACCGACAAGGACGAGCTGTCGATTCGACACCGATCTGTCGCTGTCGCGTGCTCTACTTGGGATCAGCCGTGCCACACGTCACCAAGGACGGACTACAGGGCATCCAGCAGCCACTACGGCAGTTGTATCCGCTGGATGGACTGGCGCCGGATGATGCTGGCTTGGAAGGTGGCGGTATTGACTCGTGGTTGAGTGTGTGGAGCAACGGATTGCTACTTGAAAACGTGAGTGGCAGGCTGCGTCGCGTCACGCGTTTCTTCCCGATCGAAACGTTGCACTATTGCGCTGCAGTGCGTCACGTGCTTGTTCCTTCGTCCGGCAGTAATGGAGTCAGCAACTCGCGCACGCCGCGCTTCCTGCCTCTCGACTCGCCGTTCGCTCGTGCACCGCACGCACCGCTGTTTGCCGCTATACTACGTCGAACGTCCGGCATTAAGGTGCTCGAGTGTCACGCGTTCGTGTGTCGCCGCGATGCTCCGGCCAACGCTCTGGTACGCTGCTGCTTCCATGCGTTTGCCGACTCGGTGTACGCGCGCCACGTAGATGAGCGGTTGTTTGCGGCCATCTACAGCGGCGTGGCGCCGGTTTGTGGCTCGGCGACACTGGCGGGCAGTGAGCCTCGAGCACAGTCGGTCGAGCAGGCACATATTGATGTCGAGTCGGAACAGGACGATGCAGATGGGCGAACATCATCGTTGTTCAGCCGGAGCGTGGGTGATGAGAATCACAAAGTGTGGACGGCGACACCAGGACACAACGCACCCGATGGTCCTGTTTTTATCGAGAGCGATCCACTACCACCACTGACTACCAGCGAGTCACTACACTCACAGTCAACTTCTCGAGCTTCGCGACCACGACAACGTCAGATGCCGGCCACTCCAGCTCCGCCGTTCGTTGCTGTAGACGCCGCGTTCCGCCGATCAGCCAGTCATCCTCCACCCAAACTCTCACGAGACAGTCAATTACAGCAGCGACATTGCAGAACTCGTCGAGTAGAGCGGCGATCCCAGCCCCCTCCTCTGCACCACCATCATCCTCAACAACAACAGCATATAATGTATTCGCCGCCGCCGCCGCCGCCGTTGTTCTACACACCACACGCCGTGTCGCCGCATGTGCAGCTGGTGCCCATGCTCCCGGCGCACTACCTGTCCGCCGGCACGGTCGAGGAACCCGCCTACCTGCCGTCAGCACGCGCGTCCAGCCCCACGGCGTCGTACCAGCCGTCACTGTTTCCATATGGCGCCTACCTGAGCCAGCAGTGTTACGGCTGGCACGACACAACTGACCGCCGACGTCGCCGTCATACCACTAGCTCGCCGGGACGACGAGGCGTCCCGAGAGACCGACGCTCCCCTCCGCCGGAGAACGGATATCATATTGACTACACAGGGCCAGCCGCCGGCACAGAGTTCCACCGACCCCGTTCATCTCACCACCGGTCGATAAAAGAACAACATCCTCGCCGGACGCTCGGTATCCCAGCCAATGGCCCTACGCCAGTGTGGATTATGCAGTGATAACGTTGAACGCTTCAAATGAGCATGAACTGATAGGGAATATCACACATCAGTGTGAATGCTGCAGTACACTGCTCCTTTAAAGGACGTGTTCAACCTGTGATGTTTGGGTCGTAATTCTGCAATGCTCATATCATCATCCCTAGATAAAATGATTGAACTCTGCAAGTATTTACACCTGCAGGACTGTTGTTGGCGTGCAGTATATTCATATTGATATAGTAACAGGCCGTTATGACCTCAGGCATATACCATTCGATGCGATGCTCGATCCCAAAGATATTTTGCACTGTTCCATTATTGTTATAGTAAGCGCGTGTTCGTGACAATATATCGACCACCGCGGCTTAATGAGTTTTCAATCTCGATCAACTGATGCATGCACTCAATGCAATTTTGTACTATTCGTATCTGGAGATACTACCTACAATAATTGTTTCAAATATTTATCATCATCTTGGGCGCTTCTGGTGTATGGGTCACCGCATAGTGGTTATTATGTTTGCACTCATCCCAAAATGATATAGATGGAACATTTCCCTGCTGGGCGCTTTCGAGCCAATAGGATATTCTTCATTCGCATACACTGTCACGTCGTAGTCCATGATTTCAATTTTCACGCAAACATGCGAATTTTATTGTGATGAGACAGCTTGCAACTCCACCTCAGTTTCTGTTGTAGCTCATGGATATTCTTCACAAATTGGTCTTTACTTCGAGATGTCTTGAAGACTATCAAACTGCATATTTAGACATGATCAAATAATCGTGATCATATCCGCCAATATTTTATCAATAACATGCCCATATTTTTCAACAGTTTTTTCAGTTTGTCTGTCGATATTCCATTGAAAATTTGATCTTGGTAAGATTTTGGCAACTAATGCCAAATATTAGCAACAAATTGATTTTTTGAGCAAGTTTCTCAGATCTGTATAAAGACAAGCGAAACTGAATGAAAGTGTAATGAATAATGTTCTTGTGTAAGTGAAATGGATAAAGTTCTTGATGTTCTTGAAGTGCTACAATAAATTTGCTTTATAGGTGGTGTTGTTACTAACAACAATTTGTTAGAAGTGTCAGGTGGTGTTTGTGTTGGAGTCTATTTGGTATTGAATTGGTAAAGTTCTGAATTTATTGCTTATATTCGGCTGTGAACTTTTCTCACTCACACCAGACATAACTAGTGGGTTTCGTCATCTTTGTCATTGATTTGTTAAACGATTATATTTCTAATGTTCTCATGCACCCCATGAGGCACATCAGCAACTTGTTTCCATCTCTGCACTTGTTATCTAAACTTGATCTGTTTCATTGGTCATTCGGTAATTATGTTGTTCGTGAACGTGCATTCAACAGGTAGGCTGGATGGGTTCATTGATTTCTCGCTTGAGAGTAAGTCTTACACCAACATGGGAAATATTTCTATGTGTTTTTTACTTATCAGATTGATTCGGTAATTAATGTGCTTTGAGTGAGATTTTGGAAGGCACATTTTGATGGTAAATTGAGCTTTGTTTCACCTCTGTGGGGAAGTTCCCATTCGTGTCAGTTGGAATGTGTATTTGATTGGATGGATGAATTTCGGGAATAACATGATCTAATTGGCGTTAATTTTCACATGAAACAATTTTTCATTGTTTACATTTTTATATCACGAATACATTGGAAAAATAAATCTTGGGTGCACGACGGGTAGCTGGGTTGAAGTGATTTTTGACGGCTTGTGTGTGTCTGTGGTGTTGGTAGAAGCAGTCGACAGTGGAGGTGCTGCGAGAGATACAGCGCGATATTGATAAAATTGAAACATGCAGGCAGCAGGTGCAGTGTCGACGAAAGCGCGTGTTGTACCGTACTGTGTTTTGGTCGGTGCTGGCGTGTGTGATCAGTGTGGCGGCCGTGGTACTCTACTGCAGCGCCTACGGCCGCATTTCAACGCTCACTCTGATCGCCTTTCTGCTCTTCCTGCCGCTGGTGTCAGTGTGTCCTGAACAATTGCGTTGTCAGTGTGTCCTGAACAATTGCGTTGTCAGTGTGTCCTGAACAATTGCGTTGTCAGTGTGTCCTGAACAACATTGTCAGTGTGTCCTGAACAACATTGTCAGTGTGTCCTGAACAACATTGTCAGTGTGTCCTGAACAACATTGTCAGTGTGTCCTGAACAACATTGTCAGTGTGTCCTGAACAACATTGTCAGTGTGTCCTGAACAATTGCGTGGCGTGGCTGCCTCAGTTAACATTTGTTGTGTTGGCTAATCATTAGGGCTGTCAAAAGTTAATAAAGTTACTTTTTCACCTAAAGGTCACTTTTTCATAAGCTACCTAAAACTGCATGAAAGAGTGGTGTACGATAATTATTAAAAAAGTTATTAGGTTACCAAAAGTTACTTTTTCATCGTTAGGTTACTTTTTTTGCTTTTAGGTTACTTTTTTGCTTTTAGGTTACATTTTTAGCGTCAGGTTACCTTTTGTTATTTGTCTTGTTATTAAGTAAGTTTACCACGAAGTTCGGTGACTTTTTGCAGATAAGAGGTACAAAAACGGTATATATGAGGATAAAATAGGAAAAGAGATTAAATATTAGGTCTCAAGATCATGAAATTTCAAAATTTCTTCTGTTAGGATTTAGCAATTGATATTCACCTTCATATCTGTGCTACTCAATATTTACACGTTTTTGGGTACGCAAGATAGCGTCATTCCATTTTAGGAAATGCCCACGCGCCGGAGGGTGTCGTGAGATGTTTGGAGCGTGGTATAGTACGATGTGTGAGCTCTCTATACCAGATACTGCACTGTAGCACTTGACAGTACGCATTTACTTGAACAGGAATTAGCACGTGATTTTCAGGGCGTGAGATAGCGCCATTTTCCCACGTTTTACATTGATAAGACTGTGAGCACAGGGTGCTACATATGGGAGGACGGGGACATTCACACATGCAGTGTTTACGCCAACGCTATTATACAAGCTGTAGTACGTGCTATTTGATAAAAAGTTCCGTTGAAACAATATATAAAACATTATTGCGACCATTACTGAATTATTTACATTTGCAATTAGTGTATTTCACTCTTGTATTTTCTTTCCACTTTTAAATTACATTTTGATGGTTATGCTCCTTTTTGCGATGTTAGCCAAACAATATTAAGTCACTTTTGGTGGTTTGTTGTAAAAATGGTACCAGATCGGAGAGAGGGTGGAAAAAGAGTACCAACTCGGAAAGAGGATAGAAATGAAGGACTGGTGTATTTTCTTCCTTCAGAACTGAAAACTGACATCGACCTTTTTTAATGTTATTTTTACGAAGATTAGGTTATTTTAGGTTACCTTCTTATACACATGTGATACACATGTGATATAGCGATGTAAATGTGATAATAACATTAAAACTCATAGGTTATTTTTAGGTTACTTTTTCTCGAAAATTAAGTTACTTTTTTGACAGCCCTACTAATCATTCACTATGAGCAATGCCTGGTTTATCGTTTCTGCATGCGGTGATTGTCTGTTGGTGAGCTATATGTATCAACGAAATAGGCTGGATATTTACAGTGTTAGTAGCTGCGGCATTTACTCGCGTGTCGCTAATTGGTGGCCATCGGTCTGTTGGGCTGTTGTACACTCGTTTTTGTTGAGTTGTTTTGTTTAACACGTGTGTCTGCTTGCTTGTGTGTGTGTTGATCAGGCTGTTTGTGACTAGAAAGGCGCTGGTCTTCTACTATGACACGCAGCTTTCACGTAGTATGAAGACGCTGGTCGAGCTGCTGGCCAGGAAGAAGTCAATCTTGCAGGATGTGCAGGAGAATGAGACGTACCGCGTCGCCAAGGAGATTCTCGAGAAATTCGCGCCTGAACTGCTGCTACTGCACTCTCCAGTTGGTAGCGACTGTGTGCTGGATGTTGAGGATGAATGATCGTATTGTCATATACCACCACAACTGCCACGCAATACTCAACCTGCCCAATTGGCCAAATTATATCCCACATTATTACATATTTGTACATGTTTCAATTACTAACCTATTACTCATTTACTAACCTGACATAATCTTAGCGGTGCATCTAATGCGGGTGATTGTGTGATATGCATGTGGCTGTCAACTGTATGTAATGTTTTGTAAAATGCTTCTGAAGAACCAAAATATGGAGAGCCATTCCAAATATATATGATATGATATGATATAATACTGTTTTACTTGTTGTCGGGTATTGATGATGATGATGCGAAGAGTGACATATGAAAAAAAGGCACACATCTCGCCCGTAGCAACAATCAGATCAGCCGTGTTACAGCGTTTTCAGGAGGTTGGCCCACCGGACACTGTCTTTGGCCTGAGTCGCCGCCTCTGCTGTCGTGATGCCTATCTCTGTGAGGTCGTCGTCCAGCACTTGACGCACGGTTTGGCGACTGGCTCTGCCTCTGCGCAGGGGTTCTGTTGGTGCGTTGACAAAAACGATTGCCATCGGCGACTCGGGTCGGCGCAGTACATGCCCAAGCAACTGGAGTCGCCTCCGACGCAACAAAACACTGGCGGCTGACAACTTGCTGGTGGCGTACAGGGCTGCACTGGAGATAGTTTGTGGGTAGCGCACATTAATACAATACCTCAACAGTGCCCGCTGTCCGGCGTTGACTTCTGCCTCCAGAGTTTTCGTCAGCGACCAGCTTTCACCGCCGTACAACAGTACGGTCTGTACACACGCGCGAAAAAGCTTCACTTTGCAGGCCTTTGAAATGTCAGATCTCCACGCTGCACTTAACTTTCGAGCTGCAACCCACGCCAGCTGACGTCTGTGGTGGAATGCACTCTTGCTGTTGGGAACATCACTGCCCAGGTAGCGACACTCGGAGACTGTCGGCAGTGGCGCACCCGAGCTTGTGTGTACAACAGGGCTACCTGATACACTGCATCCAATCAGCGGGTATTAGACCGCTGTCGGTATTAGATTAGTGTCGGTATTGTCGGGTATTAGACCGCGTATTGCGGCACCTAATTGCTCACTGTTGATATTTCTGTCTCACTGTGTGTTCCACGGATGAATGTGGTTTGAGGTGAAGTTGAACTTTTATCTCGTCCGTGCCAGCTTGCACGATACTTTGTGATGATTACAGCTTGACTGATGACTTGTGTTTGTTTGCAGAGCCGTGGCGCCTCTTGCTCCGTTAACCAGCCATCTACTCCACCAAACTCAAGTTAGTCCCACTAGCAACACACACACACACACACAGTTGTATTGTGTAGTGGTCATTGTGGACCGCCCTGTTTTCATGAATAATCTCCTATATTGAGTAGATGCGCTCGTGTGTGAGATACTGTATTGTGTGTGTGTGGGTAGGTGGTGATTTGAGTGGTAACAGTGAAGTGAGGCGACGCACTCCTGCCACCGCCCCTGTCTCACCGTCCAGCAGCACTGTACAACACAGCTCTGCGCTCAGCGTAACTGCAGTGTCAGCAACAGTTTCACCACAGCACCAATCAGCGCGACCTGCTGCCTTCTCTCCCTATGACAAGCTGCGTCTGCACCGCCAAGGTGCTTAATACGCTGTTATTGTGTACAACACTATCTCGGCACCATTGCTGTCTTCTTCAAACGTTCACTCGGTCCAGGCTGTCCGATCGCTCGATGTATCTTATCAAGCATGTTTTTTATAAACATACTCGATTTATTTTTATATTTGATGAGTGTTTGTGTCGATGGATTGGTGTTTGTATGTGTGTGCGTGTGTGTGTTGTCATTTACAGTCATGATATCGTCGCATTTATCAACTTCGACGTCGTCTCCTTCTCTACGCCAGCAGTTAGCGCACGGTCAGCTGATTTGTCTAATGCTGGTGCTAATGCTGGTGTTTGTGTTTGATTCGTGTGTCTCGTACAACATTCAGTCGCCACCTTCATTCACTGTGTATGTGTGTGTATTTTGAGTTATATTTGACCAGTGTTGCACGTTTAGCTGACAGTAAAGGTGTGTGGTTGGATTTGTTATCTGTTGTTGTGATGTTGGCACTTACGGCAGTGCGTCGTGCTTGGTGGCAGGACCAGTTCTTGCGCGGCCGGTGCTGGGTCGCGAGCGCAGCTACCTGGACCGCATGCTAGACATGATCGTCGGAGACGGTCCCTCCAACCGGTACGCTCTCATCTGCCGCGCGTGTCACAGCCACAACGGCATGGCGCTCAAGGAAGAGTTCGAGTTTCTCGGTGCGTTTCCTCCGTCATTTCCCTCTTTACGGCTCCGATCGTTTGAGAAGTGTTCAAACCATATTTTATGGATATACATTTAATGTTATGAGTGTATGCCTAGCAGCCACTGCCGTGTTCTGTGTGTGGTAGCGTTTCGCTGTTGCTACTGTCACGAGTGGAACCCGGCCAGGAAACAGCGCCCCACCGCCCCTCCCCTTCCCCCTGCCTCAGACAACGAGTCGGTCAGCGATTCGCCCGGCATTCAGATCACCGAACTTCCAGCCGGCGCAGACGAGGCACTCACATCTTCCAGCACTGCAGGTGTGTGTGTATGTGTGTGTGTGTGTGTGTGTGTGTGTGTTGTGTGTGTGTGTGTGTGTCTCCCGACAATTGAAAATTGCAATTTCTGAGAAATTTCAATTGGATATTTGTCTAAACATCATGGAAACCGGACAAAAGCAAGATGATGTAAGCGCTTATTCAGCTGCCAATGATGTGTCTAATGGTCCGTTGGATGTCACGGATTTGAACGCCACTGATGTACAAACACAGGTCAACACACCGAGTCTTACAACTACACAGGCGTGTTGTAAATCATGTGGTGAACAATGCTGGTTGGATTGTCTGAAGTGCGGTAAGTGCAAACACACACGCATGTCGTCTGCTCCAAACTGCCTGTGTACGCCATTGTTAACTTTATGAACAGTAGGTGTCAGTACACTTGCGAGAGTTGTGTTAAGGCCCTGTATGGAGAAAAAACTGATGAGCTGTTCACTAAAGTCCTCACAGTAATGGACACAGAGCATGAAGCCAAAATGCAAAAAAGTCATTACAGTAATGAAAATGCAGAAAAAACTGATAACAAAGTATTACAAACTGAAGACAACAAAGACAATGTCGATAACATCAATCAACGGACTGTAAAGAAAGATAATCCAGCTGTTAAAAAAGAGAAAACTTGCTATTTTTATAGACGAAATAAATGCAAGTACGGACTGAATGGTCGCGGATGCCCATATGCACATCCAAAGCTCTGCTATAAATATAAAGCCAATGGACTCGACCCTGTACGAGGATGCAAGGAAGGAAAAAAATGCAAATTTTTTCACCCGCCGATATGCCGTGGTTCAGAAAACATCCGAGAATGTTTCAACGATCAGTGTAGACGACTGCATTTGAAGGGTACTCGTCGCTCTTCTGCAGATCAAACAATACCTCGGCAACCTGAACCCGCAGATGAGGTGCCCGCACCGCTACACTGTGGGCCTGTATACAACATGCGTGCTCCATTGCGCGAAGTTCGCTCGAAGGTGTACCACACCCGTACACCCGCACAAAACTTACGTGCACCGGCTCGTTCAGATATTCCGTCTACATTAACACATTATTTTTCGCCGGGAGCAGCGACATGCTCAGAGACACGCTCTGCTCAAGCCTTACATGAACAATCACAGGTTAGTTTGATACCTTTTTTAGTACAGCAGATGCAGCACATGCAGACAGTACAACAGCAAGTGCTGCAAATGCTGGAAAACGGCCCGCGTCGTTGGGGCCCTGCTCCACCAATACTGAGCCACTCTCAGACTCCACAGCAGAACATGATGCCGATGGCATAATTAAAATAATTACCCTCAACATAGCGGGGATTCTCCCATACAAATACAAGGGGAAAATTAAACTACTAGAAGAAATTGCAGAAAATGAAAATGCGTTTATGATTTCGCTAACTGAAACACACCTCAGCGATGATATACGAGATGCCGAAATTAAAATGCGAAATTACAGAGCATTCAGAGCTGATAGGAAAAACCATCGAAAAAAAGGTGGCGTTTTAACGTATTTGAAGGAATACCTCGCAAAAAAGACTACCGTTATTTATTCTGAGTCAAATTCATACACAGAGTTACTGATGTTACACATCCGCGCGATTAACGTTATCGCTATTAATATATATAGACCGCCGGCATGTCCGACGAACAAGTTTATTGATCAACTGACCAATATCAATAATATTCTAGAGACATTTGCCACACCAACACCTACAATAGTTCTGAGTGGTGATTTAAATTTCCCGCGCATCGACTGGGATTCAGGGACTGTGTACGGGGGAGCTGCAGATATGAGGACACAGGCGAATGAACTGCTGGTGTTTACCAATGAACATTGTCTACAACAAACCATCCGTACACCGACTAGAGCAGCAAACATTCTCGACGTATTCATGACCAACAACAACGATTTTATTCGTGAATACTATACAACCCCGACTGATCTGTCGGACCATTACATTATTACTCTGGCTAGCAATATCTCGTGGAAAAAATCATCCATTCGTGTTAACAATAGTTAATGCTTTAATGATTTAAATTTCCGTTCAGATTCAGTTTGTTGGAGTAACATCAGGGAAGAATTGAGAACAGTTGATTGGCAATCCAACATGAGCAATGCTGGACCGGATGAACAGTATGATTTTCTTACCTCCAAATGCTTGCATATATCAATGAAACATGTGCCACATAAAAGACCGTCACCAAAAAACCAAATACCACGAGATCGAAAAATTTACATGAGAAAGAGAAGAAATCTCTTCAAGAAGTTTTTTTACGCGACAGACGTCCGCGTGAAACTACGTATTGAAAAGAAAATATCCACCATCAATAACAGACTGAAAACCTCAGTAGAAACTGAACAACGTCGTAGTGAACATGCTGCTGTATGGTGCATCAAAACAAACCCGAAATACTTTTATCGATATGCAGCAAACAAGTCCTCTTTAAGAACAGGTATTGGCCCTCTAGTCAGATCAGATGGTGTCGTCATAGATGAACCCAGAGCTGTTGTAGACACACTCCGCTCTCAGTATGAAAATGTGTTCAGCATACCGGATGCCGATAAAACTGTAAATACGCCCGTGGAATTTTTCTCAAATGAAGGCTTGTTGTCGTTGAGGGATATGCACTTGTCAGCCAATATGATTCAGATGGTAATAAAGGAGTTGAACGTAAACTCAGCAGCTGGACCTGACCAATTTCCTGCAATATTTTTAAAAAATTGTGCTGTGGAATTAAGTAAACCTTTGCTACTACTCTATAAAACCTCTTTAGAAACAGGCACAATTCCTGCAAAGTTAAAAAGTGCAAAAGTAACACCTATACATAAAGGCGGTTCTAAAAATGAGGCCAAAAATTACAGACCGGTAGCTCTTACCTCTCATATCATCAAGATGCTGGAAAAACTCATTGTTAGAAAAATATCCACGTATATAGAGGGGAAAGAAATGATGAACACAAACCAACATGGTTTCCGTTCAGGTCGGTCATGTCTGACCCAATTACTTGGACACTACGAAAGAATGCTGAATTCGTTGGAAAGCAATGAAGATGTGGACGTGATTTACCTTGATTTCGCTAAGGCTTTTGATAAGGTCGATCACGGTATACTTCTTCATAAGCTCCGCCAATTGGGTATCTCAGGAAGACTTGGTATTTGGATGCATTGCTTTCTCACTGGCAGAACACAAGTTGTGGCGGCTGACGGGGTGGAATCTGCACCGATGTTGGTCACCAGTGGAGTTCCGCAGGGCACTGTACTCGGCCCACTATTATTTACCATCTACATATCAGATATAGACGGCCACACACAACACTCTCATGTCGGATGCTTTGCCGACGATACTCGTGTGTCACGAGAAGTATCAACATCGTCTGACGCTGAATTACTACAGTCTGATATCGACTCACTGTACCGCTGGGCGAATGATAACAACATGGTTTTCAATCCTACTAAATTCGAACACATTAGATATAGTTGTAGAAATAATCACAACCATGCAACCAGTTACGTCTCGCAAGATGGCACAGTGATCACCAAAAAAGATCAGGTCAAAGATTTAGGCGTAATTCTCAGTAGTGATTGCAGTTTCACTGCCCATATCGAAAATGTCACCAATAAAGCTCGTAGCCAAGCTGCCTGGATCTTACGTACATTTGGAACTCGTGAGGCGGAACCTATGCGTGTACTGTTCAAAGCATTGGTGCTTCCATTACTAGAATACTGTTGCCAATTGTGGAGTCCATGGAAGGCTCGTGAGAAACAACTTCTAGAAGGAGTACAGAGATCTTTCACAGCCAAAATAAAATCCGTGAGACATCTAAGTTACTGGGACCGACTCAAGGCACTTCGACTTTTCTCGTTAGAACGACGCCGTGAGAGATATCATATCATCTACCTGTACAAAATAATGACGGGAAAAGTGATGAACAGTGTAGATATAAAGTTCTACACACACAGACGACTTGGAAAACTCTGTCGCATACATAACATCAACTCAGAAGCGACCACGAGAGTAAGAACCATCAAGAACAATTCTTTCTCCATAAATGCAGCAAGAATCTTCAACGTCCTACCTAGAGAATTGAGAGGCATGTGCGGTGTTAGCCTCAATACATTCAAGCGGAAGCTGGATGAATTTCTCTTCACTGTACCAGACGAGCCAAAACTGCAGCACTACAACATCCGAGCGTCCACCAAGTCCATCGTCGACCAGTTGACGTTGAGACGGGCGGACGGACTCTTCTAGTGGCGGTGCATCAGCATGGCCACGGGCGAAAATTATCAGCCTGCAACTTCATACCTCAGGAACCTCAGGTGTGTGTGTGTGTCTGTGTGTGTTTGTGTGTGTGTGTGTGTGTGTGTGTGTGTGTGTGTGTGTGTGTGTGTGTGTGTGTGTGTGTGTGTGTGTGTGTGTGTGTGTGTGTGTGTGTGTGTGTGTGTGTGTGTGTGTGTGTGTGTGTGTGTGTTTGTGTGTGTGTGTGTGTGTGTGTGTGTGTGTGTGTGTGTGTGTGTGTGTGTGTGTGTGTGTGTGTGTGTGTGTGTGTGTGTGTGTGTGTGTGTGTGTGTGTGTGTGTGTGTGTGTGTGTGTGTGTGTGTGTGTGTGTGTGTGTGTGTGTGTGTGTGTGTGTGTGTGTGTGTGTGTGTGTGTGTGTGTGTGTGTGTGTGTGTGTGTGTGTGTGTGTGTGTGTGTGTGTGTGTGTGTGTGTGTGTGTGTGTGTGTGTGTGTGTGTGTGTGTGTGTGTGTGTGTGTGTGTGTGTGTGTGTGTGTGTGTGTGTGTGTGTGTGTGTGTGTGTGTGTGTGTGTGTGTGTGTGTGTGTGTGTGTGTGTGTGTGTGTGTGTGTGTGTGTGTGTGTGTGTGTGTGTGTGTGTGTGTGTGTGTGTGTGTGTGTGTGTGTGTGTGTGTGTGTGTGTGTGTGTGTGTGTGTGTGTGTGTGTGTGTGTGTGTGTGTGATTCATATGATTCAAGACCACTTGTTATTTGCTCGTCGCTGACTGCTGCTAGAAAAGAGATCAACCAGTGTTCTTCCAGTGATTGTTTGCATTTGTAGCTTGATCGTTGTTTTCACACATTTCACTGCCGTAATTGAGCCTCGTTATCTGCGTTAATTATCAATTATACAATGACATCAACAATGCGAGAAAGGCGCTTTTATAAGACACAAAGTGCGGTGGAGATTCACTTGTATAGTAATTTGTGTGTGCAGATGTCATGTTGGCAGAGGTGGATGAGACACATGCTACTACGAACACTGTGTTGGACGATCAACACCATTATCCACCATCAGAAGCAGAACTAACGGACCCCTGCGCCACTGTCGACCAACACGAACACCTCGCCTCTGTTGATAAGGTGTGTGTGTGTGTTTATCAGCTGAGTGGTGTTGTGTGAGTGCCAGTGTCAGTTAATTCTCTCATCTTTAAATGCAATTGAAACACATATGGATTCAGTTTTCCTCGCAACTTGGTTGCATTCTCAATAGAGTTACACACACCTTCACTAATCACGCATTGTGTTGGTGTGTGTTTCGCAGGAGTCGGAGGAATCGTACGAACACATTGAACGGCCTGCCGTCACACAAACTTGTCACAACCAACCTGCTGCTGACCAAACAGGTACTGCCAACGAGTAGAACGACGTGCACATTGCCTGCATCTTACCAGCGCGTCATCATGTATTCGCGCTCAATTAAATACTGAGCTGTGAAAAACTACATCACGTGCACCCGTGTGTATTCAATAACGTCAGTCACTATTTGTAGTATGGTCGTGTGTTTGTGCACAGCTGTTTGTGTATAGCATCGCTGTGTATTGATATTGTATATTGGTGTTTCAAAATCTGGTGATTTATACACAAAATACACCTAAGTTGATGCACAAAGATCGGAGTGTTGTTGGTGTATTTGACGGTGTTAGTCTTGTTTTAATTTAGTTTGTTTCGATGTGGCCAAGGTAGGAGGGAAATACACATATTGCAGCAACAGCGTCGCACTGTGTCATTGGTTTTACCTATGCTAGTCTGTTTTGTGTCAGCAAAACGGATAAGTGTTGCACGTGCAGTATGCGTGTATTAAGCGTATTCGCAGTGACAACCAATCAAATGCGTGTCATCGGAATAACACCGCCCTGTTGAACAGTGTGAAAATCACATTGTCTTCAGAATTCGTGTCCTGCTGTGATAAACAATGGAATGTCTTGAGAACAGAGACAGTGAATGATGCAGCGTCGGTTATCGCACATCTAGACATCCATCTCAACAGCAATGATAAATATATGAAGTGCTTCTGTAGACGCAAAAACCAATTATACACGGCGACTCAAAGCCTAGTACTCGACGGTCGTCGTAAAATGTACTTTTCTGTTCATTTGTCAGCATCGGACGAGGTTTGGCCGTTGAGACGCTTGTAGACGGCCGAGAAATCCAGCCGGGCCATGCCGTCGACCACCATTTGCCGGTATATTTGCAGTGCAGCCCCTCCCAGTGGCGTGACAGTGGCGGTGGCCGTCGCCGCGTTCTGAGCCAGAGTCAGGTCCTTGCACATCAGCGCCGTGCCGAACCCGCCCTGTTCACATGCGACATCAACAACACGACAGG
Organism: Sacculina carcini; assembly: GCA_916048095.2. Taxonomy (NCBI): domain Eukaryota; kingdom Metazoa; phylum Arthropoda; class Thecostraca; family Sacculinidae; genus Sacculina; species Sacculina carcini. The sequence continues at coordinate 9,038,410 of OU696582.1, read as the reverse complement.
CAGATGTGATAGTGAAGTAGCGAAACACTGGCAGCATGATTCAGGTAGGACAGTGATGGTACCTGGTAGTTGTTGCACGAGGGCACGCCTTCCACCACGTGCGGCACCGGGTTGTACGTGTCGACACTCCAACAGCGGCCCGAACTGCGACCAATTATCTGCGCCAGAGTTTTCGGCTCGATACCCAGCCTGCACATGCACCACATCAGGTCGTGGGCGACAACAATAATAGCTAGTATTGAGTAATCAAGGTGATAAGCACAGATAAACGAGCAGTTTTGCTCCAATCAGCCTGTAGTGATCAGCTACGATACACGTGTAAAGTATAGTAGTGATGATACAGTCGTAAAGTAGGATGTAGCCTGAAAGTAATCAGCTACAATACCAACTATTGTTCAACTTCTGGCAGAACACTTGGCAACCATACAGACACAAACAAACACCCGAGACAGTGTGTGTGTATGCTGATGGAGAACGCATGATGCGCGCTGAAGGGCCACTCACTTGATGCCCAGACTCATGGCCTCGGCAGTGCCGATCATAGAGATGGCCAGCAACATGTTGTTGGCAATCTTGGCCGCCTGGCCGGTGGACACGGCACCGCAGTGAACCACCGCAGTACCCATGCACGCGAGCAGATGACGGGCTCGCTCAAACTGATCCTGCGACGCGCCCACCATGAACGTGAGCGAGGCGTCGCGCGCCGCGTTCACTCCTGTCCAAAAAGCACGTGCATCAGTGACTGACAGTCGTTCACAAGAGATGCACCGCTCGCTGCCTCTGCCTCATCATTTCTGGAAATGTACGTGCCTACCTGGTCTCACGTCTAGCTATTTTAAGGGCCAGAACACGCACACACACCTCCGGAGACAGGCGCGTCGACGAATACAGCGCGGTGTTGTTGCGCGAGTTGTGCGACGTCGCGAGCTACAGCAGGATCAATAGTGCTGCTGTCCACCAGCAGAGTATCGGGCCGTACCTGACTGCAGCGCAATATCACCTTTCCAAATGTATTTATCCGTAGACACGGAAAAATATATCTGATGATTAATCTGTAATAAAATGATGTCGAGTCTTGCGTAGTTTCTTCAGGCTCATTTGATGAGCTCTCGGAGTTAAAAACCCATCCATATGAACCTGACATCACTCACCGAAAAATGCCCACATCGCCATTGTACACATCGAGCACGTGTTGGCTGTTTGGCAGCATTGTGACGATGCTATCACAGCGGGTTGCCAGATCGGCTGGCGACTGGCAGTGCACGGCTCCCTCGGCCGTCAGAACAGACATGGCTTCGGGTACTACGTCATAAACGGCAACAGAATGGCCCTACCATACACACACACACACATGTATATATGTAGGGTTTGTACATACATGCGCGTCGGCATATACATACACACGCACATACACAGGCGCGTAAATTGACTTGAATGTCGTTAGGCGCGTGAATCGTAATACTGTTACAACAAGACAAACAATAGGAAAATCAAACATGCACACGCGAGAAAAAGTTTATGAATTAAAGCACGGTCAGTAGTTAAACACTCGTGTCATACACCGTTTAATGTAAACTCTACCTTCTTCAATAGATTCATGGCCATGCGGGAACCCATATTCCCCAGACCAACGAATCCGACAGAACTCTTCATCCGGCATTCTGACAACAACAGCATCAGATCTCAGTGTCGTCAATCTCGCAAGAGACGTCAAAAGTAACGTACCAACGACCCCTTAAGTAAAAATGAGACCCCTTGAGAGAGCCCTCATATGAATAACTGAAATACAAGAAAATTCGTCAATAATAAAACAATGATTGAAAAGTCATTCCATGAAAAAGTATATATAAAAATTTATATAAGTAAAAACATAATGGGAGTCAAAATTGTCGAAAAAGCACACCAGCTCGGGGTACTTGACACTCACGTGTTGATGTTAGCAGATTTCTGAGCGAAAGAAGACCCGACATCCGAATCATGCTTCAATATTCAATACGTCTGTCAAAATGGAAGTCATATTTCCTAGCTCGAATCACAGCAGTTAATTAAGTATTACTATTATTATCAATGGTGCTTTAAACTTGCATCAGCCTTTTGTGACAATATAGCTCTCATAGATCTTAGCTCAAATAAGCTGTAGTGGTGAGGTGTGTTGTGCGCATGCGTAATTGTGACGGGTCACGTGACTGTGACGTCACAGTCACGTGACCCGTGTGACACGGTTTGGTGTGCCTGGAATGGTTTAGGTGTGTGTGAGTGAGTCGTGACCTGAGTAATAAATAATGGGAGTACTACAATATTGCCCTATGAACATATTAGCCACAAATGCCCGAGTACTCCCATACTCTGCAATAGGGCAATATGTTCACCTCGGCCAGTGTAGTGTCAAGGGCGTAGCAAGTGCGATGAGTGCGACTGCGGCCTGTGGCCAATATGTTCACTTTTCACCATAGCGTAATATCAGTGGTTTTCAACGCAACGCACGAGTTTCTATACAACACGTAGCTAACACCTAACATACTGTGCGGTTATTGATTAGGTCAGGTTATAGGTTAGGTCAGGTCAGGTTAAGTCAAGATAGATTACTGAATATGTTCATAGGCCAATATTGTACTAGATCCTAAATAATTACCTGAGTGTGTGTGGTGTGATCGTGTGCAGTGAGAGAGAGAGAGTGTGTGTGTGTCAATGTGTGATCGTGTATGGTTGAATTGCGTATGACGTGCGAGAGTGTGTGAGTGAGTGTGTATAGTTTGATCGGTGTGTGTGCGAGTATGCGTTTGGTCAAGTGGTCATGTCCCGCGGCGGCGAGCGAGTGACCGGCTCGCCGCTGATTGGTTGTGGCGGTGGACGTGAGGCCTGTGCGTGTGTGTGTGTGCTCCCGTGTGTCACGGTGTGAGCGAGATTCGTGTTAGGAGTGGTGTTGACGTGGAGTGTGTGGAGTGGAGGAGTGTGACGTCTTGTAGGCGCGCGTGGGGCAGTGTTGCCCACGCGCGCCTGTCTGCAATTATATTTTAGTTTTTGAATTTCGGTTACAGTGTGTTAGTGATTAGGTGTGCGCGTGTGAATACAGTGGGCAAATTTACTGTCGCGTAAACTTTTAGATTTTTAAATACAGGAACCCAACCTAATTTGTTTTCAAACCGCAAATTTTAGGCACAAGAATTCAGCGTCGAGCAGAATTAATGTCTTCACAAAACTGTATTTACCTGATTAATAACGTACTCCTGTTGTTATTAAGTTCAAACGCGGCTGATGTACATTACAGTTCCCGCCACTGAAAACTCACGTGAAAAACTCGAATGCGGAATCTGGTAGTAGTTGTTGATGAATACTACATATAACTCCGGATAGGCTCAAATGCAGCTGGCAGTTGTTTGTTGTTCTTGCTGACAGACTTGTAAGCGCTGCGCTGAGTATGAAGCATTATTGTTTATGCTCTACGGAGGTCTGGAAATGAACAAATGAGCAAATAAATTCCAGAAGGGATGTGCCACGTGTGAAAAAATTTGAAAATAAAAAACAGTACACATGTTACATTCAATATTTATTATATATTTATATATCTTATTGTGAGTGTGAAACGTCTGAAGCGCGTCACGTTGCACAGAGTTTTTTTTGGTAATTTTTGCGGTGTTGGTTCATTGTCATTTTAGCATTGAATACTGGTATTTTGCCATGCATGTTTAACTAATTTAACTGTGATTTTTGTACATTCCTTGAGTGGACACTGCCCAGTACATCCAGCTTTCTTCAGCTCATTGACAGGTGCTGCACTTTCGTGACTAACGTTTACGGTTCGAATAATGGTCTGGAGTCGTTCATTAGCATTTACTTTTGAGTCTACTTAGAGTTTCCGCTGCAAATTATCAAAAAGTCGGACCTGCCATATTGTAGTGTCGGAGCGACGGCGAGCGAATCTGAGATGTGGCTTGACTCACGTTTGACTCACGCTCACTATTGAAAACACAGACAAGTTAACTGAACGAGACCTACACCTGGACTGATTTGACTCTAGTCTGACCCCGATTGTACCTTGCTGTCATGCGTGCCTCCCTCTAGTTGGTCCATTTCACAATCGTACGATACACGTCACAACACAATTGAATTGGTGCGTCATCTTTACAATCGCAATACATCACTAAATTTAAACGCACATGATACAAGACACTACACATATGTAATCTCAACAGGTCGGCGCGCACTTAAAATGACTAACATTTCCACAAATTGACAAATGGTTTTGTATTGATAGGCTGTGGCAGTGGTCAGGATGGACAGTGACACTGCCAGTAACGATGGCGATGTGCGTGAGCGTGCCAGCTGCTCGTCGTCATTCTGGTGTGACCCGCGGAGACCTGCGCACCGCTTCGTCGTACTGCCTATCATATGCTTCATTGGCTTTGGTTCATATTTCTGCTACGACGGCCCAGGCGCGTTGCAGCACGACCTCAAGCGCGACCTGCATTTGTCCACAGCGCAGTACTCCAACTTGTACTCGTGGTACTCATGGCCCAACGTAGTACTTTCCATGGTCGGCGGTTTCCTCATTGACAGAGTGTTTGGCATTCGACTGGGCGCCATCATTTTTGCACTGTTTGTATGCGCCGGGCAGCTGGTTTTCGCCACCGGCGGGCTGCTCGATCTGTTCTGGCTGATGGTCCTCGGTCGCTTTGTGTTCGGTATTGGTGGCGAGAGCTTGTGTGTAGCTGTTAACACATACGCCGTGCAGTGGTACAAAGGCAAGGAGCTCAACATGGTGCTTGGTTTGACGTTGTCGGTGGCGCGCGCCGGCTCGACGGTCAACTTCAACGTGATGAAGCCTCTGTACGACGCCGTCAGTCGCCACTTCTCGGGGCCAACTGCTAGCGGAGTAACGCTGATGATTGCCGGTGTGGCCACCGTTCTATCGTTGATACTGGCAGTAAGTATGTGGTTCCTCGACAGACGCGCTCAGCGATTATTACAGCGTGATGCCGGCTGCAGTGGTGAGCAAGTGCGTTTGTCGGACATTCGCTATTTTCCGGCCTCTTTCTGGCTGCTGACCGCCATCTGTGTGTTCTACTACGCGGCCGTTTTTCCTTTCGTTTCTTTCGGTCAGGTGTTTTTCATCCGCAAGTTCGGCATGTCGCCGGCCGAGGCTAACTCGTGCACGGGCGTGATCTACATTATCTCACTGGTGTGTGCGCCCGTTATTGGCCTGGCCATTGACTTGACGGGGCGCAACATTGTCTGGCTGCTGTCTTCTGTCGTGCTGACCATCGGCTGTCACGCGCTGCTGGCCTTCACGTTCGTCAACCCGTGGCTGGCCATGTCGCTGCTGGGCGTAGCGTTCTCTGTGCTGGCGGCGGCGCTGTGGCCCATGGTGGCGCTGGTGGTGGCAGAGCATCAGTGCGGCACCGCGTACGGCATCATGCAGTCGGTGCAGAACCTCGGCCTGGCGCTGTTCAACATGGCTGGCGGACAGATTGTCGACCGCTTCGGTTACCTCGTGCTGGAGTTGTTCTTCGTGGCCAGTTTGAGCGCCACTCTGCTGTGCAGCGTGGTGATCTTGCTGTACGACTGGCTGACCGACGGAGAACTGAATTGCTCGCCGACGCAGCGGAGACAACGTCTGCGGTCTTCGTCTTCGTCGTGCATCACAACTGACCACAACGACTAGATTCAAGCTGCTTTTTCATGTGTGTGCCTATATTTGCATGTGATATTCTGGGCTGTATTTGTGTAGCCATATTCCACCTATACGTTCATATCGTATACTGTTTGTATAGCTGAACCAAATGTATGCGGACATAGTTTTAGATGTACTCACAAAGACGACCAAGGCTGCGGGCATATGCATTTTGTCGGTGTACATTTTGTGGAGTTGTTTGTGTAGTCATGCGTCATGTATTTTATACGCTGAATTTAATCGTCTCCGCTTCCTCATCGATCAACTGTACCTATGCTGGATCCATCAGTTTTGCAAGTGTTTGATGCCTGTATTCAGTGCTCTTCATATCCAACTGCTTACATGTGTTACTACTTTGTTGGATTTTATTTGCGCGCTTATATTATAATCGCGTTTATATTCTGCGCCAAACACTTCATTTTACATCAATTATCAATGATAATGTTAAGTTTTATCGTATTTCCTGTATATTTCTCCAGTTAATTGTATGACAGGTTGATGCATGTTATGTGGTGCCTCAATTTTTACCCAAAAATAATATTTCTGTCTTGAATATTATCTGTCGTTTTACTTTTATAAGACAACCCCGCTGTCAGTCATTTGTAGCTCCGTTTCTCGTTACATGGCGACGACTGCTGATAATGTTTGGCAGAGGTGCAAGTGTGGACCTGTGACGATTATTAAGCACGCGTGTTGGCATGAAATTATTCTTTGACCAATCTCAGTCCGTGCTTGTTCAACTAATGCTGTATGACAAAATTACTGACTTGAAGTAACTAGTTTATTGTATCTATCATGCAAGTAATTTTTAGGCTGTTTTCATTTTCAGTACGTGAGAGAAATTAGCACACACCAGATATGAATTTGGCTGTCAATGCACATGCCTGTTGCAATTAAACATTTCATTTTGATTATCGTTGACATTTGTCAGAAAGGAATGATGAAAGGTTTAATTTTGTAACCAAAAGAGAGATTTGTAGCTAACCCTAATTTATATTTAATTTAAATCTACGTTCATTGCGTGTTGAGCGTATCTGACGAACAAGTTCACAAATCCGGTGGTTATTTCTAAGGTAGACATTTGGGGATGATTGTCATAGTACAGCTTGGAAGCACTGGTATCTTATTTCATAGTGAAACATTATCGGCGTTGAATGTTTGTTTGATTCAGTCTTCGTTGAGTTAGCTCGATTGGCTTTACATTGTTAAGGTATGAGTGGGAATTTTACATGTCCAAATTTTTATATTTAGTATTAATCCGTCGAATTTCGTGCTGATTACAGGGATATAGTTTAGTTTGTGAGGACGTGCTGGCTTGGTGTACTCGATGCTAGTATACAATACGTACTAGTTGGTTCGAGGTCAGGACCGGTGCCTCATTGTTTTGTTTCATCAAGTAACGTAGTGAACGTGGGTGCCTGCGTGACGCCGTTGGGCTATTGCTGACACCGTAGTGGATTGTTTCCCATACGCTTTTATAATTATTTGCACCACTCTAAGTTTGTGGAAGGCATTGTTTAATAAAACAACCTTTTTGAATAATGTGATGGTAATTTGGTTGATTAGCTTGTATTAGTTGATGCTGAGGCGGTAGGCTCTTAGCTCTTGGTTTCAAATATTTATTATTCATTATTTAAACATATTTCTAGCTCCACTCCTCCAAAGCAGCTCGCGGAGCTACCACATAACATGAATATGACTCATAACATTATACAATACGACATAATTTCTAGATCTACAATTCATATATGCACATTCACAACTCAACGCGAAATATACACACATATATACATACACACGCACTCACCTACACGTCTATGCATTTACATGCATAGTCGTATATACACACACTCACACAAACATTCCATACACACCCAAACTCACATTTATATACATGTACATCTATACACATACACATACGTTTTTGATTGCATAGTCATATAGACATACCCACACTCACACACAAACATGAAGATCAATCAATATCAGAATTTGCTGTGGAATAACGTGTTCAATAGTAGCTATCACTGGCAGTATAATGTGTCTGAGAGCCTCATTGTTGATTTTCCTGTTCTGCTGCCGTGTAATTATATGAGTGTGCACAAAGACTCGTGCTTTTCAAGTTCTCTTCTTGTGTTTGGCCTATCTAATTGATCAAACGACCGCCTGTGTTGTATTAGCTTATGCTATAGCTAGTTTTAAAATGCGCATCGAACATTGTTTCCACTGTCAATTATTATACGCGAGTGTTGCAATTGGAAAGTAGCTTAGTTGGCTGTAAGTTTGCATTTAAGATCATTTGCATCATCTGAGGATCACGGGTTATTGCTGGTGTTACGGCAGCCGTGCTTGTTTATGAATATCTTGCCGCCAGGTGGCAGTGCAATCCGTCCACATGTTTGTTGTTCGTTTTTGTTGTTTATCATGTACAACATGTAATGCGCTTGTGTGATACACTGGTAATTATGATTGCAGGCTGTTGTTGTGTGGCCACATGTTCTATTTGTGTATTTTGTATCCTCTGTTCAGTTTTTATCCAGTTTTTTGTGTGTTTATGCGCCATGCCAGTATGGGTCTTGCAGGGGTTAGTATTGCATCTTTTTGACCGTTAATTATCGCAATGTTGGAAGGCCATCTAACTCATAATGAATGTTCACATCGTCTATGAGTGTGTGATTGCTAGGTCATATCCACATATCTGTCAGTAGGTGTTTTTACGCCGGTCTTTCCTTCACCAATAGAATTAGATAGCACCAGGTCATCACGTTCTTCTCCTCGTCCACTGTTTCGTGCTCCCCGCCTCTGGTCCACCCTCTCTGGACAGACGTCAGCTTGGCCTCTCTGCTGGGCAAACAGGTTGCTCGGGAGCGTAACTTGTAGCGACGGTTCGCTGCTTCCGCGTACCTTCTGTGGTGCCTTTGTCGTGCGTGGAAGTAGAAGGAAAGTCCGGGTGGAGATGCCGATTACTCGCGGAGTACGCTGGCTCTCGCGCGCACTCTGTGCGGCTCGGTCACGCGCGGTTGCAGCGAGTAAGTTTGGGCCAGGCGGTGGCTTTACGCGTCCACGACGCAGTACGCCTGCGTCACTCGCCGTGGTCAGATCATTGTTGATACCAATCAGTGGCAATGTCAGACATGGTCCCTCTGATACTTCAATTATAATTCTGATACTATCGTAGAAAATCATTGACTAATTGTTTTTTCCATGATTGGCTGTTTTGTTCCAGGGGCGTCAACGTCTTCAAAATTAATGTTTGTTGTTGCACTGCTACACCATATCCGCGTCTGACTAATAGCGATTCTGCATTGAAGACATCTTCAACATCAAACAATGCAATTTGTTCTGAGTTTACCAGGATCATGATCTCTCTGGAATGGTGTTTATTTTCAGCATGATTTTTTGAGCTATTGAATCTTCTGTCAGTTTAAATTCCAGCATCATGAAGTAGCAGGTGCATTCAAGTTGAGTTTCTGTATTTGTTCTCATGGAGTGTCCTGAAATTGGCAGACTCGGCCAAAAGCAGGCACGCAAGCGTTTTTTCTCGGAGAGCACGACTTATATTGGCACCAAGCGGAGAAGACTTATTGATGCCAATGTAAATCATTTGCGCCTGCTTCGCCACAGGTGGGATCGGTTATTTGCGGAATTACGGATTCTTCGGTCCGGAAGAAATATGCTAGACGAGGCTGCCCAGACTAACATTCTGCATGACGGCAGCCAATGTGGCGTCGGTTTTCATTCGAAATTGTTTCCGAGTAGTGATTATGGGATTTTCGACGCTGAATGGAGTTGTCCAAGCCTTAATCAACATGATGAAACCAAATTGAATACAGCAGCAACCAGTGGCTCGAATTCAATTGCACCTGAAAAGACATCGGAGACTTCGCGTTTAAATTGTCAGGGTGCGGGACACTGTACATTCAAGTTTCGAGAAAGCGTCGTGAAGTGTTCTCTAGGCAAATATCCACATGACTCTAGATTAGAAAATACATCATCGTCGTGTGTAGTAAATACTGGTAACTGCGCGAAGATGGCATGCGAACAATTGAAAGATCTTTCAGATGATTTGGGTGCAGGCGCATCGAGCGACGGTGCCACTCTATGCGACGGTCTACCTCCAGCAAGTATACGCAGAAGATCAACACGAAATTGTGTCCAAACTTCCCAAGCGCGCTCCAACGAGATTAGTATCAGGGAAAATAGTGTTTCCGACATAGATTCAGCTAAAAAGTTGAGCAAAAATGATAATCGTCGATCAAGCGCCGGGTCTCCCTCTTCTCCTTTGATAGACGCTGCTGACGCTGTCGATATTTCCTCGCCAAGTTTATCTCGGTTATCCTCTCGGCGTCAGTCTGATGATACCATCAATGGTGATGGCTCGTTAAGTGAAGACACACAGCTAGGGGCCGACGGCGATAAAAGCGTAACCAAGGTGACATCGTCTCCTAAACTCTCGTCTTTGAAGCGTCGCAAGATTTCAGAGGTTAATAATGTTGATGACCCAAGCGAATTGAGCGACACCGAAGTTCTTGCCCTCAATGCAGTGCATGCATCCAAGCGGGTAGGCAGACCCACTACCAAGGAGAAGATCATTGAACGCGCTAGACACGAGGCCGAGACAATGCGGCGAGTCAAACTGCTACGTAAACAAGGTCTGTGGTCCGATCATCCTTTATCTAAAACCTCTGAACCGAAGAGGGATAAGTCTCACTGGGACTACCTAATCGAGGAAGTAATTTGGCTGTCGAATGACTTTGCAACCGAAAGTAAATGGAAAAGAGTGAATGCGAGGAAGGTTGGCCGTATGGTGTTGAAGTATCATCAAGACAAAGCCAGCCAGGATGAACGGGCCTCCAAGGATTTGGAGCGAGACTTGAGACGTATTGCATCTTTTGTGGCTCGCGAGATTCGTACTTTCTGGTTGAACATTGAAAAAGTCGTGGAGTTTAAAATGAATTCTCACCTTGAAGAGAAGCGCAAACGCGCTCTCGATCAACACTTGAATTTTATTGTTGACCAGACTGAAAAGTACAGCGAGCGCTTAACTGAGGCTCTCAAACCAGAAATAGACAAACAGCCTTCTTCAGCGGAGACATCAGAGAAAAACTCTGTTGCTGCTGGACAATCTGACGGAGAGTTTGAACCAGATTCAGCATCGGATGATGATGAACTCACTATTGCTGTAGCGGAAAAAGATCAGTTGGTGTCCGACACCACTGCGGAAGTTGAAGCTCTCCAGAAGGAATCTGCACTTTCAATGGAAGATATTCTTGATACACTACCTCCGGGCTATCTGGAAAATTTCACTGCAGGTTCCGCTGAAGCGTCGTTATCTCCGAACGATTCAGTGAATGACAGCGACACAGATTCTGATTCGTCCGATGGTGCTGACGACGAGGGTGAGGCCGATGAAAGCTTGAACACTGAAAACATGGACGAAACGTGTGAGATTAGTCAGCGCGAGAGTCTGTCATCTGTCACCGAGTCTTCTAACACCATGGCGACTACAGCCGAAGATAACTGTATAGCTGAGCCCGGCGGCAGTGTTTCCTCTTCGACAAATGTTGCACTGCAACAAGAAACCAAAGAAACCAAGCAGGAAGCTGACGAAGTTGATGCAGGTCTCAAGGCTCTGTTGAATGTGGACGATGATGGGGTGGGCACCGACGATGCTCTCGACGGCAACCAGATATCGGATGTGGCCGCGATGGCGCAATCTTTCCAACCCAAGGGCTACACATTGTCTTCTACCATTGTCAAGACTCCAGTGCCGTTTCTGCTGAAACACACATTGCGCGAGTACCAGCACGTCGGTCTTGAGTGGCTGGCCACCATGTATGAGAAAAACCTGAACGGTATTCTGGCCGACGAGATGGGCCTCGGCAAGACCATTCAGACAATCGCACTGCTGGCTCACCTGGCATGCGTGAAAGCCAACTGGGGACCTCATTTGATTGTCGTACCGACTTCGGTCATGTTGAACTGGGAGATGGAATTCAAAAAGTGGTGTCCGGCGTTCAAAATTCTCGTTTACTACGGAGCGATTAAGGAGCGTCGATTGAAGCGCATCGGCTGGACCAAGGAGAACGCATTTCACGTTTGCATCACATCGTACAAGCTGGTGGTGCAGGACCACGCAGCATTCAGGCGCAAAGAGTGGGAGTACCTGATCCTGGACGAAGCGCACAACATCAAGAATTTCAAGTCACAACGCTGGCAGCTTCTGTTGAATTTCAACTCTCAAAGCCGTCTCTTGCTGACTGGAACTCCTCTGCAGAATAACCTGATGGAGTTGTGGTCACTGATGCACTTTCTGATGCCGCACGTGTTTGCGTCACACCGTGAGTTCAAGGAATGGTTTGCAAGCCCGCTGACTGGCATGGTCGAAGGTAGCTCTGAGTACAACGACAAGATCATTAAGCGGCTGCACAAGGTGCTGCGACCGTTCCTACTGCGCCGCCTCAAGTCTGAGGTCGAGAAACAGATGCCCAAGAAGTTTGAGCACGTGGTACCTTGTCGACTTTCCAAGCGGCAGCGATATCTCTACGACGAGTTTCTCGGCCGCTCCAAAACCCAGAAGACCTTGGCGGCCGGCAACTTTCTCAGTGTGATCGATATTTTGATGCAGCTCCGCAAGGTGTGCAACCACCCGGATATGTTCGAGCCGCGACCAATAATCGCACCGTTGCTCGTCGATCCACTCTTATACCACACGGCGTCGCTGGCCTGGTCACCGTTGATCTATCGACCGCTTGTTGACGTTTCTCTCGACATTCTCAACTTGCACCTGCTCGATTTGGAGTTGCAGTTGACAGCGTTCGCGGCGCATCGTATTCGCCGCTTCCAGGCGCAACGTCGGTTTATTGAAGAAGTGGACAGGCTGCCACCGCCACCTCCTCGTTGTCCTGCTGGTCGCATCAAACTGCACGTGCGAGCCAATACCCAGCCTCCCACTGCCGTCCAGCCAGCCGTCGTTCGTGCCGCAGTCGCGCCGTCCGTGCGCGCTCCAACACCAGCGTCCATCCCTGGCACGGGCGCAGTGCGACCACCAAGTGTTGTTCGTCCGGCTCAACAGCAGTCCGCTTCTCCCGGCGTGTCTGCGACGGCTGGCGCGTCTGGCTACACTCTGCAGCTGCTGCACGGCGGAGTGTTGCGCACGGTGCAGTTGAGCGCACTGGGAGCGGCCGCCGCACCTCTGGCGCTCGCCCTGCAGCGTGCCGGGGTGAGACCCAACACTCCGGCGGCGTCACAGCAGCAGTCTGGTGCGGCGGCGGTGACAGGCGCTCGACCGCCCGCTGCTCAGCCGCGACTCAATCTGGTGACGTCATCGCCTGCTACCAACATGATCCGACTGAAGAGCATCATTAGTCAGACGGCGGCAGCGCCTGGCAGCAGTCCCAAGCTGCAGCTCATGATGTCGCCTCAAAAATCAGGTGTGTGTGTAGGGGCGTATTCGTGCGTTTCTATTCCGTTCTTTAGAGTACAGATAATAAGGCAACTTCGTTGCGAAGTCAATCACTCGCAGCAGCTATTCAATATGACTTTGTGGTATTTTTGCTGGTTTTTGTTGAAATATTGCCATACTCATATATGTAATACAGTCGCCCGAGTGTTTATGCCACGATAAATGTTTTCCGCAGTTTCAACTTTTGCAATGTGACGACTGTGCAGAGATAACGAATGATTTTCAGTATTATCGTAACGTATAGTACTAACTGACACAATTTGTCATTGTATGTGGGGGTGTGTGAGCAGTGTGCGTAGGGCAGAAATCGGGCACCATGTCGTCAGTGGTTTCCACTGCACCGTCTAGTGCATTGGCCAGCTCTACCACGACCGCGGCCTCCACAATCTCTTCGATGAAGTCGCCTGGATCTGTTGCGAAGATATCGTCTGGCGCGCCCTTGACGCCCGCCATGTTTCAGTTCTCAAATAATTCAACGGTGTTCAGCAAGTGTGGCGGTTCGGTCAGTGGTCCGACTAGCAGTGTTGTGAACGGTTGCGTGACAACACAACAGTCGGCCCGGCCACAGTCGCATTGCGGCGCTACGCACACACCAGTGACGACCAGTACTGCTAATGTGGCAGACACATCGACACAAGCGACTTGCTCGTCTGAGGCAGACGCTGAGAGGTCGGCGTTGTTAGCCCGGCTCGAACTACCTCGTCTCACTGAAGCCCGACAACAGCGCCGACGTGAGCAACTGGCCATCATCCAGCGCATCAACCAGAGACGATGCGAGGCTTGTCCTGTGTACGGTGCCGATCTGATTCGCGCTGCCACTTTCGCTCAGTGTCGACCGGCCGTGTTGTTTGCCGTGCGCTGGAACCGCGGCATGCTCGGCGATAGTCAACAGCAGCGTAGGTCCCGGCGCGCGCGACACGCCGGCTCCGTGACTGAACTAAGTGCCGACCTGGCTGCGCTCGTGCGGCCCACTCTCGAACACCGTCTGCTGCAACTACGGCCCGTGTTCGCGCGCTTCTTGCTGTACGTGCCGCGAGCTACGGCGCGACCCCCTCGACTACATGTTAGTCACCCGCCGCCGTGGCGAGACACACAACTGCGCCGCGCTCGTGCGCAACTGGCGAGTCACGTGGCGCCGTTGCTGCGACCGCTGCACTGTGTCGAGCAAGCGCGACACGCTCTGTTTCCCGAACGCCGACTGATTCAGTACGACTGCGGCAAGCTGCAGGTTCTCGACCGACTGCTTCACGAGCTAAGATGTGGCGGCCACCGAGTGCTCATATTCACACAAATGACGCGCATGCTCGACATTCTCGAGCAGTTTCTCAACTTCCACGGTCACATCTACCTGCGGCTGGACGGCACGACGCACGTCGAACAACGACAGGCCTTGATGGAACGTTTCAACGCCGACCGCCGCATCTTCTGTTTCATTCTGTCGACGCGTTCTGGCGGCATCGGTGTGAATTTGACGGGCGCTGACACGGTGATTTTCTATGATTCCGACTGGAACCCGACGATGGACGCACAAGCGCAGGACCGCTGCCACAGAATTGGCCAGACTCGCGATGTGCACATCTACCGGCTGGTGAGCGCGCAGACCATTGAGGAGAACATTTTGAAGAAAGCCAACCAGAAACGCATGCTTGGCGACCTTGCTATCGAGGGCGGTAACTTCACGGCGTCGTTCTTTAAGCAGCGCACTTTGCACACGTTGTTTGAGCAAGCGACGCCAGACGCCGACGCGGAGACTGCGGGCGGCGATGACTCAGTGAACGCCGGTGAGTTGGCGGAGTACGAGCGGGCGTTGGCCACTGTGGAGGATGGACGCGATGCAGAGGCGGCACGCGACGCACGCGCCGAGGTGCAGGCCGAGCTGTCCGAGTTCGACGAGCCGTCGGCCGACGGGGCGAGTCGTCCTTCGCGCGCCGAGCAAGAAGTCGGTCGACTGCTCGAGCAGCTGAGCAGCGTGGAGCGGTGGGCCGTCGACTTCATCGAGCGCACCGACGACGTGCTGCGGCGCGAGGGAGCGCGTGCCACCGCCCAACTGGCTGCCCAGGAGCGTGAGTGGGAAGCCAGTCAGCGATTGGTGCTGCAGCAGCGAGATCACCGCCGTCCGACCGTGCCGCCGGTCTCGACCAAGTGTCAAGTGGTGCTGCAGAAAATGTTGGACTCGTCGACGGCCGCTTCCAATCATAGCTGATAGGCCGAGTGTCGATTGGCGTCCTGGTGACATATTTTATCAGCGAGTTGATCTGTGTGTTATGTTCATGCCTCACCAATGACTTACACCGTTGTTGTCCCATACTGTTCTCATCTGGTCGTTTTATTGTTGCTGTGTCTTTTTGATCGCATGAAATGGTGTATCGACGGTACATCAATCAGTGCAGCATTGTTGAAATAGATGCTGGACAAAGCCTCTGGTCTTATGTAGTCTGACAAAGCCTCTGGTCTTATACATATCGGGATAAGATATGTGAATATACCAGTGTATAAATGTAAAACACCCAATGAGAAGCGACAATTCGGCGATTCAATTTCTACAGGATTATTGAGACAGTGACAACTTTTTAATCAACATGATACAACAATGTCTACCCATCCTCCCCGTGGTCGAGTGGCTAAAACGCACGCTTTGTGCGCGAGATGTCCAGGTCTCGATTCCCTGGCGAGGTGAAACGGTTGGGTTCATTTTTAAAGGGGTAGTGCAATTGCCGCAAGGCGGGTTTCGTGCGCTTGCAGTCGTGATGTGTATGCTGGTTCCGTGACTGGGATAACCTGTGTGTGTGTGGCGGCCGGACCTGCTATGTGCCAGTCGGGGTCGGGAGGCTTTGCCCCCGCAAAATTCACGCAAACATAGCTTTATCCACTGCTGTGTTCAAATGCATAATTATAATTATATATAATGTATTCCCATGGGACAATCACAGATCAAAGTACAGCCAAGTGTGCGTGGTTGGAGACAACGTAAACGCACGAGACCGCGAGACGAATGCATTGATGAGTGACAACAGAAATCATATTGACTGAACAGCTCTTGAGTGACTGGACGAGCTGATACTCGGCAGAGTGGCGTGATATTTGCAGCACGAGCACCTCGGTCGCTGGCGCCTCCAGACAAATGTTGGCACCGCACCGACACAACCACGTCTCGTCTGCCACACTCGGTCAGGTTTAACCGTTCTGCACGAGCCAAACGAGACACGCGCACACACTGCCACTACACCCTGCACTGCACGGGCAGGTACAGCTTGAACTCGGGCGGCAGTTCGTCTTCTGCGTACAGTCGGTCCGAGAAGTAGACGCGTCGGATCCTGCAGTTGGCGTGAATCTGCACGCGCAACGTCTGCACGTAGTTGGTGCCGTAGGCGCGGCGCGTGTAGTCGGCCAGGTTCATCTGCAGCTGGTTCCAGCCGTCGTCAACACGCAGCGGCATCGTGCAAATGAACGGCTTAACGCGCGTCGTGGACTGGTAGTTGGACGCGCGGAATCGACGACGCACATTTTTGTCGTCGAGCACGTGTACCTCGAACGTGAAGTACTTGTTCTGGCACTTGACGATCATCACCAGGAAGGGCAACTTGATACCGAGCGACTTACCGGGGTCGGCCGGACATGTGATGTAAGTGTTGCTCACGTTGCTGGCGAGAATTTCCAGCACGAGTGACTGCACGTCGTTATCGGTGATGCGCTTGATGTGGCCATTACGCACCTTCTTGTCCCATATCTGCAGAGGTTTCGAGCCGATGCTGTACAGGATCGATAAAAAACCGCTCTGAAATGTGTTTTTGAACATATCCACGACAAGCGAGCAGTAAATCGTCGATGTGACTCAGTTCAAATTGAACTTCACCAGAGGTTGGTGTTCTACGAATATGCTGACCTGAAAAACCTGTCAAACATCAAACAGTATTTAATCACTCATTTTTGCTTCCGTCAGACACACTCACAGAGAGGCAAATTAATAGTGATATACCCAAACAAAGAACAGTGAATAAAACACAAGACGAACCGGAGGTTTAGAACTTGAGAAACATAAGTAATCCACGAAGATCTAATAGTGTCTGACAGACGCAGTGGTAAAACAGTCCTCTTAACAACATTTTTAAATTCAATAAAATTCAATCTAATGATATCTTATACCTTAATCTATCACATTATCCATGCCTATACCATAGATTCAAGCACAACCTGCCGCTATGAATGCCCTCCGCCAAGATAGACATATTTGGAAGCACTGTGAAGAAGTGAAGGCTTATCGAATGCAATATTGAAATGTTCAAATATAGCTCAGTTAATACGGTTGAAGGCTTCGTATGTCGGTTAGTACGGTTGAAGGCTTCGGCTGTGAAACGCTTGGATTTTAGACATAGTTTTTAAGGTAAGGCTAGCTAGTTATTGTTGTTCCTGGTTATTGTTAATTTCTCCTATATATTTTAGTGCTTATATTAAGACATCAATGTAGAAAGTCACACTCCATCTCATAATACTCGGGTACACTAAATTGGCAAATTCTTGACCGAAGCACAACACAAAGCA
Source organism: Sacculina carcini (assembly GCA_916048095.2). Lineage (NCBI taxonomy): Eukaryota > Metazoa > Arthropoda > Thecostraca > Sacculinidae > Sacculina > Sacculina carcini. The sequence continues at coordinate 9,020,735 of OU696582.1, read as the reverse complement.
ATGGCGGTCGTGTTTGGTGATTCATACTAATTTCTTGCATTCATTCAATGAAGTATTTTAATACGGCTTAATTTCGAGCCATTTCGACGTGATGTGTTGCTGTGACGCAGTACCCGGCAAAATATATTAATTTGGTTAAATGAACATATTGTCGATCGATAATAGTGGTCAGTGACATTATCAGATCAACTGATGTGGCCAATTTTAGATTTGTGGTTTGGAAAAGCAAAAGGCTATGTGTTTTGGGTGCGACGTAACTAACCGTCGACTGCGAGTTCACAGTTACCTGACGGTTACCGAGAAATACACAATAACAATGTGGCATTAAGATATTCAGATTAACTTCTGTTTTGCCTTTGCACGCACGCGTGTGTGCAGACCGCGGTTGTTGGTGCGCTTTCTGCATTAATGAGTCAGCGAGCGCATTCGACGGCGACCTACTCGCAGCCGCAACAGGAGCGCTTCATCAGCGGCTGGTTCAAGGAGTGGAGCTCGATGCAGCGTGCCGATTTTGCGCCCGTGCTGGCGCAGGCTGTTAGTCCTGGCGTGTGTGTCAACGGCCTGATAGGATCTCTGGAACGTCTGGGTCGTCCGCCGTCCATCTTTCAGTGTCAGGTGCGCTTGTTTCAGCAGTGGAGCGACTCGTGGACGCAGCAGCAGCGACAGCAGTTGTGTCAGACGCTCGGCGAGCTGGACCGGCACTTCGCCACGCTGCTTGCCACCACCTTGTCTCACGAGGGATCCACCGACGCCCAGCAGGACTCAGTCTCTCTGGACGTCACTCCTGAGCCGCCAATATCTGTCGATAACACTAGCTTGGACAGTCAGACCAGCGAGCTCACTCCCGCCGATATCATGTGATCTGAGCGCCAGTTTCGTCCTCAAGGTGGGCTATCGCTTAATGTCACCAGATGTGCTGGTCACTCGGCATTCACTGTCTTTTGCTCCATCAACCGCATCACATCTTTTGTACTATCAAGTGCACGTGTTCATGCAAGCTCTTGGTTTTGTTTCTTCCAGCGGCTGCGACATAAGGTGGATTATTCCTGCCAGGGTGTTGCCTGGGAGTTTAAATTTCACGAGATTGAAGAATCGATTGATGACACCACATAGTGTAACTTGCAAAATCTGCATGTTTCTGGGATTGGATAGATATTTCAAATTTCTAGCAAGTATTTGGCCTTTCAACTTGCGTTTCGCATAAATTCATGGTTTTTTTGCGGCGAGCCTTGAGGCATATCGATGTCTAACAAGACGAAATGATGAACAATGTCAATAAGTGAAAGCTAAATATACATTCTTTGACCGAATTTATCGTGTCAGCCCCACAGTTTTGACAGTGAGCCCCAAAGGACTTGAAAGACTAATGAAAGACTTGTTGTATGCTAGTGTTTTGAGTCGGGGTAGTGATGACTTGGCGGATTGTTCGCAGTGTTTCAGTAGTTGCAATGTCGGCACCAGTGACTTATGCAGCTATATGTCTGCTTTACAGGGGTCTGCTCGAATTTCACCGAAATTATGCGAGACAGAGATTGAAATCGGTTTCTTTTTCGAAACATGTTCTTGTGATGGCGAACTGACGTCCTGAATAAGAGCGGGTTGTTTTATATTATTACTAGAGTTGGGAATTTTATGTGATCACATAAAAAATGTTTTTCAACGTACATGTACATGTAAAATACCGTTTTAAGCTAAAAAACATACATGCTACAGCTACAGCATGCATACAAGCTAAACCACATGCATGTAAAATACCGTTTTGAGCTAAAAATCATAAAATGTCATTTTAACTGAAAAATAGTGTCCAAATATATAATTATTTTAGTTGCACCTGGACTTATTTTATTCTGTTAACAATCGTAATTACGCAGTTCACGGATTCAACATGTTATGATACACTCGAACACTGCATAAAGGTATAATATTAACGCCAGCAATGAAAAAATAGCAACGTTCCTGATAGCTTCTTAAGTCCGGACACCATTAGCGTCGCACGGAGCTGTACCCTTAGACGACTACCGTATGGATTGAGTGTGGCTTAATTGGTGTGATCAAATCGCCCCGAGCTAGGTATATGTGCCATTGTCTTCATGCATACATGTACTTTGTATTTTTATTTTCCGGAATTAACACGTCTTCACGTTATTCAACAAGTTCTCCAGAAAAACATGTCTGATGGGAAGAACATGTTTTGCGTTGCATGTGAGAAAAACGTGTCGGCTGGTCACAAGTGGCAGCTCGATCAACACAACTAATCAGCTGCTCACTCGAAAAACATTAAATGCAAATACACATGCAGAATGGAAACACGGGATCATTGCGCCTCGAAGCAAAAGGCCAAAATGGCACCCCTACAGTGGCACCCCTACAGTGGCATCACTACAGTGGCATCACTACAGTGGCATCACTAAAGTGGCATCACTACAGTGGCATCACTACAGTGGCATCACTACAGTGGCATCACTACAGTGGCATCACTACAGTGGCATCACTACAGTGGCATCACTACAGTGACACCCCTACAGTGACACCCCTACAGTGGCATCACTACAGTGGCATCACTACAGTGGCATCATTACAGTGGCACCCCTACAGTGACACCCCTACAGTGGCATCACTACAGTGGCACCCCTACAGTGGCACCCCTACAGTGGCACCCCTACAGTGACACCCCTACAGTGGCACCCCTACAGTGGCATCACTACAGTGGCACCCCTACAGTGGCACCCCTACAGTGACACCCCTACAGTGGCATCACTACAGTGGCATCACTACAGTGGCATCACTACAGTGGCATCACTACTGTGGCATCACTACAGTGGCATCACTACAGTGGCATCACTACAGTGGCATCACTACAGTGGCATCACTAAAGTGGCATCACTACAGTGGCATCACTACTGTGGCATCACTACAGTGGCATCACTGCCATGAACATTTCGAGTGTAGTTCTTCATGTTTCGTCAAGCCCGGTATCTTTTTCCTCAGTCCTTCTCAGCCCCCCACCGACAAAATCTTGGCGCCGCCACTACACCCCTTATCGGAAGGATCAAATTAAGGTATAATTTTTGTCACCTACTACAAAAATTTAGCCTCCTTAAGGGTGGCCTCCAATGAAATATCGCTGGATACATGCTTAAAATACAAATAATCTATGAAAGAGTCCAAAGTTCACATATTTTATGAAAACTGAAAGGCATATTTGAGGTTTTTTGACACCATATTTTGACATTTTTCGTCACATAATAAAACATAAAACGCCGAAAATTTTCACATGAAATTCCCAACTCTAATTATTACTCATGAAATTTGCATGATGTTTAACAAAAGAAATAAATTATTTCAATGTTTTGTCAAGTATTGGTCTTTATTTCGGCGACTTCTCTGTTCGTGTTGATGTGTTTGTTATGTTGTTGATTTTCGTTTAGTTTTGTATGTCAACTGTTCTAGCGTATCACTGAACCAGTGTGTGTGTGTGTGTGTGTGTGTGTGTGTGTGTGTGTGTGTGTGTGTGTGTGTGTGTGTGTGTGTGTGTGTGTGTGTGTGTGTGACGGGGTATTTGTGGCTAGACATTGAACATAGCAGGAATGACAATGTAGTTGTCAGTGATGTATTGATTTGAGCGGCGTATTGTGTTAATGTAGTTCAAGTGTTTAACAGGTGACCTTCTTTCAGCGTCTTACTCAGGTTTTTGTTATGTGTTGATTATTATATTTATGCAAGTGCACTTTGATGTCAGTTCAGTAAAATCAGGATGCGACTGCTAACACATGCTCATTAATATTCCACGTTCAGTAATCTCATCTAGGAGTATTTTCAGTGTATTTGTTATATTTGCTCATTACTTTTGTGTGTTTTTATTTTGGCGACAATATCGGTATTGTTGTGTTTGTCTGGCCAACGAATCCATACAAAACACGTGTGTGTGTGTGTCTCGCTTCTTGCCGTGCGACCAACGCTTGAGAAATTGTAGTCAGAAACCAGATTGCTTGGTCCACATGATTCCGTGTAGTCAGCTCATTTGGTGTCATACTGAATTCAATTAATAAATGACAAACTTGATGTTTTGTTATTGTATGAGTCGGTTTGTCTTTTGTTGGCTGTTCTCGGATCTTATTTCTAATTTGCTCATAAATCGCAATTATTCACACAAAATCGCAATTCTCATTTTATTTCAATTTTTGAAGTCCTGTCTACACCACTCTTCTGTGTGTTGAAGATTGCCTTCCACGAGGAAGAGGGAAATACTTGCAAAATTAATATGCATAAAAATAGAATAAATATGACTAAACAGTGTAAGTAAATAAATAAATAAAGGAGCAAACAGAGTTATTTATTGAGAATTGGGATTGTGATCACGCGGGTGTTTGATGTGCGTGCTCGATTTTGCTCATTTGCTTAAAACCGACTGTGGCATAAATGTCTAGCAATTTCAACCTGTTGAACCTGACTAACGATCAACGTATCAACATGTGCAATGGTGGATCTGGTGTTTTCTCAAGACAAGTCGAATTTTTTCATGAATACTTTTTGATTATCGAAGATGTGGGCGAAATTATATTGTATGTATTCATGTGGTATGCTCAAGTATTTACTGATGCAGGAATTGAGCATATTCGCGTTTTTTCACGCTGAATTTTATTTCTCGTTCTTTCTTTACTTACGTTATGAACTCATTAACAAGTCTTCATTCAAGTTGCTTTTCAGTGAATTTTAATATTTTTCACAGTCGACAGGCGACTATAAAAACTATCAAAAATCTGTCGAATAATCAACTGGCAGGCAATAATGTTATGATTCAGAGGTTTCAGCTGGTGTGTTCGCTGCTCAGTTTCATCGGTCGTGGCGTGCGTTTCCACTCGATATTTTGTTAGTGGTCGTTGATTGGCTAGTTTTGTTGAGGCAAGATTCTGTGGCTCTGAGGTGACGTTTCGATTCTCAACCAATACTTCACTGTACTGCGGTTATTGTATTGCGTGTTCATTGTAATTCGTATATATTGAATGAATTTATCAATAAGTTTCCATTGCTTGTGATTGAATCAAGTATTCGACGTGGAAAGATTTCTGAGAAGATAGGTATAGTGTTATGAAGCATTTCGCTCACAATATGTGCCTGTCAGTGCGTGTGTGTGTGTGTGGTTGAGGGAGTGTTGATTGAAATTCTGTTCACGGTGACACAAGGTAAAACGGATAAAAGCGGCTTTCTTCGGCGTCAGTTTGGCGAGGTGCATGTCTGCGCGACAGATGTGTACGCACTACACTGACACACACACACACACACGTATATGTGCACGTGCGCAGAGAGAGCATAGAGGCGGCACACAGAGGCTGTCTGAAAGACGTGCTAGCAGTGCGGTCGTGTCAGACGCACGTGCGGTGTCATGGAGTGTGCTGCGCTGAGCTGCTGCTCTGAAGCGACCTCATGTGTGGCGGTCGGGGGGTCACGCGAATCTCGCTCTCCGAACACGCTGTGCCAGTCGCCGTCGCCTTCTAGAAACTCTTCCAGAAGCGAGTGCGTGTTGAAAGGCACTCATGATGCTGATGATTGCGCAGTTATGTCTGCTGATGATGCTAGCGAAACGGACGCACCGGAAATGCACCTGCAACTCGAAGCTCGTCCATTTCGTCCGTTCAAGTCGTCCGAGGAGTATTTGTACGCCATGAAGGAGGATTTGGCAGAATGGTTCAACATGCTCTACTCCACATCGATGACGGCTGAGAGTTTCAGTGATAGTCTGGAGACGGGAGTTCTGCTGTGTCAGGTGGGTGATAATGAGCTGCACATTTTCTCCACCTCGCACACATACTGTCCTATCACCTCTGTTGCCTGCTCGATTTCGGCACATTTGTATGGTCATCGCGGGAGATTTAGGCGCGTGCATGGTTGTGTGAGGAGTCTTGGTTTGAGATGTGAATTATCAAGAGTTTCAGTTGTGTGAGTGAAGTAGCGACAACTTTCAGTGTATTTTTGTGTTTTTGTTCTGGCAAATAACTATATTGCTGCACGCCATTTTTCTTCGAGGAAATGGCTACTTAACCGCTTCGAGAAGCGTGCTGGAACATCTTTTCTAAAACAGTCTCGCGAAGAAAGCAAAGTCTAGGTATGTGGAAGTACACAGAATATAATTGAGCTGTTGGATTTATTCGTAGACGGAAAGTAGCAATTTTTCGGCAATTGTCCTGTTACTCTCGGTTCCCGGTGTTTTCCTCCAGCATGCCAATAACGTGCGTCGTTACGTGAGGCGCTTCTTATCGAGCGCGGCCGCTGGTCTATCTGCCGCGTGTGCGCCTGACTCCGTCGTTTCTCTGTGCTCTTACCTGGCCTACAACCGGTCAGCGGCCGCCGGGTCGTTTTTCGCGCGTGACAACGTGCACAACTTCATCGGCTGGTGCCGGCGTCTCGGCGTGCTCGACTGCCTGCTGTTCGAGACCGAGGACCTGGTGTCGCGCAAGAACGAGCGGCATGTCATTCTGTGTCTGCTGGAGGTGGCACGGCGCGGCGCACGCTTCGGCATGGCCGTGCCGGTGCTGGTGCAGTTCGAGCAGCAGATTGATCGCGAGCTGGCCGACGACGACGGCGATCATGATGGCGACGAGCCACAGTCGATGTCGACGGGCCAGGACAGCGACGGGGCAGCACGAGACGGACAGCAGGAGGACGCTGAGTCGAGGAGCGTCTCGTCTCCGCCTCTGCTGGTGTATGAGGCCGGGCCTCAGGTGGTCACAAACGACCTCAAGAGTCTCCATGAAATGGTCAGTTGCCAGATACATTGGTCAAGTACAAGGCAGCGAATGATTGTGAGTTTTGTGTCAGTCACGGGCGGGTGTCCTCGTATTAAATGAGGAGAGCAGAATGACGTCTGCTTTGACAGTTGCTCATGATCATTCAAGGTTTTGTGTTTCTGAAGCACCAGTACAGTAATATTGTGTAATAGCAGGGATTTTACTAGAGGGAGTGTCAGGGGAGCATGCACATGAGTAACAAGAACTGATATTGCAATGAGTGTAAGTGCTTACACCGCTATTTGGTGAATGCTCTTCTGTGCTGGAGGATACGTTTATCAATAGCACAATGGCTTTCTGTTTGTTTCAGGAGTGATGAGAGACAGGGCCGGACTCAGGGGGGAGGGGATGGGGGCAAAGAGGGCACCTGCCCAGGGGCCTCCACATTTTAGGCGGCCTCAAAAAAGGTCATTTTGCAAACGTTATTAGGATGACCAAAATTCATTACTGGCTGAACCGGCAGTGATGACTTCCCGGTGGAGCTTACAGCACCCCCCGGTGAAGGCTGCTTCGCTCGCCACCCTAGCAGGGTAGTCCTCCACACATGGTTTGCCCAAGAGCCTCCACATGCTTAAATCCGGCCCTGATGAGATAACTTTTAGCTGATATTGTTGTGTAATAAATAGACTTTCATGGTATTCTGTTTTCATATTCTATTGTTTTGTCCGCCTATTTCAGCGCTTTTATTTCCGATTGGCCTGTGCAAAATATGAACGTTCTACTTAAAATTGGCCTGGTTTTGGCATTTCGCTATTGCTCATTTAATGCCAATTATCAGTCTGTGTTTGCCTTAACGTGTTATCAATTTCAAGGTCTAGTTATTTCTGCGACAGAACTCATGTTTACCGGGGCTCTGATATGTTTAACTGTAAATGTACACTCTCGCCAGTATGTCTGTGTGTGTGTGTGTTTGTGTGGGAGTATGTGATGGGTGCATGTGTGAGTGGTGTGACTGGAAGCGTGCTAGAATACGGCTCATGTACCATATTTGTCGCTGACAGCGGTGCCCTTATGGATGTGCAGCGCGCTGTCGCTCACGTGCTGCTTATCTTCCACTTGGTCGAGGTCTTTGTCACGCTTGCCAAATATATCATTTTAATTTCGCTAAAAGTCGTACTGACCTCGAATGCGCTCGTGATTTGTGCGCGTGATGTCAACCTGGTTTTCGCGAGCTGATTGTGTGATGATGCATGAAATTTAGCGGTAGAGTTTTGTCTCTTTCATGCATTATCGTGGGAACGTAATCGATGCTATTCCTCCTCGTATTCTCTCAACAGATGTACACCTGGTGTTCTTCACAATATGAGCTGCGAGTCACTTGCATGTCGCTTATTCAAGCACCTGGTCTTGTGTTTCCATACTTGGAGCTGAGAAGTGACGGGGTTGTTTTTATACGGCCCTTGCACGATTTCCACAAATGTTCAAGATCAGGAGAGAAAAGAGGTTGCATGGACATTTGCGGAAATTGTTACATGCTCAGGAAAATCGTTGCTCTGGGAAATGCTAAAGTCTACGATGAAAATGGTCTGGTTATTTGCTCACTTATCGACATCTTACGTCCAACGTGCATTCAATATCATTCAGCATCGATCAGCGTGACATTCGGATTATTTTCGACTCACGTGAACTTGGTTGCAACTTGCTGCAACTTGGTCTAATCAGGATAATGTTGCACGTAGAAAATTCACCGAATTGAAATACTTGAGGGTTCGTTTTGATGGACAATGTGCACTGGCGGATTCAGGGGGAGGGATCAGGGGGCTGAAGGTCCCCCAAAATGTTTCCATGAACTCCTCATAACCAAGGGATTCACTAAAGGAGGTCGAAACAAATATGCAGAATTTGTTTATATAAGCATTATCGCAAACACGTTGTATAGTGATACATGTGCACGACTGATCGCCCCCAAGATTCGGCCCCCCAAAATTAATTCAGTCTTCTCAAAACTTCACTCTGGATCCGCCACTGACAATGCGTGTTTCATCTTTTTTGCAACTCCGCGTCAAAGTGAAATCATGTTTAGGCTGTTAGCTATTGGCGCGTATATCAATTTTTTCATTAAAAGACAGTGATCTACCATATATTTGTGGTCTAAAGTGTTTTGTTTGCTGAACTGAACGCGTGATACCTGTGAGCTGTTTGGTGTTTGATGCCGGTGTCAATTTGTTGAGGGATTTTTTGTGTCTTCATTGTGACGTCGTTTCATTGACTTCGACTGTCTTTCACACCGCCATCATGATTTCCCTTTGCATTCCAGTTTATTGAGCAAGAATGGCGACTTAGATTTGCAGCCAAATATCTCGCACTTGCCCTCCACACAGAGACTGGTGATGTTCTCAATAGCCCATTCACTTGAGCGACAACGCACTCCATTCGGAAATGATTGCACGTGTTTTTGAAGGCTGCCATCGCTGCGCAAACACCACACACGACAGGAATCTTCGCGACCCGTCATTGTACGTTGCGCTCCCAGACCTACCAGGTGAGCATCTTGTTGAGCCGCCTTGCTGCAGATACGCTCGGCGTACTCGGCCACTGTTCGTGAATTTGTCCTGCGACATCGCTCTCCAGCGTTGCACGTACGGTAGTTGACTGAGCTGCCGTCACACCCGCGACCTCCCGCCGACGGGTACGGATTGTCGCAGCGTCTGTAGCGCACTTGCAATCCCGAGCTGCCATGTGTCAGGCTGAGGTCGGAGTCGTGCAAGCACGAGCTGGCGCACGGTGAGAAAGCACCCCACTCGCTCCATCGTCCGTCGATCTGAGCTGAATGAGCGTCGAGCCGGTAGTCACGGGAAACACAGTGACGACGACGACACCAGCTGGAAGGACCGCAGGAGGTGCCTTCTAGCGCCGGGTGCGACGTACACCGGTGGTGGCCGTGCGAGCAGTGCAAGTTGACACAGATATCGGCCGCCGACTGCTGCTTGTGTCGGCGACTGTTGACGCCAAACTGGAGGCGGCACTGCTCATCGGCCCCGACTCGCTCTCCCGGCAGTGTGTTTCGTCGCTGTGTGTCCTCCTCGCCGTCGAACAGACATCGTGCCTGGTCGCTGCTGGTGAAGTGGTCCAGGTAGCGACGACTGCACTCAGACCACGAGCTGCGGCCCACAGCCAGTGTTGCCGACATGATATAGTTGTGCCGGTTGCACTGATTGTTGTCGCCGTCGTGCTGCATACCCAAACTATGACCGATCTCGTGTGCCACAATGTACACTGACTCGAAGCTTCGGCCCTCGTTGACTGTGCAGCTACTCAGAGGCGCACACATGCCGCCGACGGGTGCGTAACCCACCACGTGGGTGTTGCGTGCGTGAGTGCCGTCGCCGCTGAACAAATCGACTCCGGTGAGCAGCACTGCGTGGTCCCAGTGCAGCGGATGACGATCGGACGGAGGGTTGAGACGTCGCTGCCACCGACAGAAGCTGCTCAACAGACGGTTGATACCGCTTTCAGCAGAGAAGTGGGAAGCCGCATCGCTGTCTACTAACTCGAGGCGTTTTAGCGAGAAACGCACGCGCCTGCCGATGGATGCGTCGTCAAACAGCATTTCTATAGCGGCCACCATAGTGATGACGAAGCGCTGTATCTCCTCATACATGTGCTCGCCGTAAAGGGCTGACATCTGACGTTGCAGTAGTTGGTCAACAAACACGCCCAGCTCCACTGTCAGGGGTCGTAATTGTTCCGCGGACCGACGCGTCCGTCTATCATGAACATTGGACGACGTCCTGTTACTGTCTGGACGAAACATCTTGTCCGTGTTGTTATAGTATAAAAGACGTTTGATGGCGTGCACTTCGATCACCGGCGGTTGAGACGAACGATCACTGATATTGACAGAGGTTTCGTAGTCCAGCTTAACTGTTTCTATGAGGACAATGTGATCACCAAACTTTATGATACCTGAAAGTCCGCCACAAACATCTACCGATGTCTGACCTATCATAGGAGTGTGGGTGACGTGCACTTGTCCTGAGTAATGGCAAAAGTTGTCATAACGACGACCGACCTGCACAATATTGGACTGTTGTTGCTGTCTGTTGATAAACAAGAAGTTGGCGTCCATGATGGATTCATCGCGCATCAAGCTCATTTTGTACTCACGGTCTTTCAGCGAGAATCGCAAACGTAATTGTTCACTGTTGATTGCGGCGGGTTCAGAGAGCACTTGCAAGAGATCGTCGCATTTTACCGCCAGCAGGGCCGTTGCAAGTGTTGTGGCAAGCAAGAAGTACACTGTCATGCTTGCCCGGTCACTGGTTGCACGTGGAGGCTCACATGTCGCCGCTGGTACCTTGATCACCGTGACTGTCGCCTCACGCAGCTCAAATGCCAGTCAGGATCAACACCCGCCTCCTGTCCCGCTGCTCACTCTCACATGAATCTCGCCTGCCGTCGCATCGCCACACCCATCAATCCCGCCATGACCCGCTTGACCCGCCCAGTCGCACGCGCACAAAGCGCCACGTGATCTCGCTCAAGTTTATCTCACGAGCTGCAAATCTGGACATGTATCTGCATTTGTGCATCCTGTTGATACGGCCTGCATGTGTGTGCGTATATTCATATATATTGGTGTGTATTTTCTAATATTTATTATCTAACTCGTACCTTTCATCGTCCCTTCTTTTTGTTATACTCTCCTCGTCTCTCGTGTGCAGTTGTATTTTCATGTGTGTAGTGTGTGTTTTTGTGTATGAATGACATTCAATGCATATGTGGTGCAGTCGGTCGACAAAAACACGCTGTGAAACTGTATAAATGCCGTATCCGGTGTTGACGCCTCTCTCTCTCATTCTCTCTTTCTCTTTTTCTGTGTGTGTGTGTCGCAGAGGTCATACCATCTGGGTGTGGCAAACTCTATCACACACACGTACAAACTAGGCTTGTTTTGATATATTAGACAATTTCAATGGTTTAAATGACAGCGTGTTTGCCGTTCATAACTCCCATATGTAATGTTATCAGTGTGTTTTCGCACAGGTGTTGAAAACCACATTGATACCGCTTTGGCACCATTGTTCTACATCTCACTGTGTAATTGGTCCACCTGTCCTCAATTACCTGGCTATATATACACACAGACATACACGAGTGACGGATTTTGTCGGTGCTATTGCCTGGATGAGTGTAGAACGGTGACAAAAAATCACCGAAGCTGTTATGAGCTGGCCGCGCGTGCGGTGATGTGATGTGGTGTCACGGACACAGACTGGTCAGTCGAGAACAGATTGCCAAGCAGATATGTTTAGTTGCCAAGGTGACCGCCAGAGGTCGGCATCTACATGACAATGACATGGATAATCTGATTGTGTCGGAATGCTGCGTGTTGTGTGCGCTGCGCATCTTCGCTGACTGATCCCCATGAGTGTCTCTTGTTCGCCTGCTAAACTGAACAATACAACCACACGCACCTACATTTAACCATCTGCTCTTACGAAATTGCATGTTTTGTAGTCAGCTCTGAGGATCACTTCATATTAGTTGCGCAGGTGCATGAAATACACAATTATCACATTGGCTTACTTGGTACTATACTTATTGAAATTTGATATGGTGCGAATATTCCCTAGCAACGATATCATGTCGATGATCTCTGCTATGAAAACTTTCATTTCTCACTGTGGTTTTAGCTGTGGCGGTATTTGCAGGCGTGTGTCGTGGTGTTGTGCTATCAAAACTTGCTCTGTATATGCAGCGCCGACCAAGCATGCACTTTGACATTATATCACTGATATTATGTTTACTTTATCAACACTGCACTGCATTGCCATGCCGTCCGCTGCAATCCTGCTGGGCTCATTCAACTTTCCGTCTGTGTGTGTGTGTGTGTGTGTGTGTGTGTGTGTGTGTGTGTGTGTGTGTGTGTGTGTGTGTGTGTGTATGTGTGTGTGTGTGTACGGTTAACATCATTACATACTTGCAGCAAGCAAGTACCGACATATGTGTATGTGTGCGTGTGTGTGATAACTGTCCTTTCAATTCAAAGTTTTGATATATTGCTCCTGCGGTTTGAATGCAACGATGTGTGTGTGTCTGTGTGTCTGTGTGTGTGTGTGTGTGTGTGTGTGTGTGCAGGTGCGAGATTTGGTGGAAAGGTGCACTTGTCCCAGCCAGTTTCCAATGATTCGAGTATCAGAGGGCAAATACCGCATCGGTGACACAAAGTCACTCATATTTGTCAGGGTCAGTGGGCAGAATATCACACCGACACACCGACTTGTTTTCTGTTTGCCATCAAATTGCTCTCCTTTCCTCCATCCACTGGCGGATCCAGGGGGGGGGTTAGGAGGCTTAAACCCCCCAAAATGTTTCCATAAACTCATCATAACCAACAGATTCACTAGGAGAGGTCATGAAATATCTTTTTTCGGCAGAATCTGTTGATATAAGCATTATCGCAAAGACGTTGCATAGTGATGCATGTACACGACTGATAGCCCCCAAGATTCAGCCATCTCCTAAATTAATTCAGCCCCTCCCAAACTTGCACTCTGGATCGGCCACTGTCTCCGTGATGCGTGATGTTTGTGGCTTGTGCTAGTATTTTGTGATATTCTTGAAACTTGTGACATTTCACAATGATTTTGAGATATAATAATTCATGTCAATTGGTCATCCTGCATTGTATTTTTAAATATTCAAATGTTTTAAACATACACGTGTGTGTGTATGTGTGTGTGTGTGTCTGTGTGTGTGTGTGTGTGTATGTATGTAGTGTTATTGGTAACATAGAAGTATAGGATTTTGTTGTTATCTAGGTAAATATTAGGTTTTCAGGGAAATCACAAAAACACAAAATACGCGACAAGAATACACATTCAGGTGTGTAGAGTCGTGTCTGTGCCTGTGTGTGTGTGTGTGTGTGTGTGTGTGTGTGTGTGTGTGTGTGTCTGTGTGTGTGTGTGTTGCGTAGGTGTTACGTAATCACGTGATGGTGCGTGTGGGTGGTGGATGGGACACTTTACAACATTTTCTCGATAAACATGACCCGTGTCGCTGCAAGTCAGGTGACTCCACCAACCACCATCACACACACCGACCACCATCACACACACACCGACCACCATCACACATACACACCGACCACCATCACACACACCGACCACCATCACACACACACACACCAACCACCATCACACACACACACACACACACACACACACACACACACACACACACACACACACACACACACACACGCACACACACACACACACACTGTCCCAATTTACAAGTGTTATGCATAATGGCAAAGCAGGTGAAAAGTGTAGTTTAACACAAATGTGTGATAATTTTTTGTGATAAATGAAGCGACGCAAAAATAAGTGGCTAGAATAAGTGGATTTCGCTGATTTAGTAAATGTCATGTTATCAATGTTCCTGGTATTTTATTGTTGTACTGTAAACGAGGAAAGGTATATGAGAAGACAATAGAAGATTGTGATGAGAATCCTGAGATTGAGCGATGCTCAATCTATCATACTCGAGCGTTGTTGTTGTTCTTGTAGGTCACAGGAGCACCGTGTCTTCTAAACTCACCATCAAGTCTCCGGTAGGAGCGTCTCCAGAGGAGAGAAAGCTCTCCGCGGTCACTTACGAACGGTGAGTGTTTAATGGGATGTGGTCGTGTGTTGGTGAGTGTTGTGTGTGTGTGTGCCAGTGTTGTGTGTGTGTGTGTGTCAGTGTTGTGTGGTCGGTATCCCAATTGTCGGCTGTATTGGAGAGAAGAAAACTAGGAGGAAAACATGATGAGAGATTAAGTTCGCAAGCATTGTTGGTGTGAATCACGTGAAAGTGAGTCGGTGTTGACGAGGCCGGTCGTGGTGGCGTGCAGAGTCAGTTTGAGATTGACAGACGTTGTGCTGGCAGGAAAGCACGGACGCCGGACAGCGGTGATGTCGCACGACCTCGCACTGCCAACAAACAGAGACAACGCAGCGCCCCTGCCACGCCTCATCAAACAGTGACCGCCTGCAACACCGGTCGCCACACCTCGCCTCACGTGCCCGCGCCTGCCAGTCAGTATCATGCACCATCCGCGCTGTTGCAGCACGGTGCTCGGACATTGACAGTATTGTTAAACTAGAAATATGAACGGTTAGAATAGAACAGAACAAATTCAATACAGCCAAGGAAATAGACAAGATGGGAATATGAAGCCACAGAAACTGTTTCAGAAAAAGCACGTATTTCGTGAGCAATCGATAAATTTCCCTCTGAGAGAAACAGGCGGTTCTTAAAGCCAGACTCGAGGTGTGCGGTAATTCTACCATGCATCCGTCGCTAAAATGATGATGCACAATTGATAATGTAAAACTGTGGGTGTTCGGCGCGGCGGTGTTTATGTTGTGCCAGGTTGTGACCAGTCTACTCCTCTGACGAGAAATTCTCATTCACGACGCAAATCAGGCCGAGCTGTTCAGCAGCAGGAAAATTTCCCGCCCAGCATGCCGAAAAGCACCACCAGAGGCCGCCACCGGTCCGATGGCTGCACGTCTCCCGCCGACTGGCGCGCGCTCAGCAGCGGCTCGGTGCGACTCAACAGAGCAGCAGCCACGCGCATGATGGCAGCGGGCGGCAGCACGGCGGCCGGCACGTGGACCTGCGGCGCGCGTCACAGAACACCGCTGTCAGCAGAAATGTTCACTGTGCCGTCGAGGAGTGCGTCCAACTGCGTCAGCTCGCAGGACGACCAGCGTCACGTGTACGAGCGTGAGAGTCGCTCGTTGCGGCGACGAATGAGCAAGTTGTTGCAGCAACAGTGTCGCCAGGGGGAGCCACCGTCGCCACGCAGGGACCAACGATGGCCCGGCACGCGCACCAAAATTCCCGAGCCAACGTTTCTGCAGGGCGCGCGAGCAGGAGGTCATGACCGTCACTTGTGAGTGTGTGAGGGAGTGGTGCACATTGCGCGTGTGTATTAGCACGCTGGATCAGGGAGGCTGGGTCATGTCTGCACGAGGTCTCGCACAACATATTATCACAAACTGTCGTCGACGTAATCAATCGGTCAACGATGCAAACATTGCAGAAACATCAGTGTTTGTTATACATTATGAATTAGCCGCCGTTCACTGTTGCAGCGCTAACAGCATGACAATGACGTGTGCACTTAGGCATTGCATAAGATTTACGACACGTCTATTTATGTCATGTTGATGCGTATCATTGCGTACTGATTGAAGGCAAATACAATCGCAACAACACGAATGACGTCACAACAGAGCAGCTGTGATATTACTGTGTCGGGCAAATGAACTGCAGTTGCCGCTCGCCTCGTATCAATATATCTAATGCGACGACGCGTAATAATGAACGCTTCACAGCATCAACTGTATTTGCAAACACCATCAACACACACACACACCATCAACACACACACACTGACACACACACTGACACACACACACACACACACACCATCAACACACACACACTGACACACACACCATCAACACACACACTGACACACACACACACACACACATACACACACTGAGACACACACACACACACACACTGAGACACACACACATACACTGACACACACACGTTGTAAACAGCAGGCGGCGACTCAGCAAATTTGTTTGTGCTGGCCAGCAAGAACAATAACACGCGGCTGAGTGCAAAATCAACACACACACACACACACATACACACACACACACACACGACAGTGCTCAACATTCATGAGACCATAAGAAAACCAAGGATACAAAATGCTAACATGTACACACACACACACACACATAATAAGTGAAAAAATAGCTCACAGATCAGACATCTCACCAGTAACGGCCGAATGATCGGTGATTAATTGGACACACACACACACACACACACAAACACACGGACACAAACTCATGTACAGTGGGTGCAAATAATGCATTGATAGCACCCATGTGTGAGCCGTAACCCAACACACACACACACACACACACACACGCGGATACATACATTCGGACACACTGAAAGACTAGAAGCGCGCAGATGACATGACATGAGACCACATCAGTACCTGACGCGTACTCTGCAATGAGAGAGTCGGACAAAAAGACCGAGCACTGCAGCACAGCTAGTTGAGATAGCCGCGACACTGCACAGTTCCGCACAAACACGGAATTTTGTCGTCCTCGTAGGGGAACTTGTAGTCGTAGGTGATCTCCTCGTTGACTCCAATCGGCTGCTTCGAGTAAATGACGATCTTCTTCTGGTTCTCCAGGGTCACAATCTTGGCGTAGCAGTTCGGCTGTGTTGCAACAACAACAATCAACACAACAACAACGTCACGCATATTGTCACAACATGAAATACACACACACACACACACGCAGGCCACTGACACAATATCTCCCAGTATTACTGATTATCTCAGTATATCAATGTTGATCCGTGTGTCCGTGTGTGAGAGAGAGAGAGAGAGACACGCACCGTGCAGCTGTGATTGATGAAACGAGCCAGGTTGCCGCACTTGGTCGCGTCGATGATGTTGTCCCGGTCAATGCGGAACATGTACGAGCTGCCGATGCCCTGGCGCTCATACACGCGCTCTCGCTCGTCCGCCACCGACTGTCGCACGTTCTGACCCACGTACTCGATCACCATCTCGTCGCTGGCAATTGGCTCCATGGCGAACAAGCCCCAGTCGTGAATGGCCGACTTGCCAAACTTGAGTTGTTTCTTGCGGAACTATGAACGCACACACACACACACACACACACACACACACACATACACAGTCGCGCCATAGTGACACAGCTCACGTGGTTCTTGTGAAAACAGCCGGTGGACAATGATGAACACATTGACAGCTGTTGCTTGGTGGCGATGTAAAACAGCGCGCTTGTATCTGAAATCGTAATAGATTAGACCAGTGTTTCTCAACATTTTTCTTGTCATGGCCCCTTCTACACAATGCCGGTTTTTGTGGCCAACAGAAACAGTACATGGTCTCCTAGAAGTCCCTGTGGCCCCATACACACAAGCATTGCCGCTCGGCGACTTCTCCAGAGCTCATGTACGCCGGTGACTAATTCCACCGACCACCAAAACAACGCCACGACCGTACGTACAGGTGGTGTGAGCACACAGACATACACGGACGTCGGTGGATCTAATACACGCCTCAGGCAAACACCGGATGAATCAAACGATCTAAATGTACAACATCGACAATAATAACATATAGGAATATATTGTTTCAACATACATTTTTTCTTAACCTCTGAGAAAATATGGTGGTCCCCATTTTATAAATTCGCTCCTATGGCCCCTCAAAAAAGTCCCATCACCCCCAAGGGGACCATATGGCCGACGTTGAGAAACGCTGGGTTAGACAAATATTGGGAAACAGCAGGACAGTAAGAGCTCAACTCATATTCTATACTGAAACCAGTTCAATACAACTAGATAAGTACACACACTGACACACACACACGCAAAAATACACACACATACACTGACACACACACGCAAAAATACACACACATACACATACACACACACTGACACACAAACACTGACACACTGACACGCACACACTGACACACCTTGAGCTGGTTGAATTTGAGCAGGTCGCTCTCGGTGTCGCCCCCCAGTACGGTGAGGATGCGACGCTGGTTGCTGCGAGCCTCGCGAGAAATGGCCGCCGCAGTGACAGCCTTCGACACGCCGCCTCCTCCCGCCTCTCCATCGACCAGCGCCGCCGCACGACCTCCACCCGTCTCCTCATCAACCACCGACCGCGAGAAATGATACTGAACACACACACACACAAACACACATACAGTTTACACTTGTCAATTGTCCCTTAATGCAGACATTACAGGCGCAAATACACGCTCAGTGAAGTGTTATCTGTAAACCTTACTAAACCAGGCAGATCACACACACACTCTCGTACCTTGTAGCGCAGTTTCTCCTTCTGAGACACTTTGTAGAATCCCTCGGTGCGCGCGCAGCCCGTGCTGTGCACGCGGGCGCCGTCAGCCATTCTGCGCCGTTTCTCGGGAAGATCGGCCGTGTCTGCGTGATCGACCCAGTGCGTGTCGTTCAGCCAGTAGCTGTTCTGATCGTCGGCCAGCAGACTTTCATAGCACGAGCGCAAGTAGCTCACGTCCTCGGCGCAAATGCCGCGCGTCAGAAACTCGTAGAGCAGCGCCATCTCGGTCATGAGCGGCCGCCGGGCGAACTGACTGGCTGCCGTCGATGACGACCGTGCCAGCGACGAAACTGGCGCGTCACGACGTCTCTTGCGCGCCACACTTGTCGTCCTGCCGCTGCTCGGAGGAGTGGAGCAAGGCGGGGGCGGTGGCGTGCGCACGCTGTACCCGTGGTCCTGCACGAGCGCCGCGTGAATGTGCTCGGGCGTGGCGGTGAAAGGAGACTCGGAGCGAGGCTGGCAGTACGAGTGATCGTCCATGTGTCGACTGCTAGTGCTGGCTGTGTCTGACGCACTGACAGCTCGGCGACGACGCACCGGCGACGCAGAGCGCCCTCTGCCGGGTGTTCTGGGAACTAGCGGCGACGAGTCCCTGCTGTATCGTCACCGACAACAACACACGTATTAGCTCGACGACTGAACACCCACTGAAAACAAGGCCAATGTGAAAATACTCGAAAACAGCAAGCTGATTCACTAAATTCATGTGACAAATCGGTGAATAAAACCCCTACAATACCAATAAGCCTGTTTCTATGACTGTCAAAACATTCACACACTGTCATAGTTCATACTGCAGACACATTGCTTGCATGCCAAACTGCACTATAACGTCCAGTTACGACTCACCCGCTCTCAGAGTCTGTGTGTACAGACCGGGCACGCGCACTTTTCTCCAATGTTCGACTGGTCAATCGTTGGGACGTCTTGTCGACTGCAGTCTTGTCTTTCTCGTCGACAGTGTGGGACAGTGTCGTGGTGGCAGTCAAGCGCTCATTGACGGCCGCCGCGGCGACTGACTCTGACTGAGGCGACGTCGCACTGGTGGCATCTTGTGAACCAGGACCGAGCGACACGGACCGACAAGCAGCGTCGTGCTTCCGCCTCGTGCGAGCGTCGCCACTACCCACCGTCTCATCCTCCTGCCGATCCTCCGAGGACGAGGAGGATCGGCAGGAGGACGAGGAACTGCCGGCCGACGAAGACGAGGACGCAGTGGAGACGGAGGAGGTGCGCGCGCTGCTCACACTTCCTCCACGTCGTCGTCGTCGCCGTGCCAGCTGTCGCAGCGCATCACTGGCTGTCTGGTCGTCATCGCTCGACGATGTGCTGCCGTCGACCGTCGCTCGTGCACGAGCCGCGCTGTCATCGTCGCTCGCGCGTCGCGACCGCCGCCGTCGTCGCCGCTCTTTCTGCTGTGCTCGTTTGGAAGCAGATGGTGAACGTTTGCCGGTTGAGCGAGCGGGAGATTGTGCTGCATCAGCCTCGCTGTGCACGTCGTTCTCGGTGATGTTGGCGAGGGGACGACGTCGCGTGCGCTCGCGAGAAACGTCTGACTCGTCGCCGGAGTCGTCAGAATCAGCAGTGACGGCTCGTACACGTCGTTCATCTTCGTCATCAGAGCCACGTCCGCGCTGCACCGGCGACCGCACCTTCGTTTTCTAATAGCACCACCGCACACACACAACATTGACTTTGAAACAGCACAAACATGAGAGTTAAAAAGCAAAAAATAACTTCTCCACACACAATATTTAAGATAATCGAAAAATGGTCTGATAGTCCAGCTGGAAAATTATTGAACACGCAAAAATGCTGCACGGACACAAAACAACGAGTCATGCGAAGATGCAGTGAGGATGCAGTGGAGAAATGGTGGCAGGCGAAATTACCCGGAACGAGGGCATTTTGGGCAGCGACATGCGGAACCCGAGACCGTACGATGCACCGCCGGTCAATGAGCCGCGACTACTTTCCAACAATGACATGAGGTCGGTACGTTTCGGCTGAGAATTGGCCACCGCAGCAGCCGATGTATCCTGACTGCTGGCGTGTTTGTTCTGAAATACCAGTGAACACGTTGGCATGCAGCGAGTTGCAACGAGCGGTCACTCGGCACACACGAATTAATAGACGAACAAAATGACAGCATAACGCCTTACTATCAATATAAAACAGTTGATATGCAGTCGAGATAGTGCCGGTTCACTGACCTTGTACTGCTGCTCCTGTTCGCTCCACCATTGCTCAAACTGACGATATGCTGTGTTCTCGATCATCTTCCTATTGAAGTCTTTTTTCAAGATCTGCTTCAACTCCTCCACCACTTTCTCCAGCACACTCCTGATCGACAAATCGTTGAGGCATTTGTAATTACAGGTGGACAATAATAAATGAGATTATCAGATCAGAAAAGAGCATACACAACAATTCGACACATGTATAACATAAAATCACTTCTGCTGATATATTCTGGTGTTTGAGCGATAATTGCTTATCTAAGCAGTGTCAGAGCACGAGCGCACGCACCGAGACACGGTGTCGGCAGACAGGGTGCGCTGCTCACACCAGTTCTCAGACTGCTGCATCACAAACTCGGACAGTCCCTGCGGTTGCTGCTGCTGCAGTGCATCGTCATATTCGGCGCCAGCACCAGGCATCACGTGATGAGGAGGCACGTGACCAAACATCTGCTGGCCGTAGAAGACAGGCGGCTGAGCTGCCATCATATCGGGGTGTGGCGCGAAGCCGACAGCAAGGTCGTGCGGCGGCGGCGGCATCGACGGAGCGTGTCCGCCCATGAACATGCCCCCGCCAGCACCCATCATGCCTGGCTGCGGCGCCGCCACAAACATGGGATACTGCCAGCCATCGAACCCTGTCGTCTGCCAGCCCGACATGTGAGCGGCGGCAGAGTGGAGGAAGGCCGGCGCAGCGTGAGAGTCGGCAGGGACCGGCGGCAGTGGAGGATGTGGCGGCGGCGGTGGAGCCTGAGTGTCGGGCAGGTCGGTGCTGTGACGACTGCCGCGCCGTCTCCTGCCGTCACTACCTGCCACGTCAACATCAAGTCCGCCAAATCGCTGCTGCATCTCACAGAACGCATCAGCCATCTCGCTGCGTCGTCCATCATGTCGCACACGTCGTTGTTGTCGACGACCCGCGCGACGCTGTCGTCTGCGTTCATCACGCCGCTCCTGCCGGCGCAACTCGGCCGCCTCGTCGCAGCTGCTCAGATAAAAGCGGCGCGATAAGAAGGGCGACGGAGTGGTGGACAGCGGACTGCAGTTGCCGACGTCGACGCGGTCGTCAGAGAGAGGGTCATCGTCGTGACCGACGCTGCTCGTGCAGTCCTGGTCGGACGAGCCGAGGTGTCCGCTGTCTCGGTCGCTATCACCGCCCGCCAACAACTGCGAGAACGAGGAGGAAACAGCACCGCCGCCTCCTCCTCGTCGCGACATGCCGCCACCTTCTAGCAGCATGGCAATGCGCGTGTCAAGATCAGGACGCTCTGTCATCGCCGCTGTTGACGTTGCCGCCTCGTCCCCGTCCTGCTGGACACAGGCAGTGGGCGGCGAGTGATGAGCTGCTGGCTGCTGAGTGCAGACAGAGGGCGAGTCGTAGTGCAAGTCGCGACCACCGCACCTCGCCGTCTGCCAGTCTGAATCAGCAGAGACAAGCGGCGGCGCTGGTGGCTGTGGAGGAGGTTGAGGCGGATGAGCGGGAGGAGGTGCTGATGGCGGGCCGATGACTGCATTAACTCGATCATCCAGCTGCGGCCTCAAAGCAGCAGCAGCAGCAGCAGCAGCAGCAGCAGCAGGAGGAGGGAGTGTGACGTCGTGATGGACAGGCATGATGACAGAGGCGGTCGACAACAGTGAAGACGGTTGTTGTTGTTGTTGTTGTTGTTGTTGTTGTTGTTGTGTTCGCTCATCACATAGACGATCACGAATCTCACGCAACTTCTTACCTGCACACATGCACACACGCTTTGTTTGTAACCGCTAGCAACACTGAATCTCACGATAACTAGCTCACTCACAGCATATATTTGTCACTAGCAATCACACAGTGAGTCGGCTCATTGAATACCACGACACGGCACTATTTCAGGCAGAAATATCGCCCGGCCCGGGTGACGCACCGAACGGGTCGAACAGCACGACCAGCGCCATGCCCATCACCGACGTGCCGTGCAACTGCTCCACACACACACGAGCCGCGGCTACCTCGCGCATCACCAGCCGGGCCACTCCCAGGTGCTTGCCAGTGCGCGGGTGATGACAAATGTGTAACTCGTCGCACTCGCCGTACTTGCGCACCTGACACACACACACATACACATATAGCACCACGTCGATCACACATACACACAACTTGACACAATCAATAAATACTACTAAATATTCACTGACTAATCTGATATTTGTATTATAATTAAGATGCACTGAATATTGGGGTCTGTTGCGACACGTGAGTAACGCACCAGCGTGGACAGAAAGTGTTCGTCAACGTTGTCGTTGATGTTGGTGATTGTCACTTCGAGTGGAGGAGGCGTGCCCACGTAGTTGTCGTCAATCTGACACACAAACATACACACAAACATACAGGTGTGTTGACAAGTTCGGACGGGTATTAATGCAAGTTTGCCCCGCTCAAATAAGCAAACAGCATGTTGCACTTGTAATGTGGGACGTGTAGCAGTGGGTAATTGTTATTGAGACTAATAAAGTATCGAGAAAGAAGATCACATCACACCGTACTGCAACACACACACACACACACACACACATGCACACACACACGTGCACTCAGGAGCGTAGTAGCAGAAACGAACGAGTGCCTGTGAGTGTCTGTGAGTGTCTGAGCGAGTGTCTGTGAGTGTCTGAGCGAGTGTCTGTGAGTGTCTGAGCGAGTGTCTGTGAGTGTCTGAGCGAGTGTCTGAGCGAGTGTCTAGGCGTGTGTCTGAGCGAGTGTCTGTGAGTGTCTGAGCGAGTGTCTGAGCGAGTGTCTGTGAGTGTCTGAGCGAGTGTGTGTGAGTGTCTGAGCGAGTGTCTGTGAGTGTCTCACCCGAAACTTGGGCACGGCCATCTCTACGACCTCGATGCGCGACCAGATGCGCGTGAGAGCTGGTCGAGGGTCTCGCAGCTGCACTGTGGGATACGTGGCATCATTGGGCACGCGACCGTCATATCTGCTCCCCACACGCGCGCCAAACATTAGATTATAAGTCAGCGAAGAAGCTGGATTTAATATGGACAATGTGCGCACGCGCTACTCACCGATACACCTTGCCGGCACCCTGGATAATGCAGGGGTCAGACAGCAGTTTGAACGCCTTGAACTTGGCTGGAGGTTGTTGTTGCTGAGATTGCACGTGCATTTTGTGCTGCTGTTGCATGTTGTGATGATGATGGTGTAGATGATGATGGCGACCAGCGACCGGCTGCTGCTGTTGCTGAGTGAGATGAGTGGCGGCAGGTGCCGAGATCGCGGCCGAGTGTGGAGGAGGGACATTGGCGCGCACGGAGTTGTGATTAACGGCGCCATTCATAGTAGAGCAACAGTGTCCATGCAGTTACGCCACTCTGCACCAATAACAACCGTCACACACACACACGCACACACACATAGATAATGTTGGACAAATACACCACCAGGGAGACACAAGAGTACGCAAGAACGTGGAAGACCAAAGTGCACGATAAGTTCAGCTGTCACTCATCACTCATGTTTTCCAAGCCCAAATGTCTGGTGTCAAGTTATTTATCCCCGTGTTCGTCTTGTTATCCATCATATTCCTTCAATGTAGTGCATTAGAACTCATAATTACGCATACATATAGCGAATAATGTTTTCCGTTGGTACGACAGACCACCAATACCAGGTTATGACTCCAGCAATACAAACTATCTGCCTGAGGTGGTAATAGAACTTGGCATTGAAAGAAATAATTAATGAGTGGAGATCCAGCTTAAGTCTGTTGATTGCAGGCTAACCTTTTTCAAAGGCTTCAAATGTATATGTGCTCTGTAAATTTCTGAAACATTTATATTGTGTTTGCATTTCTCTCATATGGACTACATACAATTGTCTGCCTCCACCAGCCCGGCTTGTTGGACGTGAGAAACTGGCTTAATTCGGTCAAATACACGATAATGAAGAGAGGTAACCCAACACCATAAGTTTTAAAATCAAGGTGTACCAAATTTCGAGGCTGTTGGTTAATAAAGACCTGAATGTTACCCTGTCGTCATCAACAAAACCAGAGGGATTTTCCGAATAACCACCACGAACGAGAACGACAGGATCCAGACGCCCAGAAGCTCAGGGACTCATGAGCACAGGCGCGTGTTCATTCATCGCGACCTAACTTTTAAGCAACGACAAATCCTCTTTCAAAGAAGGTCGAGGGAGTCCCCCCCCAACCGGATGCACCGACACCCATCAAAGCGCCCGAAACACAGAACGATCCTGGTCTGGCTGCTTCAAACTGACCCGCTCATCCTCCAGCTCAACCGATCTTTTCATTATTAAATATTGATCATGTCAATGTGAATTGTATAACCAACAAAATTAGTTTCAGACTTCATTTATTTTAAAAATATGGTTTCCGCAGATAGTCTGGGTCAGTTTAAATCCGCTCTATCTAACCATATTGGGGATATATTATACGACCATTGCTAACATCTGATAATCCTCCCTCCACCTCCCTTGTGTTTTGTTGACGTTTTTAGTTATTATTTTTAGTTTTTAACTTTTTATGGTTTGGAGTAGTGTATCTAACATTATTAAATTAAATGTTTTATCTTGCTCGATCTTAACTAATAATTTGTGGTACGGGTTCTGGATGTCGTTCTGTTCGTACCGGTCGCCTAGTCTTTTTCTCAGTTTGTTTTATCTTCATTACTTTTATTATTCTCTCATTTTTTGTCTAGTCCTACTAGCTCAACTATTAGCAGCATTTTCAACGGTTTTTGGTACATTTCGACTGAGTTCTCACTGCGTTTACACATGTATATGATGCAGCTCCGAACTCGGTCTTATTACTGTTTCCCCCAAAACAATTTATCGTCAAGAGTTCGCGCATCAGCAGTGTGCGGCTTATTCGGTCCTCGTAAAGAGAACCGATCTCGCATTCGGGGTCCAGGAAGCCCACCAGGTGAGAATACCAGAAGTTGACATAACCTAGTTAGTGACAACTACTGTTAAATTACATACCAAATTAAATTATAACAAATAATAAAATTAACAAATTGAAAAAAGTTACATATCCAGAATATTCAACAAATGGTTACTTGATCGCAAAAAATGGCCAGGCCAAGCAAGGAAGGAAGGAAAGCATTACCAACTAATATAAATAACCCTACAATCGCTTTACAGCACAAAAAACATTCAGACGTCTGACGCACTCAACTCACGCACACCGAAACACCAATATGAATTGATTGAAACGCGGCGAAACTCTCGCCACATTCCTTGTGCTCCAATTTGGTGTATACTCTAACATCACGGGGTTTTCTCAGCGGCATTTTATATACTAAGGTTACACAAGCCGTATAACCAATTTTAAACATGCTAAAAACGATTCTGGCGCAAAATTCTATGCAAACTTGGATCAAATGTTTTGTACAAAAACTCATGATCGAATTTTGGTCGTATTTCATTAGAAATGCATATTGAGTTATATTAATCAAGTTAATTATATTTATCCAGTCTATACAGCGAGTTTTCTCCGGCAATATCATTATAAAAAAAAATTGAGATTCCCAGACTTGAAGTAAGTGATGCAGTATAATGATTACAGTTATGACTCATCGTGATTATGACGCATACTCGAGTATGGGTGAGGAACACAGGAGTTGAAGGGCGTTTTGCTGCGGTTATTCGCGATTTGTCTTCGTGTATGGGTGTGTTTGTCTGGCCGGATGTATTACGGTACGTACATTGGTTGTAGATTTGTATTTGTACTTCAGCCTACCACAGGCACAATTGGCATAAAGAATAAAGTAGACATGCAATAATAAAACTAAATAAAATAAATAAGCCAGAATACATGTAACATGCAAATGCAGAAACTACAAAACTGCAGAGAAAAGCATGCGAACATACATGGCAAATTATAGAGGTCGTGACAAGAATCAGAATATAGGTGTAATTACAAAAGGCAGCACGTAAGTAAATAAATATGCCACTATAAATATAACATGCGAATCAAGCAGACATGCAAACATATACAAGCACACATACAAACAAGTATAGAGAATGCAGTTATGAGCAAGTTATGTAATCTAATATCAAGAAAAGGTCTAGCATGCACACATACAAAACAAGAACAAATAATGCAATTATGAGCATGCTTTTTGCTTTAATGCTTTTAGCATTATGAGCAGGTCATTTAATCTAATAGCGAGAGAAGGTGAGAATGTAGTAGCTTCGAGAATGATTTAGCAGATGTGGAGGAGAGCAGTTCATATGGAAGGTTGTTGTACATACGTGGTGCAGTAAACTGAAGAGAGCGTGTCGACCAGAAAGATTCACAAAGAGAACGAGGTTCAAGGAGTACTTTGAACTGTCGTGTATCACGAGGAACAACATGTGGCGATAGGAGTTCTAGAAGATACTGCGGTGAGTCAGAGAGATGTAAGAGCTTGTATGTCAGTAAACAGATTTTATGATGAATGCGGTAGGGTATGGGTAGGATACCCAGGTCACGTAGATGGGATGATGTGGGGTGATGTGGAGGAAGGCGAAGGATGAAACGACAGGCTTGATTAAGGATAGACTGCAGTATGTTATAGGATTTCTGTGGAAGGTGTAGAAATAGTGAATTGCAGTAGTCAATGCGGGGAAGTATGAGAGCAGATACCAGAGAGTGTGCGAGAGGAGAGTCAATGTAAGGACGGATCAAATATAGATTTCGGATAATTAACCGACAGATATGAGCGGTAGAAGTGAAGTGTTTTTGATAGGATAGGTGCGGATCTAGTATAATACCGAGGTCGCGTACATGGGATGAAAGAGGCAAGTCAGACAGAGCAGGGTGGATCTTAGGCGGGTGAAGAACAATATATTCAGTTTTAGAAGGATTGATGATCAGTGATCGTGAGGAGGCCCAAGATGAGATAGTGTCCATGATATGAGGAACAGACTTTTGATAGGATAAGGGAAGGAAAATCTGGACGTCATCTGCATATATATGAAAAGAAAGGGATAATTTGCGCAATATGGGACAGAGAGATGACATGTAAATGTTAAAAAGAATAGGCCCCAGTGATGAACCCTGGGGAACCCCTGATAAAAGAGGAAGAGTTTGTGAATGACAGGAATCGAAAAGAACAGAGTAGGAGCGATTAGTGAGGAAGGATGTTAAGAGAGAAAGAGCTGAATGGGATATTCCAATGGAAGAGAGGTCTTGAATCAAAATTTTATGATCGACGAGGTCGAAAGCAGATGACATATCCAAGAGAATAAGTAATACAGATGTTTTTTGTGAAAAATGAGAGAGTATATCGTGCTGAAGGCGAACAAGGGCAGATTCGGTTGAACGTCGTGGAACGAAGCCTGATTGAAGATCGTCAAGGAGATGATTATGATGAAGATAGGCTGACAGTTGATGGCAGATGGCAGATTCAAGGATTTTGGAGGAGAATGGAAGGAGGGAAATAGGTCGGTAGTTTTTTAGAATTGTCGGATCAAGAGAGGGTTTTTTAAGGATAGGAGTGAGAATGGCATGTTTGCTGGTGATGAAGGTTCCATGAAGAAACGAGGCATTGATGAGATGGGTCAGAAAAGGAGCGAGTAGATGAAGAGAGGACGATATAGCAGAAAAGTTTATTGGATTAGATGGACAAAATGATTTTTTGGTGTGTGTGATGAGGCGATGGGTGGTAGTTATTGAGATCTGATGAAAAGAAGTTAAAGAACATGTGGTAGAAGAAAAAGGAAAAGTTGTAGTAGGTGCATGGTTTGATGGTGTAGGAAGTTCAGAGCGTAAGGAAATGAGTTTATCAGTGAAATAATTGGCAAAATCGGAGCAGGAGATGGTGGTCTCAGGAGCAGTTGGTTTGCGACCTAGAAGGGAATTCAGGGTTGACCAGAGCGGTTTTGGAGAGGATATGAGGGAAGGAATGTGATTAAGGTAGTATGATTTTTTAGCATCGAGAACAGTACGGACGTAGTGGGCACGAGAAAAAGCGAAGGATTTCCAGTCGTTTGGAGATTTGGTGCGTCGCCATCGTCGTTCTAGTCGACGCTGGGAACGCTTTAGAGATACTAGATGAGGAGTGGACCAAGGTGGCGGAGGAGGTCGTTTATCACCTCGGAAAGTGCGAAGAGGAAAGAGATGATCAGCGATCGAGGTGAGTTGAGAAGTGAAGAAGGAATCAAGTTGAGAATGGTGAAGGTTCAAATACATAAATGGAGATAAGTGATGGTAGATGAAAGCAGAAAAGGTTTCAGGACTGTATGATTTGTAGTCACGATAAGAGAAAGTTTTGGTTTTAGAGGGGACAGGATGAAGTGGGAAGGACGTGAGAAGAAGGCTGTGGTCAGTAAAATTGGAATCAGGGGGAAAAACAGTGACAGGAGGAAGGGATGGTTCTGAGTGATGTGATAGGGAAGGGGTGATAATTAAGTCAAGAGTATGTCCAGCAATGTGTGTAGAAACATGAGGAGTCATATCTAGTGAGTGAGTTTCTAGGATAGATAGGAAATCCTTAGTATAAGGTTTATTTGAAGGAGAGTCGGGCCAAAAATTGAATCACCAAGATCACGTCAGGCGGTCGAGTTGAAATTTTTTCCGTGGTATATGGACAATTACTAGCATTTAGTGTAGTTTGCACATTTCCTGTTATTTGTTAATTGGTGTTTAGCCGTTAAATATAAAGGTATAAGCAGTTTTGTTGAATGGGTTCCAATGTGTTATTGGTTATTTTTCACGACTACTTGGCATGATCCGTGCACGACTAATTGTAGTATGTTGTAATGAAAAGTAGTAGGCATGTCGATATCTCAACTATCTCTTATGCGGTTTGTATTTCGTGTCATTTCGACGTCGATAGAACATGCCACCAATCATATTTGGAATTTATTTCTCATTTTTGTATCGTGGGCTGATGCATGTTTTCTGTGTTTATCCATAGAATTTCCTTGTTTATTTTATGAAGTTCTGAGAGCTTCCGCGTGTTCCATCTGATTCGCGCTGAACGCACAAATCTGGCTTGACGGCCGCCATTTGTGTGGCATTTATGAGCGCCGCGCAAGAAACCACTGGCTCAAGCCGACTGCTGAAGTGGCTATTGCGGCTGCTGATGGCTTTCTGCTGTGTGCACGCGTTGCTTGCAGGTGCGCGGCTGTCGACTGGTCTGATTTTTCTCGATATGTCGATTTATTGGGCTTTATCAGACCTTTCAAATTGCGTGTCTACTTTGTGTGTGTTATGCTTATTTTTAACAGAAGATCCTGCATTCAGCAGGGGAGACAGTGTTCGCATTTATCCCCAGTTCATTGACCCTTCCACTGGGCAAATTTTAGCCTCGCTTGGTGTCACGGTAACTACACTGCACATGCACACATTCCTCAAACACATACACACATACATACATATAAACAATTGCACACACATTTGCACATATATACATATAAACAATTGCATTATGAATGCTCGCATTTTCTCGTGTGTGTGTGTGTGCGACTACATGCTTGTGTGTGTGTGTGTGTGTGTGTGTGTGTGTTTGTCTGTGTGTGTGTGTTTGGATGGCGAATATGACGCAGAGACCGCGAGCGTTGACGCTGAAACTCGGCTCGACTCACCGTCAATATACTCTACACTTGTTCAAGGACAGGCTAGTTCTTATCGCACTGCACTTTCATGTGCTTGAATATTCGCCAACTTTGCCTCTCAGTTGTGTTAACTTGATCTGGTACACTTTACAACAGGCATGAAACTGTCTATTTGTCTAGTTTCTGTGTGTGTTTGTGCTTGTTTGTATGTTTTTATTTTTCGGCTGCTCTCGTCTGCTTGTCGGCCGCAGAAGTTTTATCGCCGACGGTGTGAAGATCCGTTATCAGCATGAAAATTCGACCCGCTTGTTGTCTGCCTCGCACATGGTGAGTTGGAGGCAGGCGTGTTTCACAACACACACATACACACTCACACACACACACACACACACACACACATGACACAAGGTGAAAGATGTGAGGTGGACCAGGTTGTGTTATTATCGCCCAAACATCTGGCAACTCTTATGCTGTTGGTAATTTTCTGTTGCCGATGTGTTGTGGCCTATCTGACACTAGTGTTGTGTGTTGTGTTGTGTTGCGTTGTGTTGTGTGTTGCGTGATATTATGATGGCAGGACAGAGAGGACGACTGCTACTACAATGGTCAAGTGGCCGGCAGTGTTCGTTCCGTTGTTGCGTTGTCTTTGTGTCCGCAGCTCAGGTCGGTCGTGCAATCACCGACTAACACACACACACACACACTCATTGGTATATGCGCTTTCACAAACCATTTGCTAATTTGTTCATATCAAGTATTGCAAATAAAAAGCTTGTTCTTGAAAGTCTACATGTTGTGTGTGTGTGTGTGTGTGTGGCAGTGGTGTGGTTCACGTGGACAATGACTCTCTGCTGCTGACATCTGGTGGTGAAAATCAACACTACTTGACAAGACATTATCGGTCTCACTTGTCTGGCGCGTGCGGTACTCGACACGACGCCTCCGCTCACGCAGATAATCAACGCAGGGTGCTTGTGATGCCACAACACCGTTTTATAACGTTAATAATACACAGGATGATCGGACTCATGTTTCCACTGTGTTCTCTTATATAGAGCGTTTTGTGTGCCGTCAAACAGTCTATGTTTCCAGGTGAAACGTACTAAAAAGACCACCGATAATTATGAACAATAGGAAGCTCGTGTCAGAGTCATCATGTTTGTGTGTGTGCTTGTGTGTGTGTGTGTGCAGGTTCGCAGGTCAGTGGATGGTGACGTCGGTGTTGCGTTCAAATCGAACCAGCATTCTCGCTACATCGAGCTGGTGTTGGTGATGGATCACGATGTGTTTGTCGGTCTGGGAGCCAATCTACCGGCCGCTTATCGCCACACAAAACAAATAGCCAACATTGTCAACCAGGTGTGTGATAGTGCCCGCTTCAAGCGTCATTCCGTCTCTCACGCTATAGTGAACCCTTGGGAATTGCCAACTAATTTGTTTTATATTATTAGTTAGTTTTATTTTGCAGTAGCATTTGTATCTAAGAATGTGTGTGTGTGTGTGTGTATCAGTTGTTTAGCGAGTTGAACGTGTTTGTGGCGCTGGTCGGGGTGGACGTGTGGAGTGTGCGCAATGCTCACAATATCAGTGTGAACAGCACGACCACGCTGCATGACTTCCTGTTCTATCGTAAACACAGACTGACAGATATGCCCAACGACAGCGCTCAACTGCTCACGTACTAACTCCCAACTCCCTTACTCTCTCTCTCCTCTCTTGCTCTGTTTATTTTGTCTCATCACTGAATGTTATTCAATTTTGCACGACAAAAAGCCAACATTAAACAGTGTGTGTCTCTGTGTCGTGATTATCATCAAATCGGACAAGACAAATCACAATACTCCTCCAGTCATTGTTCTTGTGTTGTATCAAAATCTCCTACCAGGGCTGATAAATGTCAACAGCAGAATGTGTAGAAGCCAGACTAGACTGAAACATGGTGCAATTCGACTAGACTGAAACATGGTGCAATTCGACTAGACTGAAACATGGTGCAATTCGACTATACTGAAACATGGTGCAATTCGACTAGACTGAAACATGGTGCAATTCGACTAGACTGAAACATGGTGCAATTCGACTAGACTGAAACATGGTGCAATTCGACTAGACTGAAACATGGTGCAATTCGACTAGACTGAAACATGGTGCAATTCGACTAGACTGAAACATGGTGCAATTCGACTAGACTGAAACATGGTGCAATTCGACTAGACTGAAACATGGTGCAATTCGATGGAGATGCAGATTATATATATATGTGTGTGTGTGTGTGTGTGTGTGTTTGTGTGTGTGTGTGTTTGTGTGTGGGTGCAGCACGGTGGAGTTTGATGAGAGCGTGGTTGGTAAGGCGTTCTACGGTGGCATGTGTACTCTAGCAAACAGCGGAGGAGTGATCGTCGATCATTCGCGAGTTGTCAGTCACATAACACACACTCAAACATACACCATCACACACTCTCAAACATACACCAACACACTCTCAAACATACACCAACACACTCTCAAACATACACCAACACACACTCTCAAACATACACCAACACACACTCAAACATACACCAACACTCTCTCAAACATACAACAACACACACTCAAACATACACCAACACACACTCAAACATACACCAACACACACTCAAACATACACCAACACTCTCTCAAACATACACCAACACACACTCTCAAACATACACCAACACACACTCTCAAACATTCACCAACACACTCTCAAACATACACCAACACTCTCTCAAACATACACCAACACACTCTTAAACATACACCAACACACACTCAAACATACACCAACACACACTCTCAAACATACACCAACGCACACTCTCAAACATACACCAACACACTCTCTCAAACATACACCAACACTCTCTCAAACATACACCAACACACTCAAACATACACCAACACTCTCTCAAACATACACCAACACTCTCTCAAACATACAACAACACACACTCAAACATACACCAACACACACTCTCAAACATTCACCAACACACTCTCAAACATACACCAACACACACTCAAACATACACCAACACACACTCAAACATACACCAACACACACTCAAACATACACCAACACACACTCTCAAACATACACCAACACACACTCTCAAACATACACCAACACACACTCTCAAACATTCACCAACACACTCTCAAACATACACCAACACTCTCTCAAACATACACCAACACACACTCAAACATACAACAACACACACTCAAACATACACCAACACACACTCAAACATACACCAACACTCTCTCAAACATACACCAACACACACTCAAACATACACCAACACACTCTCAAACATACAACAACACACACTCAAACATACACCAACACACACTCTCAAACATACACCAACACACACTCAAACATACACCAACACTCTCTCAAACATACACCAACACTCTCTCAAACATATACCAACACACTCTCTCAAACATATACCAACACACTCTCTCAAACATACACCATCACACACTCTCAAACATACACCAACACTCTCTCAAACATACACCAACACTCTCTCAAACATACACTAACACACTCTCAAACATACACCAACACTCTCTCAAACATACACCAACACTCTCTTAAACATACACCAACACACACTCTCAAACATACACCAACACTCTCTCAAACATACACCAACACTCTCTCAAACATACACCAACACTCTCTCAAACATACACCAACTCTCTCAAACATACACCAACACACACTCTCAAACATACACCAACACACACTCAAACATACACCAACACACTCTCAAACATACACCAACACTCACTCAAACATACACCAACTCTCTCTCAAACATACACCAACACTCTCTCAAACATACACCAACACTCTCTCAAACATACACCAACACTCTCTCAAACATACACCAACACACTCAAACATACACCAACACACACTCAAACATACACCACCACACACTCTCAAACATACACCAGCACACTCTCAAACATACACCAACACACACTCAAACATACACCAACACACTCTCAAACATACACCAACACACACTCAAACATACACCAACACACACTCAAACATACACCAACACTCTCTCAAACATACAACAACACACACTCTCAAACATACAACAACACTCTCTCAAACATACACCAACACTCTCTCAAACATACACCAACACACACTCAAACATACACCAACACACTCTCAAACATACACCAACACACTCTCAAACATACACCAACACACACTCAAACATACACCAACACACACTCAAACATACACCCTCATTCACTCAAACATACACCAACACACACTCAAACATACACCATCACACACTCAAACATACACCACCACACACTCTCAAACATACACCAGCACACTCTCAAACATACACCAACACACTCTCAAACATACACCAACACACTCTCAAACATATACCAACACACACTCAAACATACACCATCACACACTCTCAAACATACACCAACACACACTCAAAAATACACCAACACACTCTCAAACATACACCAACACACACTCAAACATACACCAACACACACTCAAACATACACCATCACACACTCTCAAACATACACCAACACACACTCTCAAACATACACCAACACACACTCAAACATACACCAACACACTCTCAAACATACACCATCACACACTCAAACATTCACCCTCATTCTCTTAAACATACACCCTCATTCTCTTAAACATACACCCTCATTCTCTCAAACATACACCAACACACACTCAAACATACACCCTCATTCTCTTAAACATACACCCTCATTCTCTCAAACATACACCAACACACACTCAAACATACACCCTCATTCTCTCAAACATACACCAACACACACTCAAACATACACCATCACACACTCAAACATACACCACCACACACTCTCAAACATACACCAGCACACTCTCAAACATACACCAACACACTCTCAAACATACACCAACACACTCTCAAACATATACCAACACACACTCAAACATACACCATCACACACTCTCAAACATACACCAACACACACTCAAACATACACCAACACACTCTCAAACATACACCAACACACTCTCAAACATACACCAACACACACTCAAACATACACCATCACACACTCTCAAACATTCACCCTCATTCTCTCAAACATACACCCTCATTCACTCAAACATACACCAACACTCTCTCAAACATACACCATCACACACTCAAACATACACCAACACACACTCAAACATACACCAACACACTCTCAAACATACACCAACACACTCAAACATACACCAACACACACTCAAACATACACCAACACACACTCAAACATACACCAACACACTCTCAAACATACACCAACACACACTCAAACATACACCATCACACACTCAAACATACACCAACACACTCTCAAACATACACCAACACACACTCAAACATACACCATCACACACTCTCAAACATTCACCCTCATTCTCTCAAACATTCACCCTCATTCACTCAAACATACACCAACACTCTCTCAAACATACACCCTCATTCTCTTAAACATACACCAACACTCTCTCAAACATTCACCCTCATTCTCTCAAACATACACCAACACACACTCAAACATACACCCTCATTCTCTTAAACATACACCAACACAGCGCACAATGCACACGAATTGCGTTGTTGTTTCAGTGTGTGTTTACTGTTTGTCAGCCAGTTATGCGTGTAACTTTATTGTCG